>OU611924.1:3000000-3525000 GCA_914767705.2 Tenthredo notha | reverse complement strand
TTTGAATTACTTTACTTGATAATTACTTTTACCAATTGAATCGAGTTCAATTACACATTACCAAAGTATTGGGTCATTGAATAGGTATTTTCATTAAAAATGTAATCAGTGACTCGCAACACTGCAAATATCCATGTAATAATAAGATCGTTTATGCAATAAACATGTATTATTATAGTAAATTCTTGATTATTATAGCACATTCTTGAATAAATATCTCTTGAAATTGTAAATCATCGATAGTTGAGTCATTTTCCCTTGTCCTTTCCTTGCCTATAAGTCGAAAATCATGAAAATCGCACTATTAATTAATGAATATTAATGAATATCAATCCGCCTCACTATATGCAACCCGCATGCCATTCGTGTAAACGACAGGGTCCATGTTAATTTTTGTTGCCTATTTGGTGTTTTCCGATTGCCTATATTCAGGCGTATTGAACTGAGGGAAAAAAGCCAGAATTCTAGGAATTCAGCTCGAAAAAAAGGTATGAAAAACACTCTGTTAAGGAGTCGGATTTCTGGCAGTTGAGACTTTTTGAGAAATCGATTTTCTGGCAGTTGATACCTCAATTTTAGTCGCTTTATGATGAGGCCAGAAAATCGACCAATCAGGAGGCTGCTTTTGCAAAAATTGAGCCAAAATTGGCTCGAGCAGCCTCCTGATTGGTCGATTTTCAAATTAAATTGAGTATCGGCGTATCGGCGTTACATGGGCCAGCCATCAGGAAAAATTCTGGATTTCTGGCAGTTGATACCTTATATTAGGAGTCGGATTTCTGGCAGTTGATACGTTTTTAAGGAGTCCGATTTCTGGCAGTTATTTCTGGCAGTTATTTCACGGTATACCGACGGCTGAGCAGAACAACATCGTATTCAGAATTCGGTTCAACAATATCGTATCTCAGAACTTGTTTTAAAAACATCATATGTCCCCCCCGTTTCTTTACGATTCTGTGATCCGATGTTTTTGAAACAAATTCTGATATACGATATTGTTGAACCAAGTTCTGAGATACGATGTTGTTCTGCACAGCCGTCGAATACGATTTAGATTAAGTTACTTCTGTCCCCTGATATTTTTATTTACATCCTAATCTACTAATCGTATAAAAACACTTGATTCAATCGTACTCTGCTAAACAGGGATGGTATGTTGGGTTGCCTGTGGCAAGGCGCCTCATTGCAGATATTGTATTATGTACACTTTCACCCCATATTAACTCATTCAATAAAATCGCGTTGTGTAGAATACTTTGGCAACATCCAATTATACTGTCAAACTGCTCGTGCAATTGAATTTGATTTGCGCAAAATAACGCACACAGGTATAGTGATACAGTGATAGCATAAAATACTAAAATAATTAAGACTTTGAATTGCATCAACAATAATATTTTACTAGTTATACATTAAATTTAGGATAAAGTATTAAGGAGCTATAATTTATTACAAATAATAACATAAAAACAACGATTGTTAATAAATTATATTCATAAGATCTATTACATGCTATAATATCATACAGGATATCACATTCACTAATCAGTAACAATTGTGCTTTTCTAAATTCCGGTAACTTCGATCATCTAATAAATAATAATATTATCATCTACTGGCAATCTAAAACAGCCGCTAACTCCTTGACTTGATCCCTGTTAGCATGCATACACGCCTTTGCTTCCCATATCATTTTAACAAGTTTCTCATCGTTCCGTTCGTCCATGGGAACTTCCTCCGACATTTGAGGATTAAATCTATAATACGGAACGCCGATCATAGAACACCATGTTCTCGCCCGATCCACAACACGACCATCACTCGCGGTGGCTTGATCCACTAGTAAAGTCCCAAGGGCGGATATCCCCATGGCAAGTTTGGCCGTATCCCAGAGACTCTCTGGTCTAAAAACGTCGATTTCTTTCAATTGCGATACCGGGATTAGTCCAGTGCCCAGAGAGACAACTAAGGATATGGGTTTCACTTCATCCACTCTTCCAATGGCTCGCAGTGCCAGATTATATTCGTGAATTTCCGTCATCGCATCCAGCGTCGGATTATTTGCTATCAAACCACCGTCCAAAAACCTTCCAAAAGCTCTGAAGTACGTGGGGGCTGCTCCCGTGGCTCTGGCAGCTCGCCAGAGGAGCTGTTGATTTGGAGGGAAAGTATTCTTGAATTTCCCGCTTGGTGGAACCTCGAGTAAAGTACTGGGAGAGTCGTAGTTCCTGAACAAATGAAGGTCCACCGGTTTTCTGTCGGCCAATACGCCGGTTATCATCAACTTCGGCTGTTTGATGTCCGACATCACGGTGTTGGTACCAAGCGCAGTCTTTAAAATACTCTCCAGACCTTCATTGGAGTATGGCCTGGGTCCTACAAACGCATTTTCTTTCATTCGAAAGTACAGAGCTTGACATTCCTTCAAACTCTTACCAGCCGCAAGACCAAGAGCCAAAATACCACCCGTCGAAGTGCCCGCGATCCAGTCAAAGCTATGAATCACTGGCTTCTTGATTACCGACTCAATTTCAAGCAACGTTTGGACTAATACAAGCCCCCGTATACCACCCCCATCGAGGCACAGCAGTCGCCCACCATTGACCTTTCTGTTACCCTGTGAAGCGAGTTTCTCCATCCCCGCAACGTACAGCATTTGATCGAGAACTGTCCTAGGTACCGCTGAGGGAGGTTCAGGTGGTGCTTCTCCATCGAAATTCTCCCCATATTTGCACCCTATATGACATCCTTCCATGTCCGCAGGACATCGTTGAGCTCCAACAGCATGTAGAATATAAAGCACCTTCTTTCCGTCGGAGCTGTTATCCATAGGAGTGAGATGTCTGGCTGTTTCCCGTTTGTAATTTACAGCGTCCATATCTGCTCCGAAACCAAGCAAAGCTTGAACTAGGGCAGGTGTGGCTAGGGTTACGGCGAGATGCAAAGGAGTGTTACCCTCGTTGTCGACTATGTTAACAGCTGCCATGTGGCTTAGAAGAGCGACTGTGCAGTCGAGCCTTTTTCTCATTACCATTATGTGAAGGGCTGTTCTGCCGTCAAAGTTCAGTGCATCTATGTCGCAGTTTGTTTCAATCAATGCGTCAATTACCTCCCTACTGCAAGACCAGTGTAAAGGAGTTCCTCCAAACTTCATATCTTGAGGGTGAAGGGCATTCGGTCTGTCGTGCAAAAAGTCACCAACGTACCCTGGACTCACTGGCTGTCCTTCGGTAGCAGGAATGTTAACGTCAGCCCCTATCAGCAGTAGAGCCTTAACACACTCTGGCTTATCAGCGAGACAAGCAACGTGCATCGGTGTGTGTCCGTTGCCATTTCTGCTGTTTAAACTGTTTGGCAGACCGGCACCAAGAGCCAGGATTATATCTTTTGTTGAATTAGCTGCGTAATGATACACAGTGTTAGCGTTGTTGTCCAAATGTTCAAGGGAACTTTTAGCAGCCACCAACATCTGGACGATCCTTAAATTGTTTGTTTGAACTGCGACCTGAAGAGGAGACATTCCTGTTGCCGGGTCACTGCTGTTGAGGTGA
Organism: Tenthredo notha; assembly: GCA_914767705.2. Classification (NCBI taxonomy): domain Eukaryota; kingdom Metazoa; phylum Arthropoda; class Insecta; order Hymenoptera; family Tenthredinidae; genus Tenthredo; species Tenthredo notha. The sequence goes on along the minus strand of OU611924.1, from coordinate 3,521,449 downwards.
CTGTTTACAGCTGCATAGTTGAAAGTATCGTACAATGAAAGATGAGCAGCCAGATGAGCCAAGGTCCATGTTGGATGATCGGTCAGGATGTCACACAGCTTGCGAATCCCATTTGTGTTGCATAGCTAGTGAACATGATCAGAATATACATATATGCGAGTAATGAGAGCTAAAAAAAATGATAATATCTTTGAAACAGAATCTCGTTCCTTCGTTTTCATTATTTTTATCAAGTTTGATTTAATGAAAAAACTATCACGATTTCATACAGCGCTTCTCACAAACTCTGCTCATTTATCTACACTGTTATGAAATTTTTGGACAATACTTAAGAGATTATCAATATTTAGGAGGATCAATAGTTTAGAATTTTTAACAATTTCAATGTTACGTCAGCGGAAGATTATAATAACAAAGTAACGAGTGATTTTAAATCTGGTAATGTAATTTTCATCATGTCAGTATTACAAGAAATTACAAATAAAAAAAAAAAAAAACAAACTGGGAATGTCGTATCGGCTCAAGTATCGAAAAGAGCTTGATTAATCTGTAGCATGGGTTATACGAAATAAGTTTTTCCTTAAAAATCAAGAATATCCTCACCTCTCTAGAAATTTGGATAAGAACCGGGACCTTGTCCTTGTAGACAGTAAACAGCTTCTCTGCTGGCTCCAATGTATCTGATCGAAAAAGGCTGAAAATATTAAGATGGAAATATTAACATAAAGAGTCTAGCTTTGTAGATAGTATTTTTATATACATCGCAGATCATGGCTCATCTTAAAACGGTACATACACGTTGAAAATAAATTTTTTTAATTTTTTCACTCTGATTACTTGTACTTTGAAACATAATTCAATATTATTCAAGATATTACGAGGCTTTGCCATACATTTATTACACCGAAGAAAAAGTGCAGTCGCAGGGTACAGGTCGAATCGTTTACGAAATTGGAGGAAATATTCTACATTAAGGTCATTTCAGAGCGAACCAATTTCGAGTAAGAAACTAATGACAAAAAAATGCTTTCTGTAAAAAATGTTACACAAATCACTATCTTGAAACCTTTGGAATATGTTAGGAGAACTTCTTATGGTAACTCGACTCCTTAACTTAATTCAGACCATCGTTATCTTAAGCATAATCAATGCACTAACCTGTAAGCTTGGTGGAGTGTCTCTGTGCATGGTCTGTGGAGAACAATTTCATATTTTTCTTTCTGTTGGTCGTCAGGTCCATAAACGACGATCCCATCTCCTCGACAATATATCGTACGATTGCCATAGTGTTCAGGTTTGACTTCCAGTACTTTGTTAGGTTGTGTTTCAGTACCTAGTATATTTCGTAGTACCAAACCGGTGGCTATGGCTCCTATCCATGCCATTTTTTTCGGGATATTCGAAACGACGAGACTTCTAATACCATCAAATTATTCGAGGTTATGTTATTGAGGTTGAGGAGATGCGACAAGCGATTGTTTATCAATTTGATTGACCGTTATTTATTAACCCGAGGTCATATTCAGTACGTCAAGTCAGCATGTATCTTTGTATATTCTGTTTGGATTTAGCACGAAATTCACTCGCGGAGATTGACGATTCTGATGTAATATGTAACAGAAAATAGATGGAGATGGGAAGCGCGACATCGATTTGTTACTTGATTTATTATCTAATAGAAGCTCAATGCTCATACAGTTATGTTTATATACTTGCTTTGGTCAATCGACATCCTGATTAATTCGATTAATATTGCGACGCGTTCAAAGTTCAACATTCAACATTGACAGTTATTAAATCTTGGAAAAAAGTATGGAAACAACGCGGACTCACCCGTCAGAATCGTCACTAAATTTATGAATCACGCCATGCCTATGACACGGCTTAGAATATAACTACCGTAACCGCATCGATAAAACCATTTTCTCTATCATAGACTTGTTTTGTTAGTTAATGTAAGTTACGCAATATACTATGAAGGCCTTCAATACATGTAACGTACGTTAATTCAAGAATACTATTCAGTCGATAGTATAGGGTTTGAATTTGTTATTATTATTTGAATAAATTGAATCTGGAAGGCATTATGGTTTTGTTTTTATTTGAAAAGACAAACATCGATCCTTCACTAACAAGACATAAGAGAAATAAAAGTTGTTTCTTACATGAGCGTAGGGGTAAGGGTAAGAACTCTTTGACGAAAAGAAAAAAAGGTTAAAAAGGGTCAGACGTCTTTGGGAAATCTATCTTACCGCGCGGCTGATACGAAAGATTTCAACTATAACCTTATATCGACTTTCCATATACCTCTACGTGTATGAGAAGAAAATTAAAAAATTAATTTCTTGAAAACGGTGAAGTGAATCGACTTGAAATTTTGGCAATGAGCATTATTTCAATTATACTATCATATGAAATCGTCTGGAAATAGAACGAGATCTATCTCCAAAATACAATAATTCCGAAGTTGAAAATGTCGGCAATTAAAACATTCGAATAACATTGCATGATCAACATTTTTTACGAAATTACGTCGAACACGAAATTCAAATCCGATGCGAACTAATTGTAACTATGTATTGTTGGCTGAAACCCATGTGGTTTATGATTAGAAATGCGGTTGCGCTGTATTGGCGATTACAGGATTCCAGAACACATTTCTTTATCGTTATAGTTGAATAACAATTACAATTTAATAATGAAAAGGACGTACGTTATTGATGCACGTGATGTATTTGGAAATTATGTCTTCTCCTGTGGATCTGTTTTCGTATTATGACACCATACATCTGTCAAACGCTGGATGTTTGTACGGATAGTTCATATCTACTGCAGACCTTCGCTCATTTGAATACACGCATAGGTGAATATAGTGATGTTCGTCTCAGTAATAATCATCAATGAATTAAATACCTTTCCATATATACCATGCCATTTCCTCATTTTTCAAGATAATGGAGTTTTACAAAAAAATTCTTACAGATAAAGAATGTATCCGTGTCACCTTTACGGCCGAATTTGTGATTCCACTTTTAAATATTCGGCGAAAGCCATAACATAGCCACATCCTTTATCTTGGAATCAAGCTTATGATCAATACAATCGGATCAATAACTGCATAAGTCTTGTTCGATCTTTTATAATATCGGCGAAGGAAAGAATGAAGGAATGTCGGTTTTGGAAAAGGTGGTAGGAGTTAGTGGGTGGTGTTCTTGGGTTGGAGGGACACCACCGAATTTAGGGATATAAAATGAAAAATGGAAATAGATAAAATTGCAGGTATAAAAGGACTGTTTGTTTATTTTATGGATTTTGAGTTGGAAGAGCGGAAATGGTTTATTGCAAGGATGTTGTTTGCTAATGTGCTATCAGGATGAGGTAATCCTGCATCGGTATTTAGTTGTCTCGGTGTGTGTTAAAGTAATGCAACGATATTCAATAACAAGGTAATTTATTAAAATCTGATAACATTACAATAACGATTAAAGATCAATTTAAGATGATTAGGAGTAAATGATTGTACTAACTAATTCAAGGTACAAGAAAGTAAAAGGTGAAGCTAAGCAAAGTGACATAGTCAATGTAAGGAAAGAGTAGAAGTATACTCGGTGAATCGCGTCGCTACTCCGGGGGTGTAAGTGCACCGCAGCGGAGGAATGTATTACTAGGCGAATACTCGACGAAGACTGACTTCGTTCTTCAAAGTTAAAACTATACCCCAAAAAGCACCTCACGTGCAAAAACCGTGCGCCAAGTACATTGATGTGGTCATTACCTCAAAAAAAAAAAAAAAATACCTCCTTCAAAAAAAGTATTGAAATCAGACACTACCGCCAAGCATCATCACATCAAAAACATAGCAAAATAAAAATAAAAAGATTTAAAAAAAAATTTGGAGGTAGTGGTACTTGGCGGGCCAATATTTTATATCACTACAGGATTATCAACATAGTTCAGTTGCTGTTTCCTCATACTTGTCTACAAAAGGCCCGCCAAGTACCACTGCCTCGAAATTTTTTTTTAAATCTTTTTATTTTTATTTTGCTATGTTTTTGATGTGATGATGCTTGGCGGTAGTGTCTGATTTCAATACTTTTTTTGAAGGAGGTATTTTTTTTTTTTTGAGGTAATGACCACATCAATGTACTTGGCGCACGGTTTTTGCACGCGAGGTGCTTTTTGGGGATTTCACTGCTTTTTGTACCCCGCTGCTTTGATATTTATTTTTGCTTTTAATGAATTTCATCTAAACATATGTCGCCAACATTCAACCCTGCGTGCAAACTTTTTCGGTGATCCTAACTTTCAACCCGCAACGGCGGAATTACTAGCACGAGTATTCATAGTTACCTACTGTCAACTTCGGCAAAACGTTATAATTGTCTAATAAATTTTTGAATGCGATCAGATCTGCCATAAACAGAATTTTCCTTCCGTACCATGCACGTATAATGGCCCGTTTGAATATTGTGACCTTCGTGGAATATTGCACTACTATTTACTTCAAAAAATTTTAGGAAAAATGAGATTTTATCAGTAGGCACAGCTTTTATATTGTAATTGGTGAGTCATAGACTGGCGTATGCGCGAGCGCAGCGGGACTGCAGAGCGAAATATTAGTCCTAATGCTGGCGCATGCGCAATGAAACTGTGGAGCGAAAAATAGTCTTAACGAAAAGTCTTAAAGAAAAAGTCTTAATCTTAAAACTCGCCACTTTGAAAATGAAAAAATGCATAACTCAGCTTTCAGTGCACCGATCATGCTGATTTTGGGCTTAAATTAAGGCATTTTCCATCAGCATTCTCAACATAAGACATTAAATACCGGTATAATACAGAAAAACGGTGATATCCATCAAATAAGATTCCCCCACTCCGCCTAAATTGGCCCTTGCGGTAAAGAGACACGGTCGTCGAGCGCTCACATTTCTTGAATGTACTTGGCGCGAGACTCTACCGAGTCTCTTGATAAGCCTATGCGTTTAGGACTGAACCCTAGAGGGTGGGAGGCAATGCCAGGTACCTCCATGCGTGGTCCGGTAGGGGTTGGAAAAAACCCAAAGACATCTACGTCACATTCGCGAGGCCCTCAGCATGGGACCCTTAGCGGGTTGCCGAGGGACCGCCACGTCTGGCGACCACTTGAGAGCCATAAATCTGGGAAAGTTCGAAAGTCCCAGATTCATAGAAAATCAAGAGGTGCAGAACGTGTTCGACCTTTGTCTTTTTGACTAACTTTCCAGGCATGGTTATTTTCGGGAAATGTGCATATGTGCTTTTTATGGCCCTGGAAATACCCAAGGGTCAGACCTGGCCTGGGACTGCCTCCCCTCATGGAATAGAAAGTACCATGAGTCAGTCCGATGTTATTTATTAATTATTTTCTATACTTATACTATATCAGGCATACATGGGACTGAACAGATGTTAAGATTAGGAAATACCTAGGTAGGTAGGAAAAATACGTAGATCATAAAATAAACTTTGTGTGGAACTGCATGTGCGGATTATTCCTTGCAACATATGGGCGAAGGGAGTTTATGATGTATCCAACTAAACAGTATTTATCTTAGGTTTAGTTGTTGCTAAATTTATATTAGAAAAATGCGAAATAGAATGATTACTACCGAAGGTACAATACACGGAGAAAAAGTGTGGCTCTCGTAGCTATAATCTAACGGATAGTGAACATAGTATTATGATTGGTACTAAACGGTTTCATGTTTATCACGATACTATCTACCATTATGCTCTATACTTAATATCCTTACAATAGCCTTTCGAGGTATCGCTACAATACATATATTGATATACACGAAACTCTAAATACTTATTATGAAGATCCAACAGTATCGTGAATGTATGAATATGTATAGCGATCGCAAGCTAACGTTTCCTTACTATCGCGAAACGGATCGTGATGATCGCGATCCACGCCTTCAGCGCCACCACTCATTACCAGTACCTTCTCAAAACTATAATACTCGCCTCGTGTATCGTACAATATGCAGACAAGTCATGAAATAGTGATTGTTTATTAATTGGCAGCGTGATGGACGATTGGGTGATCAATAAACTCATAGAATGGAAGCTAGAAAAGTTGGTGCCACTCAAAATATTATTGGATTGAAAGTTTGATTTAGAAATTAATCCATATTAATCTCAAATTTCGACGGTATGATATTCAACAATATTAAAATTATTCAGGTTTCTGTGGTATCGTCACACGCATGAATCAATAGATAGTTATTATAGGGAAACGGAATCGCTACCATTGCAATACAAACGTACGATATCGAGATCCATCTGGATCGTGATATTCGCGAAAAGGTGAATTGACGCTCTCCGTATATAGCGTATAGTCATAAGAGTATCGTGGTAATCACGATACCGTTTAGTCATGAGAGCCACACTTTTTTTAATTCTCCGTGTAGATTTTCAGAATTATATTCCAAGTCTTCAATTGCCGTCTGACTCGAGGCTTGATATGTTCTCACCAAGTCAGCCACAAATGTTGCATTGGACGTTTTCACAAAATCTAGACGTCTCGACGACGGAATCTCGGGATCTCTAGTTGGTTTCATCTTCACTGAAATCGTTCATAGTGCAGTCCGGTCACTTAATTCATCTATTGTTTACTTATCAATGATTTAACTTCAACGAATCAAGTGTTCTCACCACGATCAGTCATTTTTTTTTTTTTTTTAATAAGCACCATGTAAAGCGTGAATAAGAAGTTCGATACAAAAGATATGAGAGCCATTTTTCCTGGAGCTATACTAGGTCGAGTGAGTAGGTACAACTATTATCCGTTAACCGCAAGCTATTTTCAAAGAAATTATAGTCAAGTTCAATCTACATAGTTCGGTTAATACATAGGAGGCCTGCGCTTTCCTTTAATGAATATAATTCAACGCATTTTTTCGGTATTATAATATGCATGTGTACATGGGGCATTCGATGCCAAATCCGTGAAAAAAAAAAAATCGTGACCATTTTTCATTGGACCGGTGATTTTATATTATTATTCTATTTCTGAAACGCTATCTAGACTTTTTTTACATTTTTTTTCCCAGCCGTTTTTGAGATACGTATTTTCTGAAACTCTTCTGAATGCAACCAAAAAGGGTAATGGGAAATAATTTTTAGTCTGAAAAAATTTATAACTAAAAAAATGATTTGAAAAAAGAATTTAACATAATTGCAAACAGCGTTTCAGCGGTAGAAAAACGACATGAAAAATCAATTATTAGATCATAAACGGTTAGGATTTTTTCTCATCGATTCGGCTGAAAATGCCCCAGTGCTGGATGCACCTCTGTATCACTTTGATTTGCCTGGCTGCATTACATATTGTATATACCTTTTAGCGTTCTTCTAGATATAATATAAATATCTTATATCTCTATATATAGTAGATCCGAATCGGTGATATCCAAGTAGTATATCAATAAATGATTGGAATGATTGATGGACTGCTCAATGATTTATTTTCATGTAGATGTATATCTGCTCTCCTCGAATACACCAGCACACTTGAGTCAATAACGCATGTGAATCAATTTTCTACTTTCTTCAACCTTAAAAATTTTGTATGCGAAATGAAATCAAATGAAATCGATTTTTATTTAAAACTACAAGGAACTTATACACATTCATGCGAATTTTTTAAATTTCAGTAAGCATGGCCGAAAATCTGCAGTCCGAAAAAATTTCCCCACTTTTTTGATTCATATTCAAAAAATTTTCTTTGCATTTTGAGTTTATCGAAAATCATATGATCTTTCTTCACATTTGCGGTTGAAGAATCATTGAAATTTTATAACTGTATTTGGTGACTTCGACTTTTTGAAAAACATTCAATTCTAATTCAACGGCGAATTCACAATATCATAATCTTCATTTCGTCAGGGTTTAGATATTTTTGATTTGTAATGATGTACGGTCATCTGTGGGTTTCGTTAACATTTTCCTTTCTTGAAAAACAGTTTGATACATTGACTTCCGTCATCGGTTTTCCGCAATTTTATTGTGGCCTCGACTGTAGAGTTGGTCAAGTTACACTATGGAAATAGTAAATTGTGTCATTAGGCCCATAAAGTGTTTTCTGACGAATTTCATTATAATTCTCGCCTTCGGATCGGATTATAAACTCAAATTCGTCTGAAAATACTTTATCGGCCTAATGACATAATGTACTATTTTCTACCTACATACCGTTATATTTTTCACATCAATTTATAGATTTTATTTTTACGGGATTTTTCCAGCTAGACATCTAGCAAAATATCAAATATGTCATATAACACAGAAAACGGCACGGCCGGGCTCTCCCCGTGTGAAAATTGCCTCATTTTGAAATGAATTGCGCGCTATATAATAGTAAACCAATGCGGCCCTGATCAGGGCCTGCATTATTGTTAAGGAATAAAGAAGGTTGCCAGATATCGGCCTTGTAAGGCTGTCACGTAGGGACCTTATGGTGGAGAGCGTTACAGAACACCATCAAGGCCTAATGAACTTTCTGTATCCGGGCCTTACGTATAAATACGGCAGCCTGTTCAGGGCACTGGCACTGATCGGATTTAGATTTCCACACGGGTCAGAGCCAGCCTGGCTCTAAGCGTCAATTACTGGGGCCGTAAATCGAACCCTCGGTCTACCTGAAAACGGTCACTTGTCCTTACCGGAAAGTTCGATAATAGGAGAAATAAAATGAACTAAGGGGTGTACGGTCCATTTTTAGCTCTTAGATATAAAATGTAGTATTTTCTCAATGTTAGAGATACTTGGTACAATGACATTTTTCTTTTTGTTCATGTAGATGGCTAATTAATGAACGTATAACTTGAGATCAGGATGTCAGTCAGTGGGATCAGTGCTAAGACTTATACCATGAATTTCTCTAACGATGGAACGATCCGTGCAGTTTCAGGCAGACAATTGAAGATACATCCCATGTTATTTCAATGCAGTGTGTCTTCAATTGCCTACCCCCAGGCGCACGAATCGTTCCATCGTTAGAGAAACTCGCAGTATATGTGATGACGGAAATACCCGGTATGAGAATCAGCGTCTCATTAGCGTTGTGATTGTTGAATGTTCTTTCTTTTCTTCTTTTCTTGTACAGAAGAGTTAGTTCCGAAATTAGAAACGATGTTATCGTTCCAAAGTCACCCCTTGAGCACAAGGTACCACTTAGCATATCGACGTTATCTAATGAAAAAAGGAATGACTCACTGGGCCAGTTAGATAAGACGTGGTCAAAGTCACAGGATTGTGGCACCGGGTTCCAACACCGATTTCGCGGCCAAAAAATGTTTGAACAACTTTTGGTCGCGCCAGACGATTCACTCTACTGCTGTATCATACAAAAAGATTGTGGTTTTACGAGATTTCGCATATATGTCTTCCAATCTCATTATAATATTCAGCAGTGTCGAATAACACTGTTTAGAAGTATAAAAACCACTATCACTGTGGAAGGATGTCAAAACTTCACATCAAATGATCCCCATGCAGAAATATTCTACGGCTCGTCTAATGCTAATTATAAAATATTGCCAGAATATAAAAGATGAAAAATGAGGCGTATTACAGCAAAAGCAATTCGCGGTAATTCTTACGAAATGCTTCAGCATTCAATGAAGCGTAAATTTTTGTATAGAACTCATATTATTGGATGCAAAATTTTTTGAACTTCACAACGGTTTTTTACTTAATTCGTAGAAAAAGAGATACACGGACTATGGATGCTTAGAATGAGGTAAAAGCGTCTGAAGATCTTCGCATCAGCACCTCAATCAATCTTACCGAGAAAATGGTTGTTTCCTCGGTTGTTTCCCTAAAAATTTAACCGGTCTAACACCACCGTCTCGCAATATTTGACACCACTCCACGTTTTTGCCATTGGAAATTTTTGTAATCATAATAAGAATTCCTTTGGCAGGAATTATAGTGAATTAGTATATTACTCACCTAGGGAGGGAAAGTAGGCTAACCCAAACTGCGTGCGAGGTTGACACCCGAGCCGAAGGCGAGGTTGTTAAAAACGCAGTTTGGGATGGCCTTTTTCACTCCCGTGTGAGGTATACTATTTTTCACCGCCCCCTGGCATCGGAAAGTACGACTTCCCGCTCACGCGAGGGGCCGAAAGTCGTACTTTCCGTGCAGGTGTGGTGAAAAATAATATATTATTGCTTGATGCCTTTCATCGCCAAATTAAGATACCCAAAAATGGCATTGAGCGATGCGTGATAAACGCTTCAATTTCTCGTGTGACACCAATATTACTTACTGCAGTTGCAAACACAGTTCTTGGTTTAATACCGATGATCACCAGACCGAATATCAACTTTTTTACGCTATAAATTACGTATGATGCTCCATCAAACCAGTGGTGGGTTGCCATTTCAACAACCATAGCAAGTAAAATATTAGTTGGTATCGTTTACACCCAGTCACAGCCAACTCGGCACACTCCAGGTTTTTCGTCTGTTTATTGCAGGCCGGCGATGTGCATTTTTTCTCCAGTTGAATTGATTTGCTTTCGGAAGACATCGATTCGAGACAAAAAAAAAAAAAGTGGATGGCCAGCCTGCGATAAACAGACGAAAAACTTGGAGTGTGCCGAGTTGGCTGTGACTGAAGGTAAACAATACCCGAATCCTCTCTGTATATTATAAATAATAACTCTTGCGTGGGCTCTTTCCGCAAGAAATAAGACGTATCGCATCACTGCAGATTAATCATGAAAGGTTGAAAAATGTTTTTTCGGTTGCAGGTGGCCAGAAATCAGCTACGACTGGTTGAGATTAGGACGTCCTTATCGGTCTTTTTAAACAGGTGTTCAGTTAGATATTACTATACAGAGAATATAAATACCAGCCACTGTTAGTTTTTAGATACAGTATCAACATTTTTGTAACCGATTAACATCTTACCAAATATATCCAGGCCACAAAATCGAAATGATTTCCACAAGTTTCGGTAATACAATATACTGCAGTAGTACCTCAAACTCGAAATTTGCAAGTAACGTTTGAGGAAAGATTGTGAAGCAATGAGGTTTAGATTTATCATAAAAACCATCTTCAGTGTCGATATATTTTCCATTAAAATTCATTGCTTATTACAATCTCTCGCCGAAGTTACTACGGAAAATTCAAATTCGTGTGAATCCGCTGCGCTGGGTTCTTCACTCTACAACTCCTAAAAATTTCAAGATAATTCATCAGTATTTTGATTTCCAGCAGTAGTTCTCTTCACCTTGTGTCTGGCCACTGGCCTCCAGGCTTCCACCCCATACACATCTTGCAAAACGCCTGCAGATCCGATTGACTTCCGTATGGAAGGATGCACGGAGTCTCCCTGCTATCTTTACAGAGGTGAAAATGCGGCTGCTGAGTGGGACTTCGAAGTGTGTAAGTAGATACTGGTCAGAATACATTGAATATCATGATTGGGATTGGCTCTAGGGTAAGGAATAAATTCAATTCTGACTGTTGATTGACTAGCATACTTGTTTCTTCATTTATCGATTCGCTTATTTATGTCTATAAACATTTGGGCTTCTTTTATTATAGCTGCGAGCACAAAAAAATTGACTCCCCGCGTGACTGCAACGGTGCTCGGACTTCTCACTATAAACTACGACATTGGGCAAGACAACGCATGCGATACTTTGACGAACGCTGAATGCCCACTGGATAAAGAAGAAGAGGTTACCTACGCCTTGAGCATGCCCGTCCTAGCATCCTACCCGAAACTCAGCCTGACTATCGAATTTGCTCTCGTCGACGACAACGGCGATGCTCAAGTTTGCTTCAAAGTGGCGGCGTCTGTGGCAGACCGATAATCAATGGGAGATTGTATTTATGTGAAAGTTTAAAGAACGTGATTGATTTTGATTGTAGATCCAAGTTTTGACGGCCAATGAAATTTAATGATCGTTCTAAGTCAATGTTACAATAAAACTGATCGTATCGTGAATTAGTTTTCGAAGTGAATTCACATTTCCTCGATTGACTCATTGCATAGTTCCATCGTCCTCTTGATGAACATAAGAATAGTTACTTCAAATGTACATTTACACGCCAACTCCGAGGTCACTTCGAGAAGTATTTCTGTACTCCGCAGGTAGGGTAACAACTTCAATTTTAATTGAGGGGTTACTCTACTGTTTAAACGGGAAAATTGTAACTTTATTTAAAAGTATACTTTTGGTTGCATATTTTGGATACGACAGATTCCGGTATTGTGTGTATCAGCATTAGTAACAAGGAAAAGTTCAAAAAAATAATAAATAAACACCAGTTTGAGATTTTTTCCGAACCATAAGCTCTCCTTCCCGTCTTGCCCCACCTTTAGGGGTAAGATAAGAACAATATAATTTACTTATTCACAGTTTCGCAAAGAGCACCCTTGTGGGAGTAGTGCTCGTGTGTTTTTTTTTGCTAGAAGGCCTTACTTGTGACTCCAGCAATAGGGCTTTTTCCAATTTCTTGTCTTGCTGGTCAGCAGTCTATTTATTAGTTTTGTCTATTCCATGTTCTATCTGCAAAAAGTTATCATATTATTCCGGACTGCCAAGCCAACTGTGCTGACCCAAAATTCTCGATTTTTTCTATATCTGTTGATTATATTTGATGAATCATTCTGATCAAGTCGACGTCCCCGTCTTATCCCGATTGCGGCTACAATATCTACCGTGAATATTCGGTGAGACTACACGATCCCCTTCCTATGGCAAAACCAACACAAGCTAGTTTAGGACGGAATTAGGTGCTAGTAGCATTGCATCCCCTCCCGAACAAGCCTCACGCACACGTTGAGCGCCTGTGTTGGTTTTGCCGTAGGAAGGGGATCGTGTAGTCTCACCGAATATTCACGGTATATACAGATACTAACTAAATATAGAATACAAATAATGCTTACATTGAGTCGGCCATATGTGTACACACATAATCAGCACACTTAACTTTAACTGATACTTATCAGTTAGAGTTGCGAAAAATCATCACGGCATCGTCAAGAAACGTTACAAAAACGGAAACATTCTAGTGGTGCATAGATGTATATGGGTGCAGGTGATAGCAGACCACGATGTCTTAGCTGCAATTTGATACTGCCGATTCATTCGGAGAGACACCGTTATTATTGTAGAGGGTACTTGCACGCTTCAGAATATTCTAAAAATGACTATAGGTCCACTCCAGTTGACAAAACATGCTTGGCTTGACCTAGGATATTCTGAGAGTACTAGTAACGCCTAATAATCACGACAGCTGTGCGGACGATTCTTCAGTATCACTTTCTATAGGACATCGCGGTCTGACGTCAACACTCATAGTATTCCTGCACTCCTGGTATAAATGTAGTAGTATACGAAAAAGTGCGAGTCGTAAAGAATCGCGGAAAGTCGTAGCATCTTTCGTATAAACCTACGAGTTTATACGACAAATTACAAAATTCTACAATTTTCTAAGAACAATGATCAAAATTTAGGACTCAAACGAACTGGAATATTATGATGGTTTCACCGTACAAAATAATGTCAAACAAGTCCAAGAACTCGATCGTTTCAGAATTACCAAATTGATGGTAAAGTCCCCATTTCTGTGATTCTGATATATGAGCATATTTTATATTGGGCATATAAGATCCAATTCCATTTTCTTACATGAGTCCTTCTCGTGGTCGTACACGGAGAAAAAAGTGTGGCTCTCATCACTAAATGGTATCGTGATTACCACGATACTCTTGTGACTATACGCTATGTACGTCAATTCACTGTTTCGCGATTATCACGATCCAGATGGATCTCGATATCGTACGTCTGTATTGCAATGGTAGCGATTCCGTTTCCCTATAATAACTATCTATTGATTCATGCGTGTGACGATACCACAAAAACCTGAAGAATTTTAATATTGTTAAATATCATACCGTCGAAATTTGAGGTTAATGTGGATTAATTTCTAAATCAAACTTTCAATCCAATAATATTTTGAGTGGCACCAACTTTTCTAGCTTCCATTCTATGAGTTTATTGATCACCCAATCGTCCATTACGCTGCCAATTAAGAAACAATCACTATTTCATGACTTGTCTGCATGTTGTACGATACACGAGGCGAGTATTAGTTTTGAGAAGGTGGTAATGAGTGGTGGCGCTGAAGGCGTGGATCGCGATCATCACGATCCGTTTCGCGATAGTAAGGAAACGTTAGCTTGCGATCGCTATACATATTCATACATTCACGATACTGTTGGGTCTTCATAATAAGTATTTAGAGTTTCGTGTACATCAATATATGTATTGTAACAGTAGCGATACCTCGAAAGGCTATTGTAAGGATATTGTAAGGATATAGAGCATAATGGTATATAGTATCGTGATAAACATGAAACCGTTTAGTACCAATCGCAATACTACGTTCACTATCCGTTGGATAGCTACGAGAGCCACACTTTTTTCTCCGTGTAGGTGAAAATTTAATTTCGTTGACACAGCGATTATAGTAGAAAGGTGTCTAAGCTCTCTTCACGGGTAATAAGAGGTATGATATGACTTATTAATCACGGAAGCGTAAAAAATCATGATCGTATGAGATTAGGACGTTCTTATCGGTCTTCTGGAACAGGTGTTCAATTAGACATATCTAGAGAAAGGATATAAATACCCGCTACCATTAGTTGTCAGAGACAGTCTTAGCATTCTGCGATCGACCAACCAAACATCATATCAAATATATCGAGGCTACGCAATCAGGATGATGTTCACGACTTTTGGTAATAAAATATGTAGTAGTAGTACCCGAGGGGTAAATCACGAGACAGAAACACGTACACCACATCTCCCCCTAAATTTTCCTTAAATTTTTTCGATTTTCCAAGATTTTCCAAGATTTTTGGTCATTTCCCAAAATCCCCCCCAGCACTTATCTCCCTTTATTTCTCAATATTTCCTAAACATCTCCTGCATTATGTACACCAAATCTCCCTCGTAATTCACCCCTAAAACTAAAAATTTGTAAATAACATTCACTAGGTTCATAATTCAAAAACTCTTGCAATCTTCGACAAAATTCATCATTATTTTGATTTCCAGGTGTCCTTCTCTTCACCTTGTGCCTGGCTACTGGCCTCCAGGCTTCCACCCCATACACGTCCTGTCGCACGGTCGCGGATCCACTCGACTTCCGTATGGACGGATGCACGAAGTCTCCTTGTAAGCTGTACAGAGGCGAATCCACGTCTGCTGAGTGGGACTGGAAAGTGGGTAAGTAAATAGTGATCAGAAGTGATCATATGTTGCAATTTGGATTGGTTATGGAGCAAAAAATAAATTCAATTCTGACTGATATTATTGCTTATTGACTTGTTCATTCAATTATATATGCTTATGAACATTTGGATCTCTTCTATTATAGCTGCAGACACACAGCGACTGACTCCCCGTGTCAAAGCAACGGTGTTTGGGATCACCATCCCATATGACATCGGGCAAAGCAATGCCTGTGACACCTTGACGAATACCGAATGCCCACTGAAGGAAGGAGAGACGGCTACATACGCCCTGAGCATGCCTGTTTTATCGTCCTACCCAAAACTCAGTTTGACCATCGAACTCGCCCTCGTCGATGACAATGGCGATGCTCAAGTTTGCTTCAAAGTCGCTGCGAAGGTGGCGGATCGTTAATTGACAAAATTAACTGCAAACTTTTTGATAATCGTCAAGAAAAAAAAAAAAACAACTCTTTCCCATGGTTTTCAGAAAAAGGAACATATTAACTAATTATTATGTAAGGGTTGAAAGAACCTGATCGATTATGAACCCAAGTTTCAAAGGTAATTAAAATATAATCATTGTTGCAAGTTAATGTTACAATAAAACTAAAACATAGCATAAATGAGTTTCTGATGTGCATTTCCATCTCCTTGATTGACTTCCTCTATCTTTCTATCGACAAACGTGAGCAGAGCTGATACTTCGAAATTACAATTTATTTTTGCAAAGGTTACCACTAAACATTGATTTAGAGATTACCGCTTATCCCGTATTCATCTGTATACACTATTTTGCAACAATATATGGAGTGGTTTGTGAAGCATTGTATTGCAAATGTATGATGAGTGAGTAATAGTACGATGCGTTGAAAATTGGAAATCAATAATTAGAAAATAATCTGATCCACTATCGAACAGCTAACAAGAAGCTATTAACTTTATGGGGCTTTGATGACCTCAAAAATGCGATTTGCACAGTATCTTCCATACCCCACAACCGATCGGAATAAAACTTTCGCGATTACTGTATCATTTCAGCGGAATATGCAGCTCAACATTTCGTTTTTACAAAAATTTGACATTTTTGTTTACAGATTTAGTTGTTATCAGAGAATTCTTGAAATTATTTACGGTTTCACTCGATTTATTACTCTTTCGAAATACTTAGCCACTCGGCGGTGGCATTCCACAAATTTTGTGCACTATCCCGTCTCATTTAACCCTTTGAAGTATACATTTTTTGAATGATCGTATGATCGCGAAAATTGTTACTCGGGGGTTTTTGGGGTCGCTGATAACGAATCTGGAATCAGATTTTCGAAATTCAAAATGGTGGATCCAATATGGCGGACCAAAAAATTAGAAATGTCGCTCGAGCTTTGAAATTTTGTACATTCGGGTTTTCGAAATTCTGATTCCATATTCGTTATCAGCGACCCCAAAAACCCCCGAGTAACAATTTTCGCGATCATAACATCATTCAAAAAATGTATGCTCCAAAGGGTTAACTATAGTCGTGAATAATTTCTCTCTGAGAAATTGATGCACTTTTGGAAGCCTTGAATAATCAAATCGTCATTAAGGTGATTCCCTACCCAATTCCACCTGACCTGAAAACATTGGACAGAACCTGCTATTAAACGGAATATCTCTGCCTGGGCATCGAAATCAGAAACAAAATCCGTCGCGCAATTCTATGTGCGATTCCAAACCGGTACGGCCTGAAACATGTTCGTTTTACGCTAAAATATAGAAGAAATCCATGTGAAAAGTGTTTTATTGCACACAGAATTGCGCGACAGATTTTGTTTTCTTTTATTTCGGTGCCCAGGCAAAGATATTTCGTTTAATAGCATCTTCTGCACGCGTTTACCCCAATGTTTTCAGGTCAGGTGGAATTGCGTAGAGAAGCACCTTAACAGTGAAGTCAATTTTTACACATTTTACATCTGTTATTTGTCCCATCAAGTCACATATAGGAATATCACACGTGGAAGTGGGTATGAAAGTGATACAATGTTACAGATTGGAAGTAACACACACTTCGTTAGGCTCTCTTTCCGAGAGATAAGATGTATGTCATAACTTATTGATCATAAAAGGTTGAAAAATTACAATCGGTTAAGATTAGAAGGTTCTCATCGGTCTTCTTGGGCTGCAGGTGTTTAATTAGATATTTCTAGACACGTAATATTATGTGAAAAATCAGGCAAGTCCGAACATGATCGCATATGGGGCATTCCATGCCAACTCGACCAGCCCGTGTCCTCGACGTTTCCGATTTAGTCCGCGATTTTTCATATCGTTAATCTACCTCAAAAAGACACTCTAGATTTTTTTCAGATTTTTTTTATAATTAGGTTATTTTTAAATCGACTCAAAAGGTAAAAAAAAAAACGCCACTTCCAAAAAATACCCCATATACAATGTATGAAAATAATATGCATAATCTGTTACGATTTTGATATGATCATATGTGAGATCTGGTCTCACTTTCTTAAACAAAGGCTGGAAAATTGCTATCGATTCAGATGGAGACGTTTTTGTTAATCTGCTCGACAGGTGTTCGGTTAGTAAGTACTTCTATCTTATATAGAAAATCCACCTCTGTATTTACAGTAGGATGGTGACTAAAGCTCTCTTCGCAAGAAATAAGATGTATGACATAACTACTTAATAAAAAAAGGTTGAAAAATCACAATCCGTTTAGATTAGGACGTACTTATCGGTCTTCTCGAACAGGTGTCTGGATAGACACTTCCAGAAAGTAAGCTGAAGAGCTATGACTCAAAAATGGAAAAAAAAACAGAAACTGTTCACTACTACTAGACGTAATATTACGTGAAAAATCTGCGTATGTATTTTAGGGTGTTCCAAGCCACGACCATCCTCGATTTTGTTCTTCTGCTAGTAGGTATGCTGTAGGGCGTCACATGAAAAAAAAAAGATTCGCTAAGTTTCAGAGTTTTGATATGAATTTCTTTCTCAGTAATATCTGAATCGAGCGGAATCACTGTTAACCACAATCGCTTTCAATGAAATGTACGCAGTAAATTCTTTGTAGGAATACAACAATTTTGAATCTAGAGCGAAGATGGGCAGTCATTTGGTTTGAAAGATACGAACAAATGGATTCGTGAAACGAATCAATAATTTGATCTGTTCTACGGAGCGGCTCTCATAAATCATCAAATTTTCATCGGATATCAGAATATGTCGTTCGTGGACGAAAATTACTACTCAAAACTCAAAAATACTGCCGTGATGAAGAAAATAATTAGATTTCCAAACTTTTGCGAATTGATATCAAGTCATTCATTCTTGCTCATGCAATCTGCGTGTAGTCGTATAAAAATAAGAATAGAATCAGAAAGAAAAAGTGGCGAACAAAAATCCGGCATTGAGAAATTCATTTACAGGATTTCGACATTGACCGCGAAATCTCCACAGCGGAGCTATAACCTATAGGCATCTTAGGTCAAGCGATTAGTTAGTTAGACAGAGAGAGTTAGAAGAATAGAGTAGGACCATCCCGCGACTAGTAGGCTAGCGGGATGGGTAGTAGGGAATGAGTAGTCGATGAGAGAACAAGTGTAAGAGACATAAATAAAGTAAACGAAAATCGAAAGATTGAATTCATTATTAGATACATAAAGCCCAAAAACCACATGCGACATCCAAGGCAGATCCTGACGACTCTAAATCATATAAAAAACGTCCCTACAGATCTCAGAAGTGGGATCACATGTGGTTAATTGAAGAAATTAAGGTGAATCTTTTCCGGTGACCGCGTACAGTGAAGGCGTGGCGAAGAGTTCGCGTAAGTGTTGGCGGAGTCGAAAACTCCCTGTGATCAACAAGAGAACCTATAAAGAACATTAAAACCAATTAGACCTTTCCCGGTGACCACGCAGGTAAAGTGGCGGAAAATTTGGAATAGAAAAACAAATTAGATTTTGAAATCGTGATTTGCGAGTTAGCAACGGCGGAAGACATCTTTCCCTGTGACCGTTGATCTGTTTACAATCGAACCGACTGTTGTTTTTCTCGGTGACCGCGCGGTGAAGCAAAGTCGATCGAGATACACTAGCAGAGAATCATTGGCGCCGAGTGACAAGTTTTGTGAAATTAAAATCCAATTTCTCAAAACATGGCCGATGAGCAATCAGAAGTGTTATTAAACGAGTTCCGAGCGGAACGCGCTCAATACCAGCGGGTGCTAGATGGCATGATGGCACAGATGGCGAAAATGATGCAGTTGGTGAGTGATCGAGATCGCGAGATAGTTAACTTACGAGGACAAATGAATCAATCGGCGATCCCAGAAAACCATCGGGATGGTGCAGAACGACAAGCGAACACCAAGGTTCCATACGCCGAGATTGCCTCGCAGGTCCCACCATTTGGGAATAAAGAAGATGAATCAATGAGTCTGGACATGTGGCTCAGGCGAGTGGACGAACTGCAGGTATTATACGATCTTTCTGACGGTACGATTAAAATTCTAGCTACTAATAAATTCTCCGATGGGGTACGAAAATGGTATGAGACCCAAGAAGACAGCTGCAGTAAGGATTGGAGAACCATTCGTCTGGAGCTAAAGGAGATGTTTGGCCAAGATCAGGATCCGGTACGACTCATGGATAAAATGAAAGCAAGGAGTTGGAGACGAGGAGAACGACTCGAGGACTATTACCTGGATAAACTAAATTTAGCGAGAAGAGCTCGTTTGAAAGATGCTGAGGTGGTGTCACACATAATAAGAGGAATTGACAACTTCACAATCAGAACGCAACTCGTCGCAGCCAGACACGTGACACCAGCCTCACTGTTTCAAGACCTCAAATTATTATCAAACGAAATAACGAATTGGGAAAAACCCAAGGATCATAAAAATATAAAAGAAAATAAAGACAGTAAGGATGAAATAAGGAAACGACCAGCACTCAAGTGCGATGTATGCAAGAAGGAAGGACACACCAGCGACCGGTGTTACTTCAGGAACCAAGGACCGGGACGGAGTCCACCGACCTGTTTTAAATGTAACCAGGTGGGGCATATCTCTAGATTATGCACCAATGGATCAGCAGGCACGACGACGAAGCCAGCAGTGATGCACATTCAGACGTTAGGTTACCCAAGCCACGCATCTCGATACTACAAGACGGTTAAGGTACAAGGTGGTACATTCTCTGCCTTAATCGATACAGGTAGCACGTTGAACCTTATTAAAGAATATTGTATACCTCATGTAGTAAGCTATAATCTTATAAATCAATCAAGAGTATTGAAGGGATTTGGGGAGTCGCATACTCCGAGTACACAAGCGTTGGAATATGAGGGTATCATCGATAATGAAACATTTAGAATTCCAGCAACCATCGTACCAAATCAGTCATTCAATGCCGACATGGTACTAGGACAAGCGTTCCTAGACTCAGTGGATTGGGGTGTGGATGGAAAAGAGATCACTTTTCGAGTCAGAGAGAACGATGAGAAAGACGTCATGATGGTGATGAGCATCGAGGTGGAACCGACAGAACCAGAGAAGGAGAAGTTGGACTTTGGTCCTCAATTGACGACGACGCAGAAAATGCAGATTCAGAACCAGGTTGATGCATGCACAGATAAGCATAAAATAGGCACAGAGGTAAGAGAACTCCCAGTTGCATTAAAAATAGAAGTAAAAACCGATAGACCAGTCAGATCAACCCCAAGGAGGCTAGCCCATCACGAAAGGGATGCCGTCGAGGGAATTATAGATAGCTATTTACAACAAGGCATTATTAGGCCCAGTAATTCGGAATATTCAAGTCCAATCGTTTTGGTACCAAAGAAAACCGGGGAATACCGAATGTGTGTTGATTACAGAGAACTCAATAAACAAACTGTTCGTGACAGTTTCCCTTTGCCGCAAATCGATGACCTTATAAGTAACCTGAGTGAAGCCACTTACTTCACTACTATCGATTTGAAAAATGGATATTTTCATATCCCCATTGACGAAGGATCGATTAAATTCACCTCATTTGTGGTACCAGGAGGACAGTTCGAATTCTTGAAAATGCCATTTGGATTGACTAATGCCCCAGCCGTGTTTCAGAGGTGCATTAATTATATCTTTGATGATTTGATACGAACACGGAAGTTACAGGTATACATGGACGACTTGTTAATCGCGACGAAGACAATTGACGAAAATTTGGAATACCTGAAATTGGTGATGGAGAGGATGAAGGAGTATAGACTACAAATACGACTCGACAAGTGTTCGTTTGTAAAAACCCAGCTGGAATACCTGGGATATCGAATTACTAAGGATGAAGTTAAACCGGGATTGGCCAAAACCGAAGCAGTACGTCAATTCCCAATGCCACGGACACGAAGACAACTAAGAGGGTTCTTAGGACTTACAGGGTACTTCAGACGGTTCGTACGAAACTACTCACTCATAGCTAGATCATTAACTGATTTACTAAAAAACGACGTTAAATTCGACATTACGAAGGAACACATTCAAGCGGTAGAAAGGCTGAAGGAAAGCCTGACCAGTGAGCCTGTCTTAAAAATATACAACCCAACGAAAGAGACGGAAATACACACAGACGCCAGCAGTCATGGTTTCGGCGCAATCTTACTACAAAAGCAGGAGGACCAGAAGTTTCACCCAGTCTACTTTTACAGTGGCAAGACAACCGACGAGCAGAAGAACTACCATAGTTTTGAGCTTGAGACGCTCGCAGTTGTGAAAGCCCTGGAAAGGTTTCGTGTTTATGTCCTGGGAAAACCTTTTGTTCTAGTCACTGATTGCGATGCGATGAGACGCACCCTGGAGAAGAAAGAGATCAACCGTAAGATCGCCAGATGGAGCTTGGCGCTGCAGGAATATAACTTTACTACGGAACATCGGAAGGCTGAGAAGATGGCACACGTCGACGGGTTGAGCCGATGCTACGACATGAATACCGTCATAGTCGAAGATGATGAGTATGACGGATTACTCATATTACAGGATTTAGACCCAGAAATTATCGAGATTAAAAGGAAGAAAACAGAAGATGAGCAGAACCTGCAAGACTACAAGATAATTAACGGGAAATTGTTTAAGATCTTGAAACAAGAGTATTTATTCGTGGTACCCAGAGGATTGAGGAGAGACTTGGTAATGAAGATACACGAAAGAATAGCACATATGGGAGCAGAAAAAACAACTGCCGAACTGCGAAAAAAATACTACTTCCGTAACATGCGTAAATATGTAAAGAAATGTTTAGCTAATTGTTTAAGGTGTCTTGAATACGACCAACGAGCTGGGTCAAAGGAAGGGTTCCTCCACAGCATTGAGAAGGGGACTAGACCTTGGGACACCGTCCACATCGACCATGTGGGCCCTTTAATCAAAACGACGGCAGGTCACCGGCATATTTTCGAGGTGATCGATGGGTTTTCCAAATTCATACTCCTCGAAGCTGTGAAAACCACATCAACGGCTGAAGCCCTTAAAGCACTAGACGCAATGTTCCGCATTTTCGGTACACCCAGACGAATCATCTCAGATCGAGGCTCAGCTTTCACCAGCAATGATTTCGAAAGTTATTGCGAGAACCATGGAATCCAGCACGTTAAGGTGGCCGTGCAAACACCCAGAGGAAATGGGCAAATCGAACGCTATAATCGGATCATAGTTCCTGCTTTATGTAAATTAACCGAAAGTCCAGATCAATGGCACACTGTTCTAGGTACCGTACAACTTGCATTGAATAACTCTGTTCAGAGAACCATCCGTCGGAGCCCAGCAGAAGTAATGTTTGGCCATGGACTTCGCCAAGGACTGCTGGATACGATGACAGACACCCTGGACGAGGAACTACAGCTGGAGCAGTTCAAGGAACAACGCGATGAAATTCGGAGACAAGCAGCTGATAATATTATTCATAGTCAGCAACAACAAAAACAAGGGTATGACAAAAAACGAAAACCTTATAGTATGTTTCAGCCAGGCGAGTACGTGATGATTCGTCAGGTAAACCCAATTGAGGATGGTAGTAAAAAGATGGCCCGGAAATACTTGGGACCATATCTCATTAAACAAAAATTGGATTGGGATCGTTATTTGGTGTCCGACATACCAGGGCATCAACTCAAACAAAGACCTTATGAATCGATCCTACCCCCTGAACGGCTTAAGAGATGGATCACCGTAGACGAAGACCCAGAGGGTGACGATTCTGCATGTTCCGAGAATGAGCAACCAGACGACATGGCCGAGTCGGCCACGACATCAGGAGAGGCCGAACTATAGGCATCTTAGGTCAAGCGATTAGTTAGTTAGACAGAGAGAGTTAGAAGAATAGAGTAGGACCATCCCGCGACTAGTAGGCTAGCGGGATGGGTAGTAGGGAATGAGTAGTCGATGAGAGAACAAGTGTAAGAGACATAAATAAAGTAAACGAAAATCGAAAGATTGAATTCATTATTAGATACATAAAGCCCAAAAACCACATGCGACATCCAAGGCAGATCCTGACGACTCTAAATCATATAAAAAACGTCCCTACAAACCAATGTGCCACTGACTTGGTCAAATATGAAGATTCTGAAGTATGGTGTAACTTCCATGTTACTTGTGACCATGATTTTTCTGTAAAATGGCTGAGGTTCGAGTCATAGGGTTCAGAAAATCAATAATACAAAGTATTACGATTTTACTATCTCAGATCGAAATTTCATCGTTTCAATGATTTGTGAGAGCCCTTCCGTAGAAAAAGTCGTTTTTTTTTTTCAATTATTTTCTCGTATCTCCACAAAATAAAGGCACCTTTTTACGAGAAATTTCTCGCCTGAATTCCATCGAGATCCATGGTGGCTAACAGAGATTTTGCATAATCCAGAGCTCACTCACAATAACAAGCTCATTTTCAGAAAAATCTGGAACTTTGGGAACAACATACTAACAAGAGCTAAGTATTGAAAATGCTCAGGGTCACAGCCAGGTCAACGCATGGCCCGAAACGCCCCACTTACAATGGAGAGGCTCTCTTGGTGAGAACTAAGATGTATGATATGATTGCAACAATCATGAAAGGATGAAAAATTGCGCTCGGTTGAGATTAGGACGTTCTTATCGGTTTTCTCGAACAGGTGTTTGGCTCAATATTTCTGAACGAGGATATAAATACGGACTGATACCAGTTGTCGCATACAGTCTGAGCATCCTGCGACCGACTAACATCCTGCCGAATACATCCAGGCTACGAAATCGACATGATGTCCACAACTTTCGGTAATATAATATACTATGGTAGTACCTCAAGCTCGGTATTTGTGTAGGTTCATTATGAACATGATATTCAGTGTCTGTCTCTTTTCCGTTCAAGTTCACTGCTGATCCCGATCCTTCCCCAAAGTTACCTCGTAGAATTTTAATGTATATGATTCCGTATACTTTTATTTCTCCTTCCGGTTTCGTTGCACTGGACCTCAACTCAAAAATTCCTGCTAACTGCGGAACTCATCACTATTTCGATTTCCAGCCGTCGTTCTATTCACCCTATGTCTGGCCACCGGCCTGGAGGCTTCTACACCTTACAAGTCCTGCCGAAAGGCCGCAGATCCGCTTGACTTCCGTATGGTGGGCTGCTCAGAGTCTCCGTGCAAGTTTTACAGAGGCGAATCCGTAAAAGCTGACTGGGATTGGGAAGTGTGTAAGTAGATACTGATCAGAATTGGTGAGGTATTGGAATTCGGATAAGCTAATCGAAGAATGAATACAAGTCTGACTTGTATATTGTTTCCTATATTCTCGTATCGATCTATTTATCCGTTTATTGAAAATCGGTTGTCTCTCATTTCAGCTGCGAACACAAAGAAGCTGAAACCCCGCGTAAGAGTAACGGTGCTAGGCATCACTACGCCTTATGACATTGGGCAAGACAACGCTTGCGATACTCTGACGAATGCCAGATGCCCACTTGAGAAAGGAGAAGAGGTTACCTACGCCTTGAGCATGCCTGTTCTATCGTCCTACCCGAAAGTCAGCATGACCATTGAATTCGCTCTCACCGACGACAGTGGCGAGGCTCAAGTTTGCTTCCAGGTCGCCGCGACTGTGGTTGACCGCTAATTACGGCAGATACTTAAAAAATTTCGGAACGACGCTGGATCAGTCCATTTTTTGCAATTTTTGTTGATAAACAACATAAAAAAAAATCTTACCCTATTATTTGCAAACGAAGAGACATATTAATGTAACTTTGATAGAAAATGGAATAATCCGGTTTTATTACGACACTTCCCGCCTGTCTAAGGTTTGAAAAAGCCCAGTTGATTGTAAACACAAGTTCTAACAGTATTTGAAATTTAATGATCGTTCCAAGTTTATGTCACAATAAAAATAATTATGCCGTGAATGAGTTTCCGTCGTGCGTTTACCTTTTTCTCATTGACTCCTTCCATCTTCCTCGCAACAAACGTATGAAAAGTCATTCCGAATTCATAATTCAGATAGGTCTCCACTAGACATCGATGTAGAGATTTTTGTTATTATCTAATTCATCTGTATACACTATTTCTCATAATAATTTATAGACCGTTTTTTAAAACATTGGCTCAGACATATAATGCGACGTCTTTCTAATCTCATAACACGGCGGTGAGTTGATACTCAATAGTTTTAGCTCGAAAAAATATATAATGATTTATTTCAATTATAAATGTACACTTGGCACTTACCAGGGGAATGACGCACCAGCTTGTGACAATGACTTATGGCACCTCACCTCGACGGAATGCAAACGGAAGGAATCAAAACGACGATTAAACGATTGATCAGCTTGATGAAATAGATTAAGATCGCGCTGTTTTGACAGGCATAGTGAGCTAACGGCATGTGTTTTCGTGAATATTGACTGATTTCCATAGGGCCAGGGGAATGACGGAACAACCCGAGTACAAAGTTTCATGTTATATTGTGACGCATCTGTGACATATTCTTTTTTTTTTTAGGTTTCAGAAGAGTGACATTAACGCCCATCCTCAGTCGCCCACCTCCTTTCCATACAATGTAACGAAAACGGGGCCGGGGAGACACATTTCGATGATTATCCGAGCCCAGGCGTCGAAAACGCAAAAAAGGCCAACGTAGCGCGAATTCTTTTTCAATTCCAAACACATACGTCCAAAAAAAATTTCGTTTCATGCGAAAATAGAGCCAGCGTTTGGTTATTTCTTTTTTCCATTGTCTAAATGGTTTTTCATTGTCCTTGGCTTTAGACAATGGAAAAAAGAAATAACCAAACGCTGGCTCTATTTTCGCATGAAACGAAATTTTTTTTGGACGTATGTGTTTGGAATTGAAATAGAATTCGCGCTACGTTGGCCTTTTTTGCGTTTTCCACGCCTGGGCTCGGATAATCATCGAAATGTGTCTCCCCGGCCCCGTTTTCGTTACATTGTATGGAAAGAAGGTGGGCGACTAAGGATGGGCCTTAATACTAAATAGTTTCAGGAAATATCCATCGTTTCATCATTCAACAGTTTTGAGTTCCCTTGTAGTCTGTTAGAATGCGCGAAAATGTAAAGGGTACGTGCCAGGGGAAAGACTTTCACGAGTCATGCACAGAAGAAAAAAAAAAGGTTAATACGATCTCTTGTAAAAAAATCTGTCTTTTAATAGTACATTATGCAACTAGGGAATAAAGCCGTAGATTATTCCCGCGGGGCAGTAAGCCCGTGGGAATAATCGGTTTTTATTCCCGTAGGACTTTATTTCCGACTGGAACGTTTGATCCGAGAAAGTCAGGAAAGAGTCCAAAGATCTTGGTAAAGAAGACCTTTGACAGACCACTGTGCGTGGCGGCGGGATTTAGGGGCAAAGTCCCTGGTGGGGTCGAGGGGCGAAGCCCTCGTCGGGTGGTGTAGAGGGTGGAGGGGGGAGGGGCTAAGGTCCCCCGACTCAAACCAAATCCGGAAATTTCATTATGAAAAAAAACTGAATTCATTTTTATCCTATTTATCAACTTGAAACATTAATATATATTATAATAATAATGTTTTTAGGACTTGTACATATCACTTACATTGTATCATTTTTTTTTCGTCATATTTTTTGGTTTTTATTTTCATTATGAAAGAGTAGTATTATTATTATTTTAATGTTTAAATGTGATTGTTTCATAAGTCTGAAACCTGAAATTTATTGAAAATTCATAGCAATATACAGAGAAATAGTTCAACATTGAAAAAGAAAGATAGAAAATCAGTTACACTGAAAAAAAAAGTATAAGCCCTATACGCATACTCGGTTTCTCTAATATACAAATACGTATCGGCGTGGTACGAATATAAATATCTGGATAATCACAATACTCAGTATCGTTGTAGGACTTATATTTTCTGTACGATGCTGTAGCAAGTCACCAGTGAGTATAGTAAAAAAGTTCCCGCGTATCTCTACCACGAATTTACGGATTTATATTATGATTTTATTACTTGTATTGTAATTATTAATCTTAAAATAAATTAAATAATTTATTTAAATTATATTATCGTCGATAAATATAAATTAATAAATGAAAACATTTTTTTTTTTTTACAAAACCTTTGATAATTTACATCAGTATAGTTTCAAAAATGTATATGTATTAAAAGATTCAACATTAAATTCTTAATTTATAAAAATTTACAAAGCAAATTTCTTCATAAGAATGGATTGCATTTAATTTAATGGTAAGAGGTAAATTGTAATATTTTCAATAACAAATAATAATAACATGAAAGAGGTGATATTATTATTCTCTTTATAATGACATTTATGATGTCTTTTGTCATAACCTTTTTCTTTTCTTTCACGAGTATCGGTGTGGTACCGAAAAATATAAGCCATACCCTGGTAAAAATTCCGAGGTAGGACCTTAAAGGTCTTGCATGGAATACGTAGGTCCTGTGTGGGTACCTGTAGGAACCTATGATGGTATCATAGGGTGTTCGAATGACCTGCAAGGGAAGGTATAAGTCCTACAAATATACTACAGAAATCCGCGTGGGTGCTTTACAGGACCTGACAGGACCTCTATAGGCATCCTACGTTGGCATACAGGACCCGTAAGGTCCGATATGTGTTCGCAATAACCTATGTAGGTGTTTTGTAGGCCCCAGTAGGACTCATATGGGTATTCTACGCTGGTATACAGGACCCATGAGATTCGATATGCTTCCGCAATAACCTATGTAGGTGTTTTTCAGGACCCAATAGGAACCACATAGGTATTCGTAGTTGGCGTACAGGACCCATGAGGTTTGATATGCTTCCGCAATAACCCATCTAGGTGTTTTTTAGGACCCAATAGGACCCACTGAGGTGTTCGTAGTTGGCGTACAGGACCCACGACGTTCGATATGCTTCCGCAATAACCCATCTAGGTATTTTTCAGAACCCAATAGGACCAGACAGAACAGCCATATGGTTTCTATCGTAATATGGGACTGGTTCCTGTGGGAGTCATATGGGGATACGGGTGGGTGAATATATAACCATCCGGAAACCCTACATAATATACCCAAGTCAAAATATACCCATACAGGTCCCAATCCCATATGGCTATCGTAATTTGGGACAGATCTGTGTGATGATAGGAATATACCATATAGGTGAAGGACCTATGTAGGACCCATACCTATATGGGCGTGCCTACATACAGGTCCTATATAGGTTTTCCTCCTATACATACACACCCATATGGGTCTCCATCCTATATATATACATATACCTGGATAGGTCCCGCCGCGCTATACCGACGTAGGTCCTATGTACTCCTATAAGTTGTACTCCTATAGGAACCTGTCCCAAATTACGATACGTATGGTACCTATGTAGGTCCTGTGTAGGTTCCTATGTGGGAATTTTTACCAGGGTACACTAAAACGTCGTTTTGGTGTAAAGCTTATACGAGTATTGTTAGAGTACAGAAATTTATCGCTGTAGGACTTATCCTTTTTTTTCAGTGTATACACTGAAAACTGCGTTTGCTGGAGAAAAAGTAAATTTTACCTTTTTCCTGCAAATTTTACTTTTTTCCCGCTAAAGTGAATCTGCGGGACAAAAAGTATAGCAGGGGGAAAACTTGAGTGGCCCGTTAATTTTGTCACATGAGTGTATATAAATTATATTTTATATATTTAAAATCTCATTTCGTAATATAATTTTGAGTATTATGTCGTACTCAACAATTACTTCGAATGCGGTTTGAATACTTCTTACAGAATAAGGATAACAATTAATATATCATTGAATTGAATCAGTGTTAGTTGAATCAGTCATATAATAACTTGAACACAGAAGCGGCGCATTTGAATATAAGATTTCCCATGTATTTCAAATTCCAAAATTTGTTCATTTTAGTTTTAACTATATAACTTTTTTTTTATTCGACTGATAAAAATAAAGTGAATACACGTTTTTGTAATAAATCCGTCCCTCTTGACGTGGACTGACTAATATGGAACACTATTGAATTGCGCGAGAATTTTTTTTAAATATTCCTTTTTTTTCAAAATAGTGGCTATTTTCACAGAACTCAGCTACCGACCTCGGAGTTGAATGTATTGAAGACCTTTATGTAAGAATTTTATTGGATACAAGCTTCGAGAATTATGCCGTACCCTGATTTGAGAAATGCTGTCTCGAGCAAACGGCTTTAAATTTTTTGCAACGAATTTTGTCTCTGTAAATAACTTAATATGAGCTACCTGCTCCGACCAGGACTCGGTTTCCGGCTGGTCAAGGGTCCTACTCTATACCTGTGAAGGACACAAAAGACGGAACGGTTGCGGACCGACGAGTACCGCCTGACGATCCGGGGAAACGCTTCATATCAACTCCTACAACACGAAAGGATTACAATAATTTACTCACGTTAGGTAATAAACCTATTGTTCGGCCCTATTGGTGTCTTACTTTGAAGGTCCGAGGTCTCTAGTTTTTAACGACGATGGTTGCCGGCAGCAACTGCCTTGACAAAGAGCAGAGAGTCATATATTTTGTACTCAAAACGTCTGCAGTCCTCGCAAAAAGTGAAGAAAAACCCTCATCGATAATTCCGAAAACTGGCAACTGCAGGCAATCGTAAGAAAGAATAGTACATTACGATACGACTGCAGTAAAACTTTTTATGACGAGTGTTGCAATCACTGCACGAGATCAGAAGAAGTTTTTCCGTCGAGTATTGTACAAAATTTTACTTCATTAGGTGTAAAAATGGGGGTTTTATGCACGCGAAGCGTACGTACATAACGCCCATTATCACACTGAGTTAAGTAAAAAGAATTTCGTCTCTTCAGAAAAATACACGAGGGTGAAAGGCGCGATCTTTGTCACTTCTAGACGAGCAACACGCCTCGGAGGCTATAGAAAAATTTGACCTTGAATAACAGGTTCAAGTCAGTTTTTCGGCTGCATGTTGATCAAGATTTCCATCGATCTCGCGGTGGAGAATCATCATCCGGAACCGCGATCAAACTTCTTTATACAGGGTGTCCCAGAATTCGCAACGAGGAATTCACAGGGTAAATCTTGATCAAAAACGGAATCGAAATTTCCTGAGCCGTTTTTTCCGGAAATGCTTAGATTTCTCGCTATAATTATTTCAATTTCAGTCAATAAGGTGCGATTTAAGAACGGGCGCTTGTCGGTGTGCTCGCTGCTTGGTTGTGTGCACTTTGTTTCGCGGCGACAATAGGCTGGGAGACGCGCATACAACCGAACGGTAATCACATCGACGAACGTCCGTTTATAAGCCGCGCGTCATTGGCTGGATTTGAAATAATTATAACGAGAAATCTAAGCCTTTCCGGAAAAAACGGCTAAGGAAATTTCGATCCCGTTTTTGATAACGATTTACTCTGTTAATTCCTCGTCGCGAATTCTGGGACACGCTGTATACTCAGGCAGAGTCATACCTCAATGTCAAAGAGAGGAATAATTTATATCAGATCATTGTAAGCAATTGAGGGGCCGCTAAGTTTTGTCTTTAGAACCTCGAAATCAAGAAATTCGAATCTCGATTTATCCTTGTGGGATCGATAGAGTAGGTCATTCTGCACATTTTTTTTTGTGTTGGAACGATATGAAAATTCTTTTTCGTTTTCGAGATATGAGAAGAAAATGCCAATTTTATGATTAGCAATCGGAATACTTTTTTCAATTCAACTCGCTGCCATTGATCTTTATCGATCCCAGAAGGAAAAGTCGAGATTCGAATTTCTTGACTTCGAGGTTCTATGGACAAAACTTAGCTGACCGATTTCGTTTACGCGCCTTTTTTGATTCCGGCCCCTCAATTGTTGAAGTCAGACACCATGAAATTCCATGGAAGTTTCCTGGAGTACGAAAAACCATTCAATTGCAATGAAAATCGTATGATTCTGCAAAGGCTGAGAATTCCCACAGCAAATCATAACATCACAACCATGTGTATTCAATAATACCATTTTCAGACACCATAGAATACGAAGAACGATAAGGCGATTATAGGTAGGGATTAACCAAGTTGAGCTTGCCGATGCTATTGAGCAACGCGGCGCTAAGCTGACCATCACCTCTTATTTCTATTCACTCGGTCGTTCAACATTTACAATTAGATGTAACGTTTAAACTTAATCAGCAAGGTTTACATATAATAATGCGAAATGGTTGTCCAAGAGCCCTGTTCACCAAGTGGCCATAGCTTCAGCCATAAAAATTTCTACGAACCTTCTCAGCTTTCTACCGAAACATTCAGCGGCTGAGGTCATAAACTCGATCTATAATTACTTACAGACAATTTCTACCTGAGTTTTACGACTTTTCTCTCTATTGTTTCTGTCACGTCCTTTGTACGATCCTGAAGCGACATGTTTGATGAGATCGAGTAACCGTACATATAAAACGTTGTTTTTAATTGTCTTCAAGTTGTTATGGAATTTAGATGACCATCAACTTCGTTTATTTTTCACAGAACGCTAATTCGCATATTTTTAATAATTTTTGCGGAGCAGATCGCTGTTTATTTACAGTTTATTTACAGTTAATGAATGTATTTAGTTGGCCATTTTCTAAAAACGTATATTTACTGTTACTATATTTTCTTGTATGTAGTTAATAAATATTCTGTTCACTGCAGGAATAATGAAAAAAATTATCAATCTTTGATTCAGATATCTTATTTGTTTGAGGGCATTTCTTAAATTAAATAATAATTTAATTAAGAAATTGAAATTCCAAATTTTTTTCATCGCAAAGAAGCTATATTTTATACTATATAATGTGATCGTTTTCATCCAAATTGAAAACCACCGGCGAGAAGTACATCAGGTATTGTTCTAAGACAAGATTTATTAACTGTTAATAAATGTTTCTTTGAATGATAAGGGCGATCAAGTTTGCCTCAAATTCTACTATAATTCTATTCAACAAAGCTGACTTGAGTTAAATAGTTAGTTAGTTATTAGAGTTAGTATAATATAAATATAATAAAACAATCCCAAAGCAGGGATAGTTCTCTCGCGATAAAAGTAACATTCTAAATGCTTGACTAGGCATAGATTTACCATATAAAATCAGCGAAAAGGACCATTACATTCACGAAGAAAAAAGTGTGGCTCTCGTAGCTACACTGTTAAAAAAAATTATTTGAAAGAAAAAAAAATTATTTGATGCAAGTAAATTAATTATTAGTATATTATCCAGTAATTCGTCATTAGGATGAGGTAAATATTTTTTTGATAGAAATATCATTGTTTTCTAAGAGCAAATATGAAATCATTTCAAACAATGCACAGTTACTATACGGGAATGTACGGGTTACTAAAACAAAAAATCGATTTACTTCAGTCAAATAAATGAAAATTTAAATAAAACTTTTGACTACGTGGTTCAAAAAATTGAACTGTTTCATCCAACTCAATAATTGTTTGTCCTCATACACGACATGCCTTAGATTAATCAAATACTTTTTTTGAAGTGATAACGAATTTTTTGTGTCATGTACGTTTCTATAGAAGTTAGAAAATGTTGTCTTTGAATCTAGAAAATGCTCATTTCAATGCAACATCCCGTCAGTTTCTTCAACACCCAAATCTATTGGTCCGAAAAAATATCGTTTCGGATCAATATGGGTTACTCAAATGCTTCGAGCAAATACTTGTATTGAAACAAAGACAAATTTCTTCAATCGATCAACTGAATCAATAATTGAGATAATATGTATGAATGGGCTCAAGTATAACCATTTAGGATTCAAATAAGCGTTTATTAGACCGAAAAATACCGATTCCTCTATTAGAAAAAACATATTTTTTGCAATTATAAGCATCATTTTTTGATTGGAGAGAAATCTGTTATTAGATTGGGTACATCTTTACTGCGAAGGATACGAAAAAATTTTACATGAAGTAATTCATTTCATGGTACCATTAAATTGATAGTCCGTGCAGCACAACACTTATCTTTCTGTATGAAATAGATTTTTGCCATTATAAATCGTCTACTACGATTATATATAGGGAAAGGTGTAGGGTAATGCGGCCTCCAGAGCACAATGATCTTCGAAAATAGACACGTGTGAAGCATCGTAGCCACATCGAAAATTCTGCATCTGTACTTGTTCACGCTTAAAAATTTGTTTCATTTTAAATTTCAACAATAATTATATACACGAGTGTAAAGATGGTATGTTCGTTGTTGAATAATTACTTTTCAGAACGACAATAATGTTTTCAGCGGCTCCTTCTACCTCATCACCAATCCGCAAATATTTTCGAAGACCTTATGCGAGTTAAAAATAATACAGTATAATTATTTTGTAACATTTTAAAACTTTTTTTATTCAGTCAGCAGTATTGTCTAAATTATTTGTAATAACACAATAACCATCACAGCATATTACTCACATATTAGTCGACTAGATGAGGTTTCACAGTCCTATTTTTATGGGGTATCCACACCTTTGAATGGGTCAAAATTCTGAGGAAGAGATTGATATTTTACAGTGTATTCAATAGTTGGATCAAATCCAAAAAAAAAATCATAAAGTTTACTTTGAGTCTAATAGTAGTTACGCTGCATATAGAAAAATACGAAATTATTCGATCGTCGTAAAGAATCAGGAGCACCGTTAGATCGATTCTGGAATTTTTGGTCTTCAATTGTTCAGAAGGGATGCCTCTATCAGATTAACATACAACTTTTTAATATCGCAAAAATTGCCTGATTCATTCAGTTTTTGTTGAGATTGTTCTAATTTTTCAGTTTTTTTCTTTACTTTTTCTATGATCTCAATCAAAAACGGTCATATCAAAAAATTGTATGTTCATCTGATAGAGGCATCATTTCTGAACAATTAAAGACCAAAAATTCCAGAATCGATCCAACGGTGCTCCTGATTCTTTACGACAACCGAATAATTTTGTATTTTTGTATATTCAGCATAACTACTCTTAGACTCAAAGTAATATTCAATGTTGAATATGGATAATGAGGGTCAATCCCTCCTCAAACTTCATGATTTTTTTGGAGTTGATCAGACTATCAAATTTGCTGTAAAATATCAATTTCTAGTTCCTTAGAATTTTGACACATTCAAACGTGTGGATACCCGACCGTTAAAGAACAAACAGGAAATAATAAAACTTAATTAGAATTAATGGAAGCACTGAATCCCATTGTATATGAAATTTATATCGTACGGGAAATCACCTGCGATATTTTATGTTTCTTTTTGAATATTTATAATAACATTTTTTTACAGATAAACAATATTAAAGATTTTTCATATTATCTTCTTACATACAGTACCACTTTTGAATGCCACCTTCCCATTCATCATGGGTAGTAACTTAAATACCATCAAACTACGCGACCAATCGCTTGTTCTTCTTAGGATTAAACTAAAAAAAAAAACATAATAAAGACAAAAATCCAATTACAAATAAGGGATACACTTAATCCCTTCGGATATCAAATATATAAGGCAAGGTGAATAATCTGCAATATTTTGATGCGCTACATATCCCCAGCGATTCGTTTCTAGTATTTCGAATGCTTGCAGATGATTATTCGCCGATACAGTTTTCAATTTTCTAAATAAGAAAAAAACACTTCTCGATTCTGTTATAATAATATGCTGAATTTTTCCAAACGAAGGTAAAAAATTATTATTTTTTAGCGCCACAACCATATTTGGTGCGTAATAAGTGCCATTTATCCTAACCCAAGATGCAGTCGTTTGTGTTTTAGTTACCGATTGTGGCAGAGTTTCTTTGAATTTATCATAATCAGGAGAAAGATTCAATTCTAATTCCGATTGAACACCAATATTCAAACGATCAGGAAATCCAGTTTGTGTTATAAACCTGTGACATACTTGCAACTGATTTTTTAATGCCAGGGTAAAACTAGGATTTTTTCGATTTGTCATGGTCTTCGCGAAATCTTTGAGCCTTTTATGTTTAGCCTCAAACCTCATACAAGAAAGATACTTTATTGGTCCTTGCAAAACCATAATTCGGGAATAATGGGTCAAAAAGTGATGTTTGGGCTTTAGAGTGTCATTAAAAACGCCCCTATACAATAAGTGATGTTTTTCAACCAAATTTGAGAAGTATTTTGGTGTTTCTTCAGTCAAGACAGGAGCCATTGCAATCGTAATGATTTCTCTAAGCATTTGATATAAATGCCAAAGTTTGTTATCTAATGGCACTTGATCGCCAATTATTAAGCCAAGATTACGAACTAAAAAAAACATCTCAGATGCTGAAATAATTAAATGTTCTTTTTTAATATTTTGACTGCTGAACGATGATGGACAATTAGCATCTTGCTTCTCATAATTGAAAAATTGCAATCTTGAATTAAACAACTCAAGAGTGAAATATTTATATTGATATATCAACCTGTTCAATATTTTCGGAATCTCATATCTACATATACCTTCTAACAGATCATGCATGGGATCTACGGACGGATTTTCTATCACATGATAGTTAGGCATGGTATTGAAAATGCATTCTTCAATAACACCGTACGTTTTTTCAGCACTATGTTTAGAGTAATTGTCCGTTGTCCGTAAAATGTCAACATTTTCAACTAATAGTTCTGTACAATCTGTTTTTGTTGCCAAACACATTCGACAATAATGCAAAGCCGAAAAACTGCGGGAAAATCCAAGAATTGAATTTAAACCCAAATTATCTCCCAATATTGCGGATACAGCAAAGTATACTTTTTTTTGTTCACCATTACAATTTACAAGAACACCTTCTTTTTCTAAATCGATCAGTTGTTCTTTGAGATTGTTGAAAATCAATTCGTTTCCTAATTGGGCATGATCTTTCGAGTTGTGTAGTTGCAGCAAAAATATATTCTCCAGCATGCTGGCATATTCGTTCGGAATACAAGGAATAGTACAATAAACTGCACCAAGCTTATGAATACTTTTGTGCGAACCCAGAGGATTATTTATTTCGAAATCATCATAATAAAAGAGAAGTGGCAACACGAATTTATTTTCGAATTTTTTTTCAGTCGTTTTCCATGCTGTGCCTTGCATTATGGAAATTATGGCTGGACTTTTTTTAATACTTTCGACATTAGAAACGATTAAATCAAAAACACGAGGTAACTCAAGAAATCTTTTGAATAATTTTTTAATAGGAATAACCTGTATCTTGATTTCTGCTAAACGAACTGTTGTTTGGTTTTTACTGCGACAAGGTGCCAAAGTAGCATGAACAGGGATCGATTCAGGTTTGATTAAGCAATTTAATTCTTCAAAAATGGAAAGTATTTGATGTTCGGTTTTAAAATGTTTAAAAGCGTTTTGCATTATATTAATCATTTTAGGGAGTGTATCATTATTACTATTCGGCAAAGATTCACACTTCTCCTTTATCACGTTGAAACAAGTTGAATTCAAGTATTCACTAAGAGTGTCAATGAACTCCTTCACGTGAGCTCTTGGTAAGATGGTCTTGCTATACAATTTACTTATAAGGCATGTAGCACTCTTTGTAACTGCATTTTCAAAATTTTGTAAATCATCGTTAATAGAAGTCTTCGTTCCATGAGAGCTGTTTTCTTGTGTGTTTGACGGTTCAGAATGGTTATCCAGCATATCATCCTGACTGGAAGACGAAGGAATATCTAATGGCTCGATATGAACAAGACCACTATGGTGTTGCTTTACAGTTTTTGGACAAACTTTGTGCGTACTGTTGCTTTGGAGAATATGTTTGGTAATCAAATGTTTTTTGTATGAATAAATGTTATTGAATTTGCCTGCACATAAGTACGGACAATGACACTCCATTAACATCTGAACCTTGTGTTTTAATCTGGCATGTCTCAAAAAATTGGTTGGGTCTCTTAAAGTAGACGCACAAAACGGGCACGGGTACATGTTCGTATAGTAAATAAAAAATAGTGTTGCAATGTTCGATATAAAAGTACTGCAAATTGGAACACGTGGAATACTTATTGTTAACAGTTATTTCGATACTTCGATTTGGTCTTGCGACAATTGTTGTTGGCGTTGCTGTTTCAGTAATCTGATAATATTGGCGATGTAGCTGATCTTAGTATCCCATTTCGTTTGGAAATTGTACAAACCGTTTTGCAGTAGTATCCATATATGCTCACTTTCACGAGGATATTGGATATTCAAAACTTGAAACGATTTGAAGCAAATGTCAATTGCTTCGAGTGTAGACCTTACTTTATATATCATGTCATCTATACATACGTAAGACTCTTTTATTTTTGTGAGTTCGGGACCAACAATAATGATCTGGGGCTGAAACGGCAAATTATTGTTCTGTAGCTGTTTTATTCTCTCGTCACGAGCATTTGCAACGTCTGATGAAAGCTGTAACATAATGTAAATATATATAAAACTTTGAATCAACTAGAAATAATTTTTCTGGGAATATACGGATAAAGAAGATATATATATATATACATATATAACTCACTCGAGCATGAACTATCAAGCTGTCTTTCGCATTGGCAATACTAGGTTTCCAGCATTTTGTTTTACTGCTTTTTATGACCATTCGAGGTGGAATCAAGTGAGGTAATAGTAGCAGTTGTATCGCTACCATTGAATCTGCAAGCGTCAAAACTCATCGTGTAAATATCATAGTAAATCCTATTCAACATCTTACAACATTATGTATCATTAATCGCACAAACCTTCGTTGATATCTTCGACTGACAACGATGTTTGAAGTTCTAATCCTGTCAAATCTTTTTTCTGTAATTGATATTCTGTTGATATAGTGATGAAAAATGTTTTCCACTTCTCGATATCAATTACATCTTCCGTAAGTTTAAGGGCAGAAAAATCTTCGTCAATTAATTCGTAACCCTTTGGGTGTTTGAGAGGTAACCAATTTGTGAAAAAATCGTCTATTTTGTCGATGTCACTCGTCAAAGCTTCTTGACGTCGGAGTGGAAAAGTTACTTTCCAATGTTGTAGCACAACATTCCAAGGTGAAATATTAACTTTGAGCCAATTTTTGCTTTCGAGAACTACATCATCAGCTGTAAGATCTTCATAAAGAAAATTGTATTAAAATATAAAAAGGTCAACAAATGTGGTATATCCATAAAAATCCATCAAGTATTAGACCTCTAAGCCTTACCGTTCAGGAGAGACACGTTGATTAGTCTCTCAACTTTGAGTACATTGACTTTTACATTTTAATTTTCATCCCATCTCTATCGCAAAAAAGAGAATTTGATCAAACGTGTTTTTAATGTGAAAACATGTCTGATCTCTCCGAATATGGAATTTGTTTCAAGCTATTTAACGTATTTTGTTGACGGTTTTCGAGAATCTAGCTTGAAACAAATCCAATATTCGGAAAGATCAGACATGTTTTCACATTAAAAATACGTTTGATCAAATTCTCTTTTTTGCGATAGAAATGGGATAAAAATTAAAATGTAAACTCAATAAAGTTGAGAGACTAATCAACGTGTCTCTCCTGAACGGTAAGGCTTAGAGGTCTAATACTTGATGGATTTTTACATATCAAAATTGCAGACAAACCGAAATTTTGACCCCAGATCGTTTACAGATAATTAGGGGGGTACATTAAGGGGGTACATACACCTTTGAAATAATTTTTTACAAATCACTGCTACGCCCTGAGAGAACATTCTAGTG
This sequence comes from Tenthredo notha, assembly GCA_914767705.2. NCBI lineage: Eukaryota > Metazoa > Arthropoda > Insecta > Hymenoptera > Tenthredinidae > Tenthredo > Tenthredo notha. Next base: position 3,481,958 of record OU611924.1, on the reverse strand, counting down.
ACTCAGTTTTTTCTACAGTTGATTAGTGCTATTTTGATACATATTTCATGATTTTTCCCGATTTTATGTCCTCCGCTGAACATAAATTAGGTCTATCGAAGAAAAAGCAGTTGTCGTAGGGTACAGGCTGCTGCGTTGGATGAAATTCCTTCAACTTTTGAGGAAATATCCTGTATGAATGTAATTTAGGGCCAAACCATTATTATTTCATGAATTGGAGTTTTAGACATAGAAAATTTTGATTGTAAGACTTTATTTTTCCATAGTTTTGGAAAAAATGTTTCAAAAAGAAAAATTTCTATGTCTAAAAATTAAATTCATCAAATATCATTGGTTTGGCCCGAAATTACATTAATACAGAATATATCCTCCAAAGTTGAAAAAATTTCATCCAACGCAGCAACCTGTACCCTACGACAACTGCTTTTTCTTCGATGGACTGAATTTATGTTGAGCGGAGGACATCAAATCTGGAAAAATCATGAACCATGTATCAAAATAGCACTAATTAACTGTAGAAAAACTGAGTCACTAGAATGTTTTCTTAGATCGTAGCAGTGATTTGAAAAAAATTATTTCAAAGGTGTATGTACCCCTTAAGGAATGAAAACTATAAAATATTTTTGCCTGACCTTGATATTCATTATCTGAATCGTCGTTTAGTGAAGGTTCTTGCAATTTTTTCAAATCAACCAACGAGTTTCTATATCTATTCACAAGCCTCCCACGAGCAGGCATGGACTTATTGGTGCGCGATTTTCTTTTTTCGATTGCTTCAATGTAATAATTGTCGATATGTTCATTTGGAAAAATTTTTACTATTTCCGCAGCCAAATATGCAAAGTCATTGTTCCTGAGTCTGTAAATATATGTAATCATATTGATGTCATACTGTATGAAGTAAATATAATACAAGTAAATACGGACAGTTTCGACTAAAGTAATACCTCTTCGTTGTTGTATTCAAAATTGTTGATATGATATGATCCGTAATAATGTCTTGGTTTCTTTTGGACAATCTCGGTTTCGCACTTTTTCTGTATACCTCCAAGATTGTTGATGTCAGAATATTTTTCCTCAGAATCGATTCAACCGATGGCAACAGGCGGACATTGAAATATCCGTTTGCAGTGCAAGTTGCTGCATTAATTTCGCTTGAACTTGTCACCTAAGAGAAGAAAATTGTTTTAAGGAGGTATAGGACGTACTCTCATCTCCAAAAATTTCTAGCACGTGGGATTATGCTAACGCTTATGGCATGAAGAAAGAATTAACTTTTTACAATACTGTATTCAAAAATGAAGTTGATGAATACAAAATAAATATAAAACGAAAGTTTTCGTTCATTCCAATTTGCTGTGCTACCCTTGTCTTTGCATTCATATATAGGGACCGTGCATGAGCTGTAGAGAGCAGCACCAGCGCCGATGAGTGCGCTCTCTCGCGTCCAAATATGCAATTAGTGTGGTGATATTTTGGCTGTTAGCAATACGAAAATAAAACAATATTGCAAATAAAAATGTTAAAAGTAATAAAATATGGTTTTCGTCCTATAATTAATGATCGTGTGCGAGGACAAAATAATACGAAGGGAAAAAAGTTGTTCGATTCGGGTCACGTTTTAAGGCCCATCCTTAGTCGCCTACCTCCTTTCCATACAATGTAACGAAAACGGGGCCGGGGAGACACATTTCGATGATTATCCGAGCCCAGGCGTCGAAAACGCAAAAAAGGCCAACGTAGCGCAAATTCTATTTCAATTCCAAACACATACGTCCAAAAAAATTTTCGTTTCATGCGAAAATAGAGCCAGCGTTTGGTTATTTCTTTTTTCCATTGTCTAAAGCCAAGGACAATGAAAAACCAAACGCTGGCTCTATTTTCGCATGAAACGAAGATTTTTTTGGACGTATGTGTTTGGAATTGAAATAGAATTCGCGCTACGTTGGCCTTTTTTGCGTTTTCGACGCCTGGGCTCGGATAATCATCGAAATGTGTCTCCCCGGCCCCGTTTTCGTTACATTGTATGGAAAGGAGGTGGGCGACTAAGGATGGGCCTTAAATGTAATGGAAATTGAAAATACGAAAAGATGATACCGTCGTCACGGGCAAAGTTGTAGCTCATTTCTCACTGGTGGTTTAACGTTTCGAAGTCGAAATGGCGTGTTAGAACAGCCTCGAATGCAACAATATCGTCTTGATGAAGACATTACGAAAAAAAATATCTGTATTCCGTCAATTAATACAAAAATATGATAATTGCCATTTACACGCGTTGTTATTTTCACCACTCTAATGTTTGGATTGGTCGTTTGATAGCACTGCGAGCGCTACGCACGGTCCCTATTCTTCGAAACTACATTGTATCATTGGTTCCATTATTGTAAGAATGTAATTATCCCATTGTAATTATCCCATCCCAGTATTGAGCCATACACACATCAGAGTTTCTGATGTTGGCAGATTTAAATAATGAATTCCGTGAGTATGGAGCGAACTCACCGCTGTACTTTCAGCTACGTTAACCACTTCCCGGGGCCCAGCAGATTGGTTCTGAAACTTTTCCTTCCATTTTTTTATGCATACGGATTGTGGGCCGATAAGAGGTAGAAGGGTTTCAATCATTTTTTCGGTCAAATTCGGCATTACTTCTTCGGTAATTTTGTTAGCTGTATGGTGAAAGTCTCGTATAAAATCCGTCGATTGATTAAAAGCACATAAAAAAAATACTTACCTGCAAATATTTCGATATAATCTGCCAGACCCCATTGTGTCAATAATTCTTTGACAAAATCGTCCGCCATGTCACTGATATATCAATAATATAAAACACACTACACTTAAAAAAAAACAGTTCCTATCACGGTACCACGTACCCAAGCAGTAACACGTGCAATTGCTTGCCGCCTCAGGGAAGCTGTTCTTGAATAGATGAGACCGATTCGTATGGGCGCCTTCGTACACGACTCCGACTGCAGTGTTGCCAACCTATTGAACGACTATTTCTTTAGATGGCGCCACAATAATCGAGACAATAATTATTTAAATTTCTTATTCAGATGGCACCACAATCATTCTTCAGATTTCTTATTTCAAAATTTCACTCAAAAATACTTTTGATATTAAATTTTATTATGGGAACAAGTAATGTTGTTGTGTTTGGCGAAAATTCGAAAGCAACTCTTCTTTTTTCCTCGGATGGACTCTAATTTCTTTATATCTAAAGAAATTTCTTAAAGGTTGGCAACACTGACTCCGAGTCGTATACGCTCGCGTCACTCGCGGCTATCAGCCGTCTACGGTGTACAGTTGGGCAATAAAGTTCTTGTAGGGTCGAAATTTAGGCTCATGCGTTCTAGCGTCGCGAATTTATTGACCTGATATGCAAGAAAATAATGAATATACAAATTTGCAATTTTCAGGGTTTATTCCGAACAGTATAAGCAACAACTGTGCCAAATCGCTGATTATTTCATCGATTTTCATCGGAGTTACAAAAAAAAAGTAACTGTTTGAAAAAATTACATAAAATAATACCTGCAAGAAATGAGGAATTTTCTGTAATTCAAAATTCAGTAGATCGCTGCTGAATCTGAATTGCGAATTTCAATCAGTTGGGCATCATATTTTGAGAAAACATTTTTTTATATTCATTAAATAAGTTATTCCTGTATAACATCAAAATCGAGTTCGAATTTAATTCTTTCTCACTAAAATAAAGAAGTTCGAACTCAGCTGACGATATATTCTATACGTATTTGTCATTATCATAAGTTAATATAGTGAATAATAATCGTGCTAATCTTTCGAAATGAATTGTTTTCCGCACATATGAGATCATATAAATGCTGTAAGGGATGAAGCAGACCATCGGGTCGATTATGCTCGTATCTTTCACCCACGATGGGATTCTTTTGAACTTCCAGAAGAAGATGATACCAATTCATTTTTGTTTTTCCATTTTAAAATACCGTATCATAACATAACATAATTTTTTCTCGTACCAAAAATATATACGGTTAAGGTAAAAAACTTAAATTACTTGCATCTAAAAATGTCGGTTGATTCAATCACAAATATTCCATATTGACGACTAATAAATCGAATTTGGATCGAATGAATAAAATATTACGCTCACATACATTAATTAATTGGAATAAATAAGTTAACTTAAAAAAAGAAAAAAATTCAATTTTAATAATGAATAATTTTTATTTGGCTTGATAAAATAGCAAGTTCCAATGGATCATCTTAAGTAGTTGAATCGAGTGATTGTTTTTTGTTATCCCAGAATACCAAATTTTTGCATCCAAGTATATTTTCTTGTACCAAAGAAAAACAAAATTGATGTGAAAAATGTAAATTACTTGTTTCCAGTATTTCTGGTTTATCGAATCAAAAACATCACATATTTGCAATTAAAAACTCCGATTGGTGCTAACCGCATCAAGTATTACGATCAAAAATATTATTTATTTCCAATTAATATTTCTGCCTTGTTGTTCGTAGAAATCGTGTATTCAATTGAAGTAACTGTAATTAGTATCAATGAATTGAATTATTTTAACCAAATAACTGCTTCCAAAAAAATGACTTACTGGGCGCAACATCTACTTTTATTCAATGCAAAGAATAATCAATTCGTCTCAAGTAAATAGCACTCAAATAATTTGATTTATTCGGATAAAATAAATTTTTTTAACAGTGTATATCTAACGGATAGTGAACGTAGTATTGTGATTGGTACTAAACGGTTTCATGTTTATCACGATACTATATACCATTATGCTCTATATCCTTACAATATCCTTACAATAGCCTTTCGAGGTATCGCTACTGTAACAATACATATATTGATATACACGAAACTCTAAATACTTATTATCAAGATCCAACAGTATCGTGAATGTATCAATATGTATAGCGATCGCAAGCTAACGTTTCCTTACTGTCGCAAAACGGATCGTGATGATCGCTATCCACGCCTTCAGCGCCACCACTCATTACCACCTTCTCAAAACTAATACTCGCCTCGTGTATCGTACAACATGCAGATAAGTCATGAAATAGTGATTGTTTATTAATTGGCAGCGTGATGGACGATTGGGTGATCAATAAACTCATAGAATGGAAGCTAGAAAAGTTGGTGCCACTCAAAATATTATTGGATTGAAAGTTTGATTTAGAAATTAATTCATATTAACCTCAAATTTTGACGGTATGATATTCGACAATATTAAAATGATTCAGGTTTTTGTGGTATCGTCACACGCATGAATCAATAGATAGTTATTATAGGGAAACGGAATCGCTACCATTGCAATACAGACGTACGATATCGAGATCCATCTGGATCGTGATTATCGCGAAACAGTGAATTGACGCTCTCCGTGTATAGCGTATAGTCACATAAGAGTATCGTGGTAATCACTATACCGTTTAGTGATGAGAGCCACACTTTTTTCTCCGTGATATGCCATTTGTTAACATTAAATGAATTTTATCAACTACAGTCCGACCCCTCAATAGTTCCGGGCAGGGATGAGAGGGGAAGAGTTTTTCCACGAATCGGTATACCCCCACCATGTACCTTGCCAGCGAGACTTTTGCACTTATCTCTCAATAGTTCCGACCGCTTTACACATTCGCTTTATGACAATGTAAGCCAGCGTATAGACTCTTCGTTTTCTTATACTTCGAAATACGTATGAAATGGAGTTTCGGCTGACGGAACTATTGAAAGGTAGTTACACAAAATCCGAGTCCATGGTTGCTCGTCTGAGTAGTGGGGGAAGCAGTTCGCACATCAAACTGGGGAAGCGGAACTATTGAGTGAGGCACTATTGAGAGGTCGGACTGTATAAATAAACTGTTTTCTCGGTGTGCGTAAATATATTTTTGGCATACTATATGATTCGGCGAGATTTCATGTGTTTTTAATATAAACTTTTTATATGTCACGCATATCTTTACATATATTTTCAAGTACATTTTCGAATATATTTAAAAATATATCTTCACATACATTTCTTTTCGGTGTGAGTGTACAACATAAAACCGACCTTCTTCGTACTCCTTCCAAGAATTCAAAAACTAACTCCAACCCCTGAGATCCCCTCTTCAACTTATTGACCAATCGGAATGTTTAAACGAATCCCCCAATTTACTTCCTTAACCAATCACTGATAGTTAACAAATTCCTACCCTTACTCAAAAATCCCTCTCCACTCCTACTATCGTCTACCTTTGAAATCTCTCACCGAACTGAAGTCAGTCTAACACTACCTACGCGGTTGTAAACACCTGAAACTCGATTTCAAGACGTGAACGCTCCGAGAGTACACCACTGCTTCTTAACATAAACTTTCGTCAATACTATCTTGAGCCTAAAATTGTGAGTCAACCAACTTTATAATCTCAACAACTGTTCAAATGCACGTTATTTACATATTAAGGTGATTCAAAATTCGATATTTTTAATTTTTTCTTTTTACACCATCACGTGAAAAATCTTAGTACATGGTTAATAAAAACATTTCTCCAAGTATTGGGTCTATAGATCAATTCTGAAACAGAGCTCTAGTCCTCTTCAGCCTATTTTCTTAATTTTATTTAATATTATGGTTTCCATGTTTTCATTAAAAAGAATTACTGTCAAATGTGTTTACACATATTTATTCCAATAACAGAGCAATTCGGTGGAAAGTAACACGCCTAAAACGTAGGCAAACGGGGAACGCCTGCATTGAGTAGATCAAACATCGACGATTGGGTTTTATTTAATACGTGAATAAAAATCAATCGTCGATGTTTAAGCTAATGCAGGCATTTCCCGTTTGCTTACCTTTTAGACGCGTTACGATCCACAGGATCGCTCCGTGCGAAACAAAAGTATAGAGAAAAATTATTCATTATTTGTTGCTCAATAAACAACAAATGTTGAATGACTTTACTCTCTACTTTTGTTATATATTTTATGATGAATATGTTCTAAAACGTTTTACTATAATTATTTTTATTGAAAATGTGAAACAAAAAACCATAATATTGAATTAAAATTAGGAAATTCAGCTGAAAATGGCTTGAGCTCCATTTCAAAATTAATCTATAGAACTCATATTTGAAGAAATTTTTTTTTTACCATATATTAACATTTTCCTCATAATGGAAAAAAATATCGACTCCTTTTAAACAAACCTAGTACATATACATTAGGGTGCTTTTTTTGAAACAACTATTTTTTTTTTTTTCAACTCCCCATTGGAAATCTTGTAGTAGACGTCGAAAAAGGAATCCTGTCCAATTTTTAGCTCTTAATTCCAATTCTAAGTACTCGCACTTTTCTTTTTAAGTTTTCCCATGCTAAAAGCATGTAAACATTACGAATTTTTCTTTCGCCGCGCACAACTTAGCCGCATTTCGATGGATTGTTCTCATCCAAGACTCATTCTACAGAGAATTTAATGTTCTTCAGAAGTGCCTCAGGTAGTTTGGCTGTGGTTTCAATCGCTGCACCTGTGTGAGCCTTCAAAGTCGATTTTATGTATAATTCTTCTTTCTCACTGTGGGCGAATAAATAGTTGGACTTGGAGAAAAAAACTTTCTGACAATTTTGTAGGGAATTTATTTCTCTACAAAAAAGTCCTATGAATAAAGTCTCTCAAACCCGTATTTCAAAAGATATAAGGACTTTGATTTTTTGAAATATAAAATTCTAACAAAATGTCAAGTTCAATATTTTCAAATCAATCAAACTATCATGGGCACTTTTGAAGAACATTAAATTCTCTGTCAAATGAGTCTTGGATGAAAACAATCCATTGAAATGCGGCTGAGTTGTGCGCGGCTAAAGAAAAAGTAGTAATATTTACATTCTTTTAGCATGGGAAAACTTAAAAAGAAAAGTGCGAGTACTTAGAATTGGAATTAAGAGCTAAAAATTGGACAGAATTCCTTATTCGACGTCTACTACAAGATTTTCAATGGGAAGTCGAAAAAAAAAAAAATAGTCGTTACAAAAAAGGCACCCTAATATACATGTGGATAGTATCCCCGTGCGATTTAATCGAACCAAACAATAATCACCTAAGTTTCCTTAAATAAAAAAGGAGGCATGAACATTTCACCGGAATGAGTTTATCTGTTGCTTGTGAAGTAAAGTGTTTCGCCTGAAGCCAAATCGGTTTGCCGGTATAATGTTTTTCAACGTAGTATAGATATGGTCGTTGCCAAAAATCGAGAAACTCTATTCTCATGTATCGGCAAAAAAAAAGAGAGAAGTATTATTGCCAGGGCTCGATAAAATATTCGTCCAGAAACCGAAAGATACGAGGGTTCATGAGGCGTAATTTTCGAAGACTGCTAAGGCTGGCTATACCTGAACAGTTCTGCAAGGTGGGGATGGCTACCGAGAAGGGGAAGTCGCTGTTATACCGGGCTCGAGGATCAACTCTCGGCCTAAGAGAGTCAGTTACCTACGAAATCTTGAACTGAACAGACGTTTAGCAATTCATTAATTGACTGGTTGAACATTAACTTTCGAACTTATACTAACGTTACTAAAATTCAACATCATGAATCCTCAAACTTACTACAATATCCATGTAAATTTCGAGACCCGCCAAGTTTCATATTTTTTATTAATACTCTTATCCTAAGTACGTTAAACGTTTTCGGATAAATTATGAAAACTAAGTAGCACAACGATCATAAGCTTCATGACCGCAACACACGGTTCTTACAACCGGATTCGTGACTAAATATTTACTCGTGCAGATTGTGTCGGAACGGTGATTTTCAACATCACTAGTTGCAGTAACTCCGTGCAAAAATTTTATACAAATCAGTGAGTTTAAACTATACGAGGTGCGCGTAGCGAAGATTGCAACTCATCTGGGACCACGAAGCAAATCTGTGTGGGATTCAAGACGCACTATCGTCTCACAATCCACGAGAAAGAACCCTCCAGTGATCTCGAAGTATTTTTGTGAGTTAATCATTCCAAATTTCGGATTGCGTTCATTATTATAAATATAAACGCATACATCACAGAACACAGGTATGTAAAGTCTGTATTGGCTCCTTTCAAGTGAGATTTCAAAACATTCGGTAGATCCGTTACGGCATCATAACAGTTCGATTTTTTTTTTTTTTTTACTTTATCTTGTCAATTCTGTTTTTTTTTTTTTAGGATTTTTTTGTAGCAGGATGTTTAGAACAATTTTTTTCAGTATTGATTCTTTTTTTTCCTCGTGGTTGAGCTTTTCCAAAAATAATTTCCAAAAATTCTCTACCCTCAGGAGTTAGGTAACGAAGCAAAGAATTTACGTCTTACATTTTCTCATCACTAATGCAGATAGAATCTGCTATTAGTTTCGTTTGCAATAAATCTTCGAACTTGATTTCTGACTGAATTATAAATTCTACTCTGTCATTTTTGTAATCGTGAAAAACATCAACATGATTGTTTGCGTACGTTGTACGTTATTCTTTCAAAATTCCAAAAATGTGCGTTAAATTCTTTCTGCTATGCTGAATCGATTTTATCAAAGCATTTCTTTTTTACAACATGATGTAACAGGGTCAAAAATTCTAGCCGATATAATTTTTTTTTACTAGAAAAACAAATGCGATTTTTACATTTTAATTTCATGATAAAATTGATGATAAAAAACTGCACCTCGCTTCTAGCTTCTTGCTTCTTGCTTTTTATTTTGCGCCAGCCAACTCTCGTTCTTTTTTTTTTTTTTTCTACCAGAAAATGTAGTTAATTCTTCATTTTTCATGTTCACAATAATAAATTCTTATTAACGAATTATCAGAATAAAGTCAAGAAACTGAATTTATCTATTGTAAAACGAGGTAATTACCGGAAGTTTTGTTTGAAAATGCGTTGAAACCGACGCTGTTTGTTTATTGAAACTATAAGAATAAAAGATGCGGGAAATATAAAAATGTTCTGATTATATTGAGTATACTATACAGAGAGATTTTTCATCTGTTTATCGCAGACCGGCCATCTGCATTTATTCTCTGGTTGAATTGATTTGCTTTCGGAAGACTTCGATTCGAAGAAAAAAAAAAAAAATAAGAAAAGTGGATGGTCAGCTTGCAATAAACAGACGAAAAACCTGAAGTGTACAGAGATGGCTGTGACTGAGTAGAAACGATTGCTTTAATCTCTCTGTATATAGTGTATATGTTGTGTTGGAAAAGATTCCTAAAATGATAATAAACATAATCCAAACTTATTTTAAAAGAATGAATCAGTTATAAAAAATGTAAGATCACATTTCACTGATAAAGCGTCGCGCGTTTTTTACATGAAATGTCCAAAGACCCACAAAATCTGACTCAATCGTTCCGATTTTTTTCTCAAATCTCCATCAAACCCTCACCTATAACTTTCTCACTTCGACTTATGAATACAAGTACGATTTTTCAGCATCGCTAGAGTATAATAAATTAGGAAAAATAATTCTATACCGTTTCGTCAGTGAATTCTTGTGTACTAGCGATTCGAATTTAAAAAAAAAAAACACGGAAAAAGTCGATTTTTCAGCACTTGAAAATTTTCAGTCCTTAATTTTTTATAACAAAACCGCTGGAGCAAAAATGCAAAATTTTCCGCGTGAATATGCGATCTTACCCTTACGGAAAAAAACCCTCAAATTTTGGGGGTGAATTCGCACCCCCAAAATTTTGGGGGTTTACCATGAAAACTCAGGGTTAACCCTCAAATTTTACCCCCAAGTATAGGGTAAACCCTGATTTGGGGGTAAAATTTGAGGGTTAACCCTGAGTTTTCATGGTAAACCTCCAAAATTTTGGAGGTGCGAATTCACCCCCAAAATTTGAGGGTTTTTTTCCGTAAGGGTATCATCTTTACATGTGACTATTTTTTAATATACCTTTTTTTTTCCATCGGCATATTTTCAGAAGTGACAATACTTCTGTGATTTCGTTCGCGCGATCTCTTTTATGATCCGGGGGCTCAATTGGCTCAGTCAAAGCAGAAGGTTACAAGTCTTGGCGCATATGACCTTTTAGGCATAGCTGAACGACAAATAATCACGTCAACTGATTCCAGAAAGTCGTCAGCGACACTAGATATACGACTTTCTATCATTTGTTAAATTAAAAACATACCAATTTTTGGAGAGGCTTGAAAAACGATTAATTTAACAATTAGATGCATTTTACCATTATTCTTATCCTCCATCAGATAGAGGCGTTTTTTTTTTTTTTTTTTTTAATTTATCAAGGGAATACCGTAGACATCATCTATTGAAAAGTCTGATGTATCGAACATTGCCACAACATCACGTTTAATGATTTTCTATATGTTTGGAACAGCTGTAAATTGATATATCAAGCTATCTGTGTCGGTATACATTAATTTTGCTTCACTACATAAAAAATTATTTCCTCCCGCTGTTCTTTCTCTCCGGCTGGGGCGGGAGGAAATGTACATTTCCATAGCGCCATTCCGAATCCGAACGACACGCAACAAAGGAGGTCCATTTCGTGCCCTTATGATAAAGCATATAGTGTGCAGAAGGCCGAAGGCGCCCTCTACTACGACTTGTGCTAAAAACGTCTCACCCTCGCTTGAAATGGCCATCCCCCCCCCCCCCCCCCCCCGGCTGCACAATATACTATTTCATATAATATCAGGAATTTAGGGCTAGGTTTGTCTTAGAGATTAAGATGTCCAGAAATTGCAGCTACATTGCAGGCGTGTGGGAAGTAAGTTCGAAAAATTGAATTTGAGAGTTTCGAGAATTTCTGAGGATAGAGGATTAGGTCTGTTTAGGATAGAGATGAGGTTGTAGTTCGATGGAAGAATATGTCATGAGTTGAGATGTGAATTAAAGTTCAAACATTCATAATATCCAACACTAAGATAATGAAGTACGTACATCACTATGCGTACGTCCTACCGGGTGTTGTTCCCGCACTAAACCTTACGTGTAGTGAGGGTAATTCTCGTTAAAAAGAGGGTTGAAGAAAATTGTATATGAATTTAGATAACTAATAACTGTATATTTACAAACTGATATTTAAAGCTGTTTAACAATGTTACAATTGATATCTTTATAGTAGTTTATAAGTTTATCGTTAAACTAATAATGCAGATAGTTTGTTAGTTCGAAATGGATGTTTGTTTGATAGATTTAGTGATTAGTTGACTTGGTATAGTTAGTTAGATAGATGCGGTCGATTGAGTTGTATTAGTTAGTTGGTAGATTGTTTTTGTCGATGTGAGAAATTGATCTGTACTGTTTTTTGGAAGTTGGTGGAAGGAAGAATTTTGAAAGATTTTGGAAAGGTGGAGGGGCTCAGGAGCTTGTGTTAATTGGACGATTTTGGCGATTGGTTGATTATTGTGATTGGTGGATTTTTGGGATTGGTCAAGAGTTTCGGAGGGAAATGTTGGTTGTAGGGGTAGGAGAAGGTATATGCAATTTCTTGAAAGAGGTATGTGGATAGGAACAAAAGAGTGAAAGTGTTAGAAAGTTACATAGCCAGATTGTAAAAAAAAGGAAAACTTAGAGTTTCTGAGTGCACATTTGGTCACCAAATGTGCCCATCGAAAATGACAAATTGGTAGAAGTTTGTTAGGGTTTTATGGTCGACGTCCGGCTCTTTGTATGATGCGTAAAGATAGCGTTCAGGGTGTAGCCTGAGTGAACGTCGACATTAAAAAAATTGATTAAAAATACTTATTATACGTTAATACTAAAAATTGCGTCTAGGGACGCAACACCGGGTGATTCCTCGCTTACATCACCGTGATTTGGGTAGCGGACCGTCAGAGCACAGAGACTGAGATGTAAATGAGGAATCATCCGGTGTACTATCATCTGGCATCTCAAGTCTCTTTATTTTGAATATTTGTTATGAAAACTTGCCAGAAAATGTTAATATTAACTTTTAATAATATTTAAAAAATCCTCACTGAAGTATCCCGACAAAAACGTAGTATATGTCAATGAAATGAGAGACAAAGAAATTGAATATACGACGAAGACCTAAATATACACTATAGAGCTACCATACGGTCGCTTCGTTTCATTGCCACATGATATTATCGGTTTGCGAAAATGATTCATCTGTTATTCGTCAATTTCATGATACCGTATGTGTCATCATGATTTATAAATATCCCTTGCCTGTACTCAGAGTTAGCCACAGTGCCGCCTTAAGGTTACTCCGCCTATATACAGGGTGAAATCCTAACGTCCGTCCACCAAGAGTCGTGTTGAAGTGGCGTAGAGTCGAGATCAGCAAGTATTTGCTACTAGACAGCCAATCACGGACTCTGTAATCACTAAAAAAAATGCTCGATTTTGACTCTCGGTCACCTCAATATGACTTTTGGTGGACAGACGTTAGGAATTCTTCCTATATTTGTTTTCGAATTCAGGATCGTGGGGCCGCTTGGGACCTAGAGGCCATAGGCCCGTGCCTAAAGACGGTACTTGTTAGCGGTAGTATAATTTTTAATTAGCACACGGATTTTCACATCCTTGAACAGCAGGGGGAGGCGAGGCGAGTTGTGACGGGGGCACGTTGTGACAATGCATTTAGAATACTTTCTGTTTAATCCAGCGCTCAATGTAGTATTATATTTCATACTAACCCTGCAGGGCTACTTGCTAACGAAGCAACAGCGAAATCGCGTTAATATCGTTATAATTAGACCATCAAAAGCGATTTTATAGTCGACATATTATATTTTTTGCCTAGACGAACACGTTCCACAGTTCATTTGTGACCCTTGCTCACACTAAGTGGGCATAAGTATTTTTGCCAGTATGCCAAATATTAGTTATCATTTAGGAATATTCAGTTGTCACAACCTGCTACAACCCTGTCACAACTCACCCCTCAGGAGAAGCACGTTGTACCAAACTCCATATTGAACAAAAAAATATATCCTCGTTTAATCCGTTTTACTATGATCTCAATTTTCCAAATAATCATGAGCCAGGATATGCTTTGTTTCAAGTAAGATTTTATATGATTGGGTTTCACAAAGAATTTGCAACAAATCAATGTTTTCCAATTTTTACATAACTCGCCTCGCCTCCCTCTACTCGTGTACTTAATCTATGCAAGCATTTAGCAATTAATTAGGAGGGGATTAAAGTCTAAAACTGTTCGTATCATTGATATTTTTATATTCTACAAGAAATGTGTCTACATCTTAAATACAAGTTGTGAATATCAATGATTACGTCAAAATATCCTTACCCCATAACTTGCGATTAAAAATAAAAAGGTACAAATGTCTCTTTCAGAATTAGGTTTTATCTTATTAAATAGACGTTCCCGTTATGCAAGGCAGAACCGCCGCTTTATGAATATGATAACTTTTTGAGTCTCACATCTTCAATGCGAAATGCAAAGCTATGAAGCCTGCGCTGTATGTATGCTTCAACTGTCTCATCTGCCGGGTCATAGCAATAAGATTTGCCACTTCGGTCCGTGGAGGCAGTCCGTGGATCAGGAAAGTACAATACTTTGCTACAGTTGGAGATGACTCGACTATACCAACAACAACAAAACTGGACTTTGTGGAAAAATTCGAAGACCTCGACACATGACCAAGATACCCGACGACCATGAAAAACAAGCAACGTACTATTATCATCATCATGCTATAGTAAATGATGGGAGCACGACGACACACGTTTGAGTCGGTTTTGACGGATCATCTGAAACGACAGGACTATCACTGAACGACGTGCGTCGAGTCGGACCTTCTTTACAAGATCATATATTTTACGTTGTAATTCGTTTTCACCAGCACCTCTACGTAATATCAGCAAATATAGCGAAAATGTCCAATCAGATCAGCATTCCAAGACAATAGCGAAGACTTTGAATAATACTGTGGGGACCGAGCCAATCCCGCTGCATTGAAATCTACAATCAAATACCGTGACTCATTGCACTTCTTCAGCACCGTACTTGGCCATTGGATAACTTCGCAAACGGAAGGGGTAAATTAGTGTGCAGGTGGAAACTATGCAATTATCATCGATTTCTATGTCTATAACTTGCTTACCAATGCAAACGGAAATCAAGGGAATAATTGCTAATATTCGGGGGTCTACAGGGCTGTGCCACGAAGATGGGCTTGAAATGACACGCTGATTTTTACTGTGAACGGAGATGCCAGTTGGGAAAAGTTAATCAACGCGAACCAAGATTACGAACTTTCAAATTCTGTGATCTGCCAGTAGAGAAAAGCTACCAATCTCTGTAACAAAAAGAATGGAGAACCAATAGTGCCAAAGAGGACTATACTCTCGTCGGTCGCAGAAATTTAAGACCCCTTAAGAGTAGTGAACCTAGCAGCAATCAAGGTAAATCTGATCCAGCAACGTTTTGTGGCAACTACAAAATACTTGGGGTGGAACACTGCCAAAAAGGATACACTAAGCGTAGACAGCATCTCATTAAGAGCTTTTTCAATCGAACTTTATCATAATTCGAAGGTCATCATTATTTCGGAGCTCTTTAAGAGTGAAACAGCATAGTTTCTTCAACACCATACGAAAGGTATATAGGACGGGCGTATGCCTGTGCTCAGTTGACGAGAGTGGAAACTATGTACAACCAGTGTGTGCACAATTTTGGGCAGCACCATTGAAAACTATAGCTCTTCCATGACTGGAATTGCACGGCGCCTTGCTGCTTGCAGAACTTTTTGATAGAGCGAGAACAGCCTTGCAACTAAGAATACACTGAAAACATGTTTGATGTAACTTCACGGTAGAACGTGCCTGAATTGAATTCGTCGCCCACCAGAGACCCACTAACTTGTAAATGCGAAATCTTTGTGGTCAACCGAATGATAGACATACACGAACTCACTAACGGGAATTGGCACCGTGACCCATCAGTGGATCATTCAGCTGATATCATTAGAAGAGGACTCTACCCTGGAACATTTGTGTCATTAACTATTTGGTGCACAGATTCATCATGGTTATCACAGGACTCATCAAATTGGCTCACAGGACTCATCAAAAACATCAGAACATGAATCTCAAAGACTGAAGCACACTAGACAAACTCTTGTTGCATACATACATTCGGCAGAACTTGCGACTTCGCGTTTGAAGATGTTTAACGAGTGCTGTACGTACGCTCAGAGTATTTGATTCTGCCTGGAATGAAGTGGCATCACAGTCTTCTGTCTCTTTCTATTCTTCATGATTACATAGAGAAGGAAAGAGACAGAAGACTCTGGGGCCGACAGAATCAAATACACTTTGTGTACATCGCTCACTTTATTGAATACCGTCATAGCTTATTGTTTAATCCATTCAAACCGAGTACATACCGCTAGGATGTATCAGAATATTACATTATGATTCGTAATATTGCCAGAGTATTACTTCGCAATAAATTGTAAACATTGTTGCAATGTAAGACGTCCAGTCAGAAGGAATCGCAGAAATATTCCAGAAATATTATTGCAATATTCTGTGAATATTTCTTGCGGTATTACACAGACATATCGCTGTTACTCTGACTATTGTCAATATTTTCTCAATATTGCAGGAATATTTCATGAATATTTATATAATATGACATAAATATGTCTACAATAAAGCAGAAAAAATGTAATATTATACAGGGTATTGAAAACTCATTGCATTCGAGATAACACCGTAACAAAGATCGTCCAAACCTAAATTGTACAGATTTTTCACTTTTCAATGCAATAATTATTTGTGGTTCAATCACTCAATTCCGAATAATCAGTCATGTAGATCAGAATCGATAAGTATAAAAGGACTCTCCAATACAGATTTGTACGGTCATACCGTATTGTTCTGAGTATAAGTCGACATCTAATTTTAAGCTTCGATGACAGAAATTTTGTTTATAGACTGAATATAACTAGTCAACTTCTACAAAGAAATTGTCATTCATATTTTGATTTATATTTAAACGTCGTAACTCTTTCGAACTTTCTGTTTCACGCGATTTTCGTTACTAAAAACCTCGACCTATACTCGGGACGATACGGTATATCTATGAATCCAGACAGTGTTGGATGTTCAACAAGTTTCAAAAAAATTGCTTATCGATGTACGTAACGATAGATTTCATGTAAATTCAATATGCATAAGCAAGAGGTTCCCTGAGCAAACACTTCTGATACAGAATATTGAATAACTTGTTCAAATACGTACACTAGCATAATCTTAAGATTGCATGGCCTCATTTTCGATTGGACCTTGTTTAGTTATTTAAAAAAAAACGAGAACACACGTATTCGTGATATATTCTATGAAGTCTGTCTTCAAAGGGATCGAGTTATTACATTCTTGATCAAACGATCAAAATTTGTCCATTCCATTTTTCAACTCCAGCAGATTTCACCTATGTTTGTGAAAAAATGTGTTAGATTGAGGAGAAATACCTGTGAAATGTTTGAAATTGTGTTAAAATCATTCACATACAATGCGAATTTCAGCACGCAAAGAGATCGTGCCGAAAACTCCATGATCAAATAGTCATGCAGAGCCCATGAATTGAGACAACAATATATAATATAATACAATATTTATATCATTATTTACTATATTTCTTTACTGAAAAAGAACAGTTCATCAACAATATTACAAATATATGATAATATATCAGATTGTATGTCAGAAAAACAGTGCTGTGACCATAATTAACAATTTTATATCCATAGTATTTTGAATCAGATGAGAGTTTTTTTCTTTTTTTTTTTTGTACTGCAATAATTTCAGTTAGGGGTTGATAAACATTTTTGACAAAGAATTTTTTATATATTATAAACATTTCTGCAGGCCTATACGTAATGTGTGGAAAAGTGTAATTTTTTGCAAATATGGCAACTCACTAAACATTAGATCCGCGACAGATCTCAGAATCATGCGCATAGGTAATCTTCTTGGAAATGGAAAGTTTGAGAGTTGAGGGTTTTCTCTTGGAATAAGCAGCGTAAAATAACACTTGAAGGAAGAGGGTCGTAAAACTTCAGAAGTGTTTATGAGAACAAAAATGCATAGAGGACTTGGTAGTCAAGAAAACGGTTTATGAGGGTCAGAGGATTAGGATTTCATTAAGGAAAAACTTATTTTAGAAATATACAAATTAATATAAAATATATAAGTGTGTATAGGCGGAGTAGGTACATTACACGTGGGTAACTCCTGCACATCAATTTCATTCATGTAGTACAGGTTTTGCAAGTACTTTTCATACAATGTAACAGACTCGAAGTCATGTGGCAATTACGGCGTATTTGTGTATATTTGGGTTCTTCGTATCAAAGGCATCGAAGTATTTAAGAATTAATTGCATCGATATATTGTGCGGCGAGGTAGATGTCACTGTATTTATTCAGCCAGTGGCATCAACTTTATGGGATGTGCAAAAATTCAAAGTTGGCGATAAAGGTCGAATTAGTATACAGGGTATCTCGAAATTTACTGACAATCTGCATACAAGTGGACTCCTTGTCAAAAATTAAGACGAAAGTGACATATGCAGAAAAATCTACGAGGACTGAGTGTTCTTGTAAAAAAAAATCGCATCCTGGAATACATCCTAGAAACCCCAATGCAGAGTGTCGGTTTCATCCGGTATTAAATTTCGCTTGAAATCTGTTCAGGCCTAACATATTCTGTACAATAATGCTAACGAATAAATTGCCGTTCGAGTGGAATCACTCTCGACGGCTGTGGCGGTATGTCGGAAGACGATAATCTCGACGACGATGGTAAGCTCGGATTCGATTGTGAATGTGAACACCGATGAGACTGAACCGAATGATGGTGATCGGTCTCTTTCCCTATTTATGCGTATTGTCTCTTGCACGGAAGATGTAATATCCATGCATTGGATGACCGATGGTGTGGCATTTTCAGCGGCGGCTGTACGCATCGCCCAATGGTCATTTATTTGGTATTGACGAGTGATGTTTTTGATAACCTCATGGTGAACGCTTGTGGTTTCGTTTACGAAACCCTCATCTACATGGTTATCACGCAAAATATACAACACCACCTGCGCGTTCCGATGAATAATATCATTTCCGGATCGTCCGGAAGTTGAAGATTAATTTTCGTCGGGAATCGCGGAAATTTGGAAATATATCGGCTCATAAAAGTACATCGGTTTTCAGATACAAATCGGAATACTCACCCAACGTTTTCAAATTGAATTTAATCCAAACATCTTTTGCATGTTCATAATCAGCATCGGTAATACCCGCGGCACTGAGTTTCGAATGGAAATCTTTTTTATCGGGTAATTTTATTTCGTTAAGCTTTTCCCAAGAATTCATCCCGATCGTTGTAAAATTTTCGCAGTATTCGCTTATCACCATCGTCAACGTACGATGCTAATTTCTCTATACTGCTAGCCATGAATCGGAGTGAATCTATTGCGACACGTACTAAGTTTTTGCTGCAGTGTTTTCACGAGGGAAGCTAAGTGCTTAGCCGTGTGCACCGAGGCTTTATAATTTTCTAGGGCTAGCTGTGCCGTTGAGCGCCACCTAATTTTTAAAGACGTTAGGCGTAATTCGCCAATTAAATTTGTAAATCGCTGAGAGATACCGCCAATTCGGTGCGATATCGAGAATCGCCGCAGCGATTCACCGGTATAACTACCCTTGAGCCTGCAAAAACCAGCTCATCTACCATACCTACTTTATTTCATACACAGTAGGACCCCCCGCGTTTTCTGCGCTCTGAAAAATACTGATTCGGGACATTGCTGTTTCGGGACAATGAACGGTCGTGACTTTTCTCATTCGGGACCACGAGCGGTCGTGACTTTTCTCGTTCGGGACAACGATCGGTTGCGACTTTGCGAGTTCGGGACCATGAACGGTCGGGACTTCAAAAATATGGGACCAAATGTCGTTCGGGACTTAAATCGTTCGTGACTTTGAAGCCCACCCTTAGAGAACGATGGAGTATGTGCCGGTGCACAATTCTCAGATCATTACGGTTCATGGGATAACGTAATAGCTTATGGTCAAATCTTTATTACGACACAAGACTATTTAGCGACAGTTAAACTAGATAAAAATGAATTAGTACTTCGCTCAGGAGTTAGATGTACCTATCTTCAAGGGACATGTATGGATATAGAAGGAGGTAATACATATTGGGAATTACTCCCGCCAGATCAATGTAGATTCAACCGATTCTCTGTACTTTATGAAGGTAAAGCCGATAATATTAAAGATAACACAATGCATAAATATGAAGAAGAAATTTACGCAATAACCTCAGATGAGATTACATTTGCATTATCGATGCGAGGTACTCTTTCAGTTTGTGGTTATAAATTAATTAAAACAGAACACCCACGACTTTTTATTCTCGATAGGGATAACGGAGATTTCTTTACTCACAAGACAGGAGTCATGGTAGCTAATATGGACATGTTTACATACATGAATTCTAAATTCGTATACTTAGAACGACATTTACGTAGTCAAATAGCATCATTGTATAATGACGTAATTTTACAGGAATGCCAACTAGAGAATAGAGTTTTACATAATTCCTTAGCTATAGCACCCTTGGCACCTGCAGACTTTGCTTTTCATTTTATGAAAGGACCTGGTTACATAGCACACATAGCAGGAGAAGTAGTCAGGATAGCGAAATGTGTTCCAGTCGAAGTCAGATCGCGAAAAACTGATCAATGTTTCCAAGAACTCCCAATTTATAGAGGAAACGAGAGTATGTTTATGTTACCTAGAACTCACATTATAACAAACCAGGCAATCAAATCGATTGCAGCTCTTTTCTTGCACCAATGTAAAATATTAATAATGCTTGGTATCAAGCCTTACCACAATTAGCGAATGCAGTTGCTCCGGAACAGATATCGTCTCAGACAAAACAATCATGGAAATACGAAATCCCTGCTACACTTGCTTCAGGAGGAATCTATTCACTCGAAGATCTAGATAAATTACGCGATAATATGATGTTTCCGGTAGAAAAACCAGCAGTACTACATACCATTGCGAGAGGAGCCACAGGACAGAATTCAATTAATCAAGGAATATCTATGAATAGTTTTATAGACGAGAACGCGATTAGAAAATCTTTCGAATTAGCTTGGGGAAAAGTATATAATTTTTATAATACAGTCGGAACCTTTAGCGTTACCTTACTTGGAATATGGGTTACTTTCAAGGGAATCAAATTTCTAATTGACACTATCGTTCATGGTTATGCTCTTCATTCAATTTACGGTTGGAGCATATGGCTTATAGGAGCTATATGGGATTCAGTTACTAACTTATTACTACATCTTAAGAGATCATCACCCCAGAACCAACAAACCAACGTAGACAGACAGGAACAGAACAATGACGAATCAGGAACGACACGAGTTAATATAGAACTAATGCCAAAGAATCCTCCAATATCGAATCAGAAAGAAACTCGGATTAACTTACCAAATCAGATACCAACAACCTCAAATATATCTAATCAAGAACGTCAGTTCATGTAAACGATTAAACGACTTAAAATTAAAATCTTATTAAACTAACTTAAAGATCTAAAGGTAAATAACGACAAAAAAAAGCAAATGAAAATTGCCATAAAAATTTTTCTTTCTTTTTATTAAAAGAATGAGAAATAGATAGATAAAAAAAACTATTCGTCGTAAGCAGCGAGTATTCCTCTCGCCGCCGACCAGGAGGGGTGGTCCCAATCACTCGCCGGGTGGTTATTGCCCCAGCGGCGCTCTAATAACCACCGGACCCCGAACAGATCGAAGTCCTCATCTCCATAATCGTGTCTATTCCTTTCTTCGTTATATTCATTTTCGTCCCTACGGGCCCTTCTCTCCCGTCTTCTTTCCCTAATCACTTCCTCCATCCTGATACGATGCTCAGCATCCCTTAGCAAAATTCTCTATAACACACAGATCAAACACGTTAAATAAAAAACTTTAAGAGAACGAAACAAATAAATAATCTTTTATACAAATTCAAGCTAAATAACATTTTAAGTAACAATCTATAATAAATTTGAAAAAAAGTACTTACTCTCAGCATGTCTCCAAATTCTCGGAATCTCACGTACAATACTTCTAAATCGTTCATTTTAAACAATTTTTTTTTCTCACTCTTCTTTTCACTTAAATTTTTGAGATTAGCACTTTGACTGACAGTCGCAGAATGAGCAAACTCAGCTCAAACTGACACTTTTGTATGCGACTAGTAATTGAAAGACACACCTTCAAAAACCTAAACCTCTAAGACTGACCAATAACCAAACGTAAAATTTTTTTTTTGCATTTACGGAAAATGTTTAAATACAGGTATGAAATTAACCCCGCCCAACACGGCGTGGAACACCCTTTACTTTACAAAAAACTAAAGAGAAATCTAAAAAATATTTCCTCAATCATTTTATATATTTCAAAATATCAGGATTATAGTACCATCGGATGTAACCACGATATACACATTATATCAAAATCCATACATATAACTAATTCATAATTCATAATCACCCTATTATTTTAAGTATATTTTACTTACTTTTGTATTTTCATAAATTTCATGTTTATCAATAACCTTAGATATACAATCTTATATATATTATATCGATAACAGAAAGTAATCATATATCAATGTAATAATTTTAAGTAATTTTAATTATTATATTACTTACCTTTTTTAGTTTTTGAATCATTTGCAAATGTTAATTTTAATACATTACAGATTAATCTTAGACACATAAGACTTTATAATTTTTTTTTATACGTCTCATTAGACTTAACTTTAAGTTTATATTTTTGATATTTTACTTAAACACATGGAAATTTCACGTCGACACACTAAAACCCGAATCTTAACACACGAGACAGCTCAAAAAATGTCGGCTACGGCTGGTCTCCCAATCGGCTATTCTGTCTCCTGTAGAAGTGGAATTTGTCCTAAGGGTTGCCGACCTTCGGCACTCATCACCCGATCGCAGGTCAATTGCACCCCTCCGCGCTAACCGTTCGCTTCGTCTCTCTTCCACGCGTCGTGGGTCAGTGACGTCAGGGCCCTTTCTACCCCTTGTTTTCGGCCTACTCCGGCTTTTTCCGTCCGTCTTGGGTTTTTTCCGCGCCTGGACGTCGCTTTCAGCTTGGCGTCGTTTTTATATTTTCAGCCTATGCGTTTTGCATCGCCTATTCAGCGGCTTTTACCCATCCTCTCGTCTCCGTTTCTCCGTTATTTCGTCTTCACGTCTTTATGTCTTTACGTCTTTACGTCTTTGCGTCTTTACGTCTTCGCGTTTTTTCGTCTTTACGGCTTTACGTCTTTGCGTCTTTACGTCTTTTCGTCTTTTCGTCTATGAATCGTCACTGTCTAGCATGGTATTCGTCTTTACTTACAGTCTCAGTTCTGTCTTAGCGTCATTCGTCTTCAGCATTAAAACTCTTATGTGCGTCTCGGTTTGGCGACGGCCTTCTTCACCTCGTCAGAGACCCATGTTCCGCTCAGGTACCGATCATGCTCCTGCATATGCGGACACGGCCCTTGTTCCATATCTCTACAGCACAAGCTACACAGAGGGAACATGAGCTTGCCATGCATGCGAAGGGGTAGTACCGGGTGATAGAGATTCCTAGGCGCAAGTACCTTACATTTAATTAGTCCCTCGACTCTAGCTAAATCTATACCGTTGGCCCCGGTTAGTCTTTTACATTCCTCACCTACGTAGACGACGGGGTGCCCCTTCGGGAATTTGCCGGTTTTACAGATGCAGGGGTATAACGAGCAAACATTGACATAGCGGATTTCCTCACCGAGTCGGGCGTCTACTTCGCGGTATCTCGAGGTATTACCCGTCCGGCCACCGTAGAATGCCTCACGCGGATCCAGTTTAGCGTTCCCCGCACTCGGTAGAAACCCGTTATGCTCGAGGTATACCCGCACCTCACCCCTTGCATCCAAGAACCGTGAAAATTCGCACTCCCACATCTCCTCTACGATGAAGCCATGCGCCCGCATGCGTCGCGTTTTAGCATGAGTCTCCTCGAGTCGCCTATCCATACTTTCGCCGCCTACGCTTAGCTTGTCCCTATTTACCCGAAAACACCGGGGACAGCCATGCCAATAGCACCCGTGAAATTCGAGAACGTGACGGGTGCTATCCTCCGCTACGTAATAGCCATCCACCCGACGACCCAGCACCCGCTGCTCCCGAGCCCTACCTGCGTGCAGAATCTCGCGTCCTAGCTCACGCTCCCGCCATACCAGCCACTGAATAGCCTTGCTGGATTGTTTATCGGCTAGTCTGTAACCGGAAATAACTCAACAAAATTGAATACGAAAGATGCGAAATTTTGCAACTATTGTAAGAAAAATAATCATGTCATTGCAGATTGCCGAACTTTACAAAATAAAAATAAAAAACTCGGTAATTATAGTAATAACACAGAATATAACCCAAATAGATTATTCGAGTGCAATTATTGCAAGAAAAAAGGTCATATAATTAGGGATTGCAGAAAACGCATATATAATAATGCTAAGCGTGATAGTAATAATAGTACGACAGCTAATACTGGGTTACTTTCAAGGGAATCAAATTTCTAATTGACACTATCGTTCATGGTTATGCTCTTCATTCAATTTACGGTTGGAGCATATGGCTTATAGGAGTTATATGGGATTCAGTTACTAACCTATTATTACACCTTAAAAGACCATCTCCTCAGAACCAACAGACCCACGTAGATAGACAGGAACGAACAAACGATGAATCAGGAACAACACGAATTGATATAGAATTAATGCCAGTGAATCCGTCAATATCAAACCAGAAAGAAATTCAGAGTAACTTACCAAACCAGACCCCAACAACCTCAGCCATATTTAATCAAGAACGCCAATTCATGCAAACGATTGAATAACTTAAAATTAAAATCTTATAAAACTAACTTAAAGATCTAAGAAAATTGCCATAAAATTGTTTTTTTTATTAAAAGAAAGAGAGAAGTTCTATCCCTAACGAGAAAATAGTCGTCATATGCAGCGAGAATTCTCCTCGCCGCTGACCAGCAAGGGTGGTCCCAGTCACTCGCTAGATGGTTGTTGCCTCAGCGGCACTCCAGTAACCACCGGACTCCGAACATGTCGAAGTCCTCCTCTCCGTAGTCAAGTCTATTTCTCTCTTCATTATACTCATTCTCATTTCGACGTGACCGTCTCTCCCATCTCCTCTCTCCTATTATCTTCTCCATCCGTAGTCGATGCTCAGCATCTCGAAGCAATATCCTCTATAACACACAGATTGAACAGTCGTCATATGCAGCGAGAATTCTCCTCGCCGCTGACCAACAAGGGTGGTCCCAATCACTTGATGGATGGTTGTTGCCCCAGCGCCACTCCAGCAACCATCGGACTCCGAACATATCGAAGTCTTCCTCTCCATAATCGATTCTTATTCTTTCCTCGTTATAATTATTTTCAATTCTACGGGATCGTCTCTCCCGTCTTCTCTCTTCTATTACTTCCTCCATCCTTAGTCGATGCTCAGCATCTCGAAGCAATATCCTCTATAACACACAGATTAAACATGTTAAATAAAAAAAAACTTTGAGAGAACGAAACAAATAAAAAATCTTTTACACAAATTTCAAGCTAAATAACATTTTAAGTAACAATCTATAATAAATTTGAAAAAAGTACTCACTCTCAACATATCTCCAAATTCCCGGACTCTCACGTATAAGATCTCTAGATCGTTCATTTTTGTAAAATTTTATTTTTCTTTCTCACTGGATGGTCTTCACCCCATCGTCCCTCCATTATCCATAAGGCTCCGAAGAAGTCAAAATCTTCTTCCCCGTCATCACGGTCTATCCGTCTCTCTATTTCAGCCGCATCACGGTGACGCAGCCGTCGCGCCATACGCAAATTTTGCGTTCTCGCCATTCTCTGCATTAACTGACGCTCAACTTCGTTAGCAATCAGTCTCTTTAACGAACAAACTTTGTATACCATTTTCAAATCTTTACCTTACAGAAACTAAAGAGAATTCATTCATTTTTTAGACAACCATATTCTTTCCGGCTTTTGTTTTAATAAGCTTTTAACCAATAGAAAAAACCTCGCCTTCCCACGAGGAGAGATCCTTTTCCTTCCATATTAGTCGGTTAGTCACGAAACCTCAATCAGTAAAGATCAAACTCATAGAATCATAGAACTTATAATTTTCCATTCAAAGTGTTTGGTGAAACAGTTAACTAATAAGTGAATTGCTAAATTAATAATAGAAACTACAAAACTAAAGTTAATCAACACTTATGTGGAGATTAACAACCAAATTGTTTTGCAGATTGTGATAATAGATTGTTAAATGAATATTGTTATAATTGAAAGTGAAATCTTCAAACATTTATCTCACCCACACATAGTGGTGGCTGATAAAACCCATTACCTCAACAGATACGAGCTCAACGACGTCCCGAAGAACTAGTTATCTAAGATTCGGTACGAAGCATCGAACTCTACCAATTCCAAATCAGAACCTCGTAGGATTTAACTAGTGATTCGCTTCTTCTGAATAACATTTATCTCAGGACGTAACACGTTAAAAGTATCCCAAAAGATTACACAGACCCTGAAACAGCTGATAATTAATTAATATCACCAACCGAATATAATTGAAGTCATTCAGACTCACCCCGTAGTTTTAGAGTATATAAAATTACGATTGCAATAGCAAAATGACTTTAAATTAATGATCATCATTGACTTGACTGAATTGATGGGATTTATACAGCATGTATGTTATGCGTTTTCAAAGGTACATATTGAGCAGCGACATTGTTTACAATGTAATATTTTTACACATAGTATTCAATACAAAGTATTCAATGCATAGTATCTCAACACATCCCGTATATTATTGCATCGAAACCGCGTATGCAGATGTATTCGAACATTTATACGTCAACAAAAATGCATACAAATGATGTTATCGTTGATAAAATTGCATATTTCTTTCTTAATTGACAATAGTATGATATTGTTACGAGTACCTTGCGATATTCCGCGATGAGGATCAAAAATGCTCAAAAACTACGTTCGTCTCTGAGAGTTCATCGGAACACTTATACACTAACACACCCCACACAGCACATGGCAGTCCTAACAACATCCCAACCACGACTACCGATTCGCTTTTTCGGATCACGGTAACGATTACCGATCTTCTTCTTTTTTTTCCCACCTTATCGGCAATCGATCCAAGATGACTGAAATTTCGAATTCTTAGCTTATATATACGAATTATGCTAGCTGAAATGTTTAAAGAGTGACAGGGTGTTATATTATGCAATCAATGACGCGAATCATCCGATAATATATATATGTGTTTATTTGTCACAATTTTCTTAAAACTAACTTGAACAATATATCTTAAGTATAACCTATTCTAAAGTGACAATTTCTTAAGTATAACCTATTCTATGTGACAATTTTTTCTTAAAACTAACTTAAACAATATTTCTTAAGTATAACCTATTCTAAGTATAACTATTCTAATTAAACCTACTCCTCCTCATCATCCACACCCTCCCCCATCTCCCCCCTATTCACCTCCTCCACCTCTTCCACCCTATTTCTCTCATCCTCCATCCCCCAATCCTCCTCCTCCTCCTCTCTCACCTCCTTCGCCACATTTTCCGCCTGTGGCCCGAGTCGCACCCACATGGGTACACCGTCGTCGTAAAAGATTTCCACCCATCGCACCTCATCCTCAGCGCTCTCATAGCCATCATCCCTTTCATCGTCTTCCCACCCCTGCCAGTTGTCGTCGTCGTCGTGAATCATTTGATTATCCATATCTGCAATATGAAATATCGATTACAAGTATACCAATCACTATAACCCATTATGCAAACTATGTTATCGATGAATAATGATACTTACTACTTGTTTTCGAACGATTGGTGATGTTTAGCTGTTTTCTTTCAAATTTACTCTTGCAGTATTTGTGTAGTGTGTAAAACACGATGCGAACTCGCACTTTTATAGTTCACCGGAATTAAAATTTACTCTTGCTGGCTTTGTGGAGTGTGTAAAACATGATGCGAACTCGCACTTTTATAGTTCACCGGAAACTCGAGACACACCGCCAATATTGGTGGGGGGGGGGGGGGGGGGGGGGGGGGCTGGTCAGTGACAACCCAAGATAATAATATTTTCTTAGCTTATATTCTAAAGTGACAATTTCTTAAGTATAACATACTCTAAAGTGACAATTTCTTAAGTATAACCTATTCTAAAGTGACAATTTTTTTCTTAAAACTAACTTAAACAATATTTCTTAAGTATAACCTATTCTAAAGCGACAATTTTCTTAAAACTCACTTAAACTATGTAATATATACATATATGCCACTCAAACTATATTTACATGTAGTGACATTCATGCGCCGAGGTCCACACACGCATCTGAAACATACAAGTATTACAATAACCGAACGATGTGCAATGGAAATGAGGTGTACTTACGGGTTGGTGTATCACTCGGAGTCATATTGCCGCTCAAGCGGAATCACTCTTGGTGGCGGCGGTATGTCCGGTGATGACGATCGCGAGGATGAGGGCGAGCTCGGACTCGATCTCGATTCGATGGATGAGGTCGATCCGAATGATGGTGATTGACCTCTTCCCACATCCACATACTCTGTTTCCGCGTCTGAATCACCCACATCTTCTTGCACGGAGGATGTTATTTCCGTGCATTGGATGACCGACGGTGCAACATTTTCAGCAGCGACCACACGCCTCGCCCAATTATCACTTATTTGTTGCTGGCGGGTGAGGCTTTCGATTATTTCGAAATGCACATTCGCGGTTTCATTCACGAAACCCTCATCGGTGTTGTGGTCGCGCAAAATACGCAACACCGTCTGCGCGTTGAGGAGGAATCGCATCCTCAACTCGGCCCTTCGTCGCAGCTGAGCCGCCCGCCGCGCTGCGTAATTCTCCCATTAGCTGGATTCATCTGGATTGATCACACATTCTTATGTTCAAAATCTGTTGAAATTCATGTATAAATGCTAACAACATACCTTTTTTCCACGTGTTTTTATCTTTAAAGTTGGTCTACTTCTTTTTCTTCTTCTTCTTGATACTTTTCCCCTGATTCTATGTACTTGCACTGTTCGCTGATCTATTCAAACCGAAAATTATCTTCTTTTCTCAAACCGATTTGGTGTGGGTTGGGTTACAATTCTATGGGCTGCATACCACCCCCCCACCCAAAATAAAATCAAGCCTAACAAACCCGGAAACAGCCCTCAAAAGACTCCACTTTGACTCATTAAAATAGGCGAGCCTCAAAGGATTCAGCAATAAAATATCATTCAGAAGTTTCTTCACCATACACTCGACACTCAAAAATGCTAGAATTTGCAAACACAAATATTGCGATAATCAAAAGACCCCAACTCGACCCATAAAAAACCTTCACTTTACAGAAACTAAAGAGAAATCTAAGAAATTTTCTTCGATTATTTCTAATATATTTTTCAAATATCAGGATTATAGTATCATCAAATGCAACCACGATATATGCATTATATTAAAATTTAAGATAGAAATTCTGAAATAACCATGTGCTATGATCCATAGATATAACTAATTCATAATTACTAATTATATTATTATTTCGAACATATATTTTACTTACCTCATTATGTGTTTATTTGCTATTTGCTTAAGTATAACCTATTCTAAGTAAACCCACTCCTTCTCATCCTTCACCCCCTCCCCCATCTCCTCCTCATTCACCTCCTCCACCTCCTCCACCCTATTTCTTTCATCTGCCATCCCCCCATCCCCCAATCCTCCTCCTCCTCCTCCTCCACATTCTCCACTAGCGGTCCAAACCGTACCCACATGGGTACACCGTCATCATAAAAGATTTCTACCCATCGCACCTCATCCTCAGCACTCTCATAGCCATCATCCCTTTCATCGTCTTCCCACCCCTGCCAGTTGTCGTCATCATGCATCATTTGATTATCCATATCTGCAATATGAAATATCGATTACAAACTTTACCCATCACTATACCCCATTATGTAAACTATGATATTGTTTGTTCCCGCACTAAACCTTACGTGTAGTGAGGGTAATACTCGTTAAAAAGAGGGTTGAAGAAAATTGTAGATGAATTTAGATAACTAATAACTGTATATTTACAAACTGTTTAACAAGGTTACAATTGATGTCTTTTGTAGCTTATAAGTTTATTGTTAAATTGATGATGTAGATAGTTTGTTAGTTTGAAATGGATGTTTGTTCGATAGATAGTTCTTGTCGATGTGAGAAGTTGATCTGTACTGTTTTTTGGAAATTGGTGGAAGGAAGAATTTGAAAGCTTTTGGAAAGGTGGAGGGTCTCAGGATCTTGTGTTAATTGGACGATTTTGGCGATTGGTTGATTATTGTGATTGGTGGATTTTTGGGATTGGTCAAGAGTTTCGGAGGGAAATGTTGGTTGTAGGGGTAGGAGAAGGTATATGCAGTTTCTTGGAAGAGGTATGCGGATAGGAACAAAAGAGTGAAAGTGTTAGAAAGTTACATAGCCAGATTGTAAAAAAAAGGAAAACTTAGAGTTTTTGAGTGCACATTTGGTCACCAAATGTGCCCATCGAAAATGATAAATTGTTAGGAGTTTGTTGGGGTTTTATGGTCGACGTCCGGCTCTTTGTATTATGCGTAAGGATAGCGTTCAGGGTGTAGCCTGAGTGGACGTCGACATTAAAACAATTGATTAAAAATTCTTATTCTACGTTAATACTAAAAATTGCGTCTAGGGACGCAACAGATATCGCTGAATAACGATACTTACTGCTTGTTTTCGGGTCGATTGACGATGTCTAGCTGTTTTCTTTGTAATTTTCCCTATGCTGGATTTGCGGAATGTGTCAAACGCGGAATGTATATGGGTTCATTGAAGTATACCATGGTGCGATTTAGCTCAATAATCACCATATCTTCATCAAATATGGTGCAGCTATGAAATGTGGGTTTTGCAATGAGGACACGCGCACCACTCCCACCTTTCCATTTTGTGATTAGTTTAACAGTCTTATGGTTACGCACATTCTCCATGGTCTTGCCATATACGGCGTTATTCATAAGCTTGTAGAAATTTTTCTCAAACTCATTTTTCGACTGCTTTCGCATATTTGTATTGAGATCGTTGTATGATTTTAACCATGGCGATTGTGCGAACCTTAAAACTCTACGCACTTTCACCAGCTTCAAATCAAATTTGATGCATTGTTTCAAATTACGATAGTGCAGAACATATTTTTTCTTGAATAGAAACGTTGTCGCAAGTTTTCTAATTCTACTGCCCGGCGGTGTGAAATGCTCGGGACAGAGAGGTAAGTCGGTATGTTGTTTATGGAGCTCTATGGGATACTCTAAATCTACCTCTAGAATATAACCGATTGGAGCGTCATCCGGATGGGACATCACAACAATGCCATCATTTTCCCACTCGAATGACCCACTCGGCAAATGCTCACTCATAGCTACACCATAAAGATTATTTACATCGAAATACATTAAATATGATTCCGCTTTGCTTGGATCAAAATCTTCCCCCATAAATCGATTATTCGCTCTGGCATAGCGATTCGAGCACTGTGCGACACCGCCCATTATACTTTTTTCGATGAACAATATCATTTCCGGATCGTCTAAAAGTTGAAGATTAATTTTCGTGTGTTTTAACATTGCATCGAAAGCAAGCCCTGGTGCTGTGTAATAATGCAGAGGATCCAAGTTGTATGTTTTGAAGCAGCTATCACGAAAATTTTGAAATATATCAGCCAATAAGAGTACATCAGTTTTCAGATATAAATCGGAATATTAACCCAGAGTATTCAAATCAAACTTGAACCAAACATTTTTCGCGTGTTCATAATCTTCATCGGAAATATGAGAATCGCTTAGCCTCGAATAAAAATATTTTTCAATCGGTAATTCTGGTTCATCAAGTTTTTCCCAAGAATCAATGTATTCGTAGGGCAGAATACACCTTTGCAAACCATCAACTCGAATTTACCCTGATCAGCGTAAAACTTTCGAGTAATTTTTTTTATCTGCATTGCACATGTATGATGCTAATTTGTCGATGCTGCTAGCCATAAATCGAAGTGAATCTATGAATCTCAAACTCATCATAGTGCCATCAACCCTCTTGGTGAATGATATATACTTTTCCTTATTAATGGGTAATAACGTGATTTTACCTGAAAAATTTGAAACTAAAGATTTAATCAAGAAATGTGAATCATAGGCCGACAAATTATGAAACACCACCGGAATCGTGTGTTTCTCTTTGAAATTCAAGTTACAACGATTATGGGCCGCACCGCGATATTTACCCGTGAAATGACAATGATCATGACATTTTTTTTCTTCCAATGAAAATCGCTTCTCACAGATGTGACAATTTTTTGTACGCATATGGCGATCGCGTTGCACCTGATTCAGAGATTCCATTGGAATTATATTTTTTATACGAGACTCTACCTTAATTGATAATTTGCGAAGCTGTTTGATGAACCATTCTACACAATCAGGTCCGCGTTTGTTCTCATATCTGGATAGTGTTTCATCATACGAGCAATGTACATAATAGCCCACGCTGTGTGGGATGTGCTCCTGTGAGATTAATTTCTAACCAGTCTCAATATACACTCGAGATCCGCGTAAACAAAGAAATGGCACAGTTTCCTTATTCTGAAAATTTGAAAATTCCAAGTTTTTTTTCTCCGTAAATTACATTCGAATGCTTTTCATTCGCATGCAATCCTGTCTGTGACTTTCGAACGCGCTGTGTACACTGAAATGGCACAAGCATCTATCACACAAAAGTTGTTCGCATTTATGACCCGATAATTGCTTGCCAACCAAACGTGAAAGATTCTTGATCCAAGCAAAGTGAAATCTGGCTTCAAAGTTATTCAAGTTAGCATCATCATCATCATAATTATCATGGTGATCAATATCATCACCGTCTATTTCAGTGTTACACTCAATCGTAAGTAGGTGAATTGTCTTTTTACATGGATTTGTTGAATTTTTACTAAGATATAGGGGTGTGATAATGCCCTGTTTTGATTTTGAATCCGAGAAAGTTTCGTTTTCAATCCCATATGGGCATATGTCAGAAACCTTTAACTTTTCAAATTAAAAAACACAAAACCTAAATTGTGTTGCACACGTTCGTAATTTTTTATATGACATACCAGAACCATAAGAAAGCTGTATCTATCCATGTACAACATGCAATTTGAGGGGAGCATGAGATAAAAATTCATGGCGAAATCATAATAGCAAATGGAAAAGATATTTTTTTTTGCATCAAATTTTTGGAAAATTAATTGAAAAACACACAGTTTGAACAAAAAAACATTCCAATTGATGCATTTTTGGAAAAGTTATGAGCATTCAAAAAGAAAAAAAAAAACTGAAATTTTGAAAAAAAATTCGAAATTTTTTTTGAATTAAATCATGGAGCTGCTTTTCACAGAGTACAAAAAGATTAAAAAATTAAGGCCAAGTCAAAAATGTTAATTTCGATGGTAGGTTGGGTTGGCGTGGAAAGCCCCATATGCATTTCAATTCTGACATACTGGAACCTGACAATTTCACATATTTTTATATAAAAATCACTAGTTTTTGGTTACACGATAGTGCACAGTTTTCCAGGAGTAAGTCGTTACATGAGCAGTAAATTCATATTTAATCGAATACACATACTTGATGATTTTAGCGGAGTAACAGCGAATAGTACCTGACATTTATTTGCGACACGTCAATTTGTATCCATAAACCCGCACACCACAAAACAAAATACCGACTCTCCTGCGTGGAGGTGAGCGCGTTTTATTCCTTAGAGGTGTACCTTGATGTGCATCCGGTAAAACCAACTAGATTAACTTGTGCTGTTGTTGCCTAGTGGAAAAGCCTCGCGTGTCAGGTCTGACATCGAAAGTCAGTAACAGTACTTCATAGAGATTTTTTGACTATCCCAAATTAACTCTCGTCTTTCCTATCATAGGGACATGGTTTCCAGTACTCTTCTTGACATACAGGATTTTTTAAATATTTTTCTGAAGATGTATTCATATGTAATAGGTGTTAAAAGTCTGGCGCAAGTTGCCAGATACACGGCGCACGTTGACAAAATACATGTTCGAGTCTGTAAATAACAGTTTTGCCCGTGTATTATGGTAGCAACTATTTTTTTTTTAATACATTCCATCGAGCGGGACTCAAAAAAAGTTATCTGAATCAATTATTCATAGTCATAATTTCACCCTCGCAAATCGAATTCGAGTTACACAAATGTTAAAGGTTTCTGACATATGCCCATATACATTGATTCTTAAATTATTTGCTTTTTCAGGGTTGCGGGGAATTTTATACCTATACAATCTAGCTCTGAGATGTATCGCCGATAGGTATGTGTTCTGGTTGCGTTGACGTCTACAGGGTGAAGAGCCGCGACAACGGACCACAGCAAACACCGATCATCATCATTCTGCACGTTGACTACAGCTTTCTTTCGCTGAATATCCTCTGGTAGCTGTGTGAATGTCGAGAGTCCACCGCGAAGAGGCTTGTACCGGTTGATACAGATCACAGTATTTATGATCTTAATCATACTCTAACCAGAATCACGCTGCTCGAAATCCTCCACCATGGTTAGCAGAGGATTCGTTACATTATCGGTAAACCAGGTTTCCAGGTCTGTTGATGGAAGAATCGTGGCGTTGCGTGTGTATTGAAGTTCTCTACCTCCAGGCCGATCTCATCGTTTTTGACGTGTTCAAATTTACAGGAAAAAAAAAAACGTTCACCTTAATACTTCCTTCTTCGCGTAGCACATTTTTCGAACGTTCTATCGTTACCATCCCAACGTCAGTCAAAAATCTTGCCAAATCTTTATGTTGCAGATTTGTCACGGCCTCGGTGCGTATACGACACTTGAAGGCACTCCCCATATCATCCCATCGAACACGATTATGAACATCATCGCCGATATTACCTCCAACGATAGTCGCACGGTGTCGTTAAAATTTCACCACCCACGATTGGAGGAGTGAAATTATATGCTGTAGCCGCTGTTTTTCAATCACACTTGGTTTAGATTGCATTAAAATATTGTTCAAGAATTAGATATTTTCAAGTGCTATGTCACGCCAGTGAATAAAAATATCTTCATTTGCCTGTTCTAAAGGTAGTGTACACAGTAACTTGTGCGCATCTTCCATCATCTCAACGAGATTCATATACATGGCGATGACAACTGGCACGGGTGGGAGGATGATGAGAAAGATAGTGATGGGTAAACTTTGTAATCGATATTTCATATTGCAGATATGGATAATCAAATGATGTATGATGACGACAACTGGCAGGGGTGGGAAGATGATGAAAGGGATGACGGTTATGAGAGTTCGAAGGATGAAGTGCGTTGGATTGAGATATGCTATGACGATGGTGTACCCATGTGGGTACGGCTTGGACCGCTGGTGGAGAATGTGGAGAAGAAGGAGGAGGAGAGGGAGAATCGGGCGAAGTAGGTAGTTAAGTTATAGTTCAAGTTAGTTTTAAGAAAAAATTATTACTTTAAAAATAGGTTAGACTTAAGCAAATAAACACATATATTATCGGATGATTCGCGTCATTGATTGCATAATATGAGACCCCGTCACTCTTCAAACATTTCAGCTAGCATAATTCGTATATACCGCGAGGAACAGGTGAAAGCGAATGGTCCATCCGCCCAGACACCTAATACTTGTCAGAGGGACCTGATAATTTTCTATGTGAATAGTATACCACGGAGTATCGTCTTTGTCTATAGGATGCAGCTGTGCTTGCATCAGTCTTGATACCGTTTTGCAAGTTTGACACAAAATACAATTTTCTACAAATTTCTTAACTCGCTTCGGTTTTGCCGATGCAACGAGTACACACCTGCTGCGCCACGCAAAGGTTAGGCACGTGTACGTTCGTCGTGGGGTCTCCGCGGATCGTCTGACTCTGCTGTGTCTCAAAATCGTAAAATATAAAAATGCAATCGCTCGTACGAACTTCCGCTTTCAAGGGTGCCATAAAACAGAAATGGTTATGCGGCCGGCTACGATTACACGTCCGGCAGAAACGGGTCTCGCACGAGTGTGGTTCGGTATTCAGATTGACGAGTCGAGAGCAATTCACGAATGAGCGGAGCGTGAGGCAAACAGTCTGACA
Organism: Tenthredo notha; assembly: GCA_914767705.2. NCBI lineage: Eukaryota > Metazoa > Arthropoda > Insecta > Hymenoptera > Tenthredinidae > Tenthredo > Tenthredo notha. The sequence continues at coordinate 3,445,613 of OU611924.1, read as the reverse complement.
CGCGCTGAACGAACCCTCCTTACGATGCCTATCGCGACACGCGTTACCCCGAAACTCACGCTTACAGTCGGGGCATTCCAATTCAGCTGCCCGGTTGTCACACTGCGGTGTACCCAGGCACTGCGGACATCGATGCGAGCAGCGATGATCGTTGCCTTTATTGAATTTTTTGTTGCAGCCCTCGCAGAAAAACCTACCCGCCGAAGATCCTGTCAAGCTTGTTATGGTGTCGAAATGCCGCTCGGCAGGGTTATACAAAATATTCAGCCGACTGGTAACACTCAGGCGCCTGTCTGTAACACTGGCCGTACCGTTGTAAAAAACCGCGTCCCCGGTATCTAATTTTCTCAGCTCGTAAATCACGATCGCCAATCCCTTGGGAGCCAAGAAATCTTGGAATCTGCTAATTTCTAACATTCCACAACCCGTTTCGGGAATTTCTACTCCAGCTCGCTCTACGAGTTGCCGTGCTTCCACCCATTGCAGACGCGATCCCTGGCGACGTATCGCCTCGTACCGCTCGTGCAGCGTCTCGCTACGGCTCGAAGCCCTCTCGACGTGCGCTTCCGTCACCACCAACGCTCGCGGTAAACAAAGCCCGTCGGTATTCACGATTCGAACAATCGACTTCTTCATCACACCGGCGTGTGTCATCGGTAAGGACCTGCCACGGCCGGATGGTACCTTGACTATATGAACCGTGACAGTAAAGACCTTGTCGATTTCAAACTCGACTGCACTCTGCGTAACGCTGGAAACCAGCTTCCACAGATCACTGTAGTGAGAATCGCGGACAGGCTGAAAAGACAACCATGCGGACCCCTCATTGAAACTTTGCGCGTGAAAAATAAAACCTATGTAATCATCCCCATGACAGGTTGCAGTGACGTATGTGTGCAAGTCTTTGAACGCTCCCTCTAACCACTCTAAAGGATTCGCACTGGCATCAGGAATGTTTATTTTAACGTTTAGTTCACGCCCGTTAATATCAAACCGTCTGATATGTCTCAAAGTTTCACTGAGAATACTAAAGCGATTTCCAGGAACTAGCGGCTCTGGCTCAACCTCGTCTTTCGCGCTCTTTCTTATCGCCCACTTCGCGGCCAGTAGGACCGTCGATTTCGTCAGTGTTTTTTCCTTGTTCGTCAGGCGTCGCGTCCTCGTCCTCGTCCTCTACTTCAACCTCGTCCTCATCTTCGCCCTCATCCTCTACCTCCTCCTCTTCCTCAGATTCGTCCTCATCTTCAGCCACTTCTTCCATGGCTACTCACTTGGGCCACTCTTTACTCTTTTGCCGCCGTATACGAGTTGCGTCTCCTGCCTTTCGGCAACGACCATACCACGTTGAAAACACCGGTTCTCGTCCGATCACCGAAGTTAAGCAACATTGGGCGCGGTCAGTACTTGGATGGGTGACCGCTTGGGAACACCGCGTGTCGTTGGCATCTTTTTTATTTTATATTATTTTTAGGGAACTCTTTTTTTTTTTTTTTATTCACTTCAGTCATTTTGGCGGTCACCGACGTACCAACTAAACTCTCCCACTTTCTCGACTTCTGATTTATATTGCCTGACAAGCTTCTTATTTCTAACTGTAGATCGACACTTAACACTTATTATGTTGCCTTGGACATACATCCAAAGGGGATATATTGTTACACGCTGACTAATGGTCTACTCTACGATGGAACAACCCAAGGATCCGACCTAAGCCTGATGTTGGTATTCTAAAGTAAGAGAACTGTCCGGTAGTTCAGTTTCAACGTTTACCTCCTTTATGTCCACGTGGACGGGATTTCGGGAGGTTTCAAGGCAAAGGTTATTTATCAAGAGTGTGAGAGTGAATCTAGTATATATACATATATATTATTCTTACCTTTCAGTCTAACTCGACGATCTCCACGATTTTGGGCGTAGAGGGTTTTGGGTGTTGGTCGGCGTCAGCGGTCGTGAAGAAGCGTCTCGTGACGGTGGTTTCGATGGTGCTGACAATGCACCTAGCGCCTTGGTAGTCGACGGTGTGCTGTATTAGAGTTTGTGGTTGATCTTCCGAATATTCGTTGAATGGCCCGTTTTGAAGCTCCGCTTCCGCAGGTGGTTGCTCGAGTTCAACTAATGAGTTTATGTCGCGAATTTCACTATCACTTGGATTTTGTAATATTACAGTGTCTTTACTGTCCTCGTCTTGGAGGCTTACGGACGAATAGAATTCGGAAATATATCCCGGCAACCACTCCGGAGCTTGATTGTCTTTATTGAGTTCGTTGATGGATTCAAGGATCTTGTCGTGGCGGGCTTTAGCTTTTGCTATACGAGCGTTAGCTCGCTTCCCTGACCTACGTTTAAACTTCTTTTTATTTACCACAGCCCCATTCATCTATAAGGAAAGGACTTGTGGTTAAAACGTTGGCTGGATATATAATCTTCGCCCTAACGTTTTGTGTAAGATAGAATAGAATAGGGTTATACAAGCTTGGGACACTCGTTCCCTGGTGTTACGTGCGTAGATTTCGGTATATATTTTTCTTTTTGGGAAGTCAAACAGGATAATTCCTAGAATTTCGGGTTTACCCTAATCCTGCTGACTTCTTTCTTTTATACGTACCTATATATATATATATATATCGTGTGGGGAGGTATTCCTAGCGCGGGATTGCCTGGCATTGAACTTTCAATAGTGAGGAATTCGGCATTTACTATTCTAACAGGGGTTCCGTTTATAAATCTAAATTGGGTATAGGAGTATACGTGATTTTTAACTATCTTAAAGTAAATGTCGGAGTTTCCTTCAGGGACTGCGAGTACGATCGCATTAGGGTGGTCTATGTGTTCGCCTAGCTTCGACAAAGAGTTGTTCTGATCGAATCCGTAATGTGCCACTATGTTGTATTCGTTTGAGGTTAATATCCCGTCTTCCAGCAGGTCTAGTATTATGGGTCCTACGTAGGGAGGAAGGTAGTTGTGAGTAATTATTCGTATTTTTTGGCCTTCGATTTCTACGATCATTTTTCCTTCAGCTTTCGAGTCCACTAAAAATAGTATTTCCCAGGTTCCGAAACAATTGACTATGTTTCCGAGCATCTGTAAGGAGATAGTGGACGGGGTTAGTTATTAGTCAAGGGTTAACGCGCGTGGTTTTGATTCACGCGGGGTTAAATCATAACATTATGTCTTATTAATGTTGTTTGGTGTTTTCCGTTCATCATCAATCCGATGTGGATGTCCTTTTCTGAGTCTCTGATTATCATGATATTATAATTCGCGCATTGGGTTGTTTCGAATTCTAACATAAACGCGGCTGCGAAATCGTTGTCTATTTCTGCTGCTTTAAATGTATATATTGCTGATTCTACTTGGTATATTTGTATCAATTTGCATAATGCTAATTTTACCCAGTCTATTAATTTTCCATTGCTTTTTATCAAGATTTTGCTACATATACTAATTATTTCTATGCTCTGTGCTGTTTCCGTCGGACCTTCCTCGAAAACAACCGCCAAGTCTTCAGTCTTGCGGTACAGCTTCATCTTTAGTCTGAAATACAGGGGGTCGTGGTAGTTCGTACACATTTATTTTAAATTTTTAAAATACAACCAATACATACCAATACGTTTTGTTCCCCAAATGTTGGAACAAGTTGGCAGCAAAACAAAAAAGGGAGCGGGAAAATCTTGCGAGGAAACAAAAGAGGGGAAATAATGGGAGTCCCCCAAGTAACAAATAGGAAAAAAAAAAACACACATATATATATATAAGTTTTTTTTTTCTTCTCCCCTCTCTCTCCCCTACCTTCCCTCCTATGCTTCCCCCTTCCTCTCTCAAACTAAATAAGTATTATGTCAAAATATAACATGATTAATAAAACTAACTATTTTAACAAAACTGAGTCGATTTTTAGAACATAACGTAACGAGTTCTCGTCACTTTACCACTTTCCCTTACTCGCCACAAATTAATAGTAAAACTAAATAATCGAAACAACGTAATAGAAGTACTTAACCTTAACCAGCCTGGTTCACATATTGTAGGTACGTACAAGACGATGCAACTCCCATCGGCACGGACAGTAAAATTTCACGTGGTAGCAGACCACGAGCCGACAATTGTAACCACCGTGAAAATCAGGCACAACCACGTCGAGTGCAATATGAATATCGAAGACACGGTGAAGAGAGGAATTGTTAGATTATTAATATAGAAGGCGATATGCCCTATGGCAATTACACCGTGTACACATTAATAGCCTATTCGGAAGAAGGGTTCGTGGAAACGAGAGAGCGAATAAAAGCAATAAAACCGCCAAATGATAATATCCTAATATTTTTGTTAGGAAGATACTTATATGGAACAGAAAAAGTTTTTATCAAGGTTGTTTGTGATGATGACGAGGTAGAGGAAGATGTGGAAAATTAATAAAGCGAAACCATTTTTGTTAGGGAGAAACAGATCACGGAAAGACATCCACCATCCTCGCCCAGAGCGACCATAGCGAAGGTAACGCCTTCAAAACCATCCCTCCTGTTCCACGAGTATCACCACCCGCCCAACCAGGAATCTCCCACCGCGGTCACCAACCAAGGAACGACCATGTCGCAGAACCATGAAAAATCAACACTCAAAACAAGATTCCAATTACACATTGATGAAGAACCCCCCCCCTATTAGAATTAATAGAACAATCAGAAGAGATTATCGTACGGATAAATAAGGAGATAAAATACTGGGAGAAACATACAATCTCCAAATTAATAGAAGGAGGATTCCTGAGACAACGACAGTTTGTGTATTATGCGCACCCATACTCGACCAGGATTGTATCCAACCTGAAGTGCCATGCCGATTTTTCATCCCCCCAAAACTTGACCTTATTAAAAAGCGCTAGAGGCCCCTACACCTTCGTGAAATTAACTATAGATTCAAAACATACATTCTATAAAAGTTCATTTAAACGAGGCTTAGAGGAGATAGATATAAATTACACAGAAGCAACTTGCTATTGAGTTTAAAAAAAAAAAAAAAAAAAATCGAACCCCTAGCTAAAATACATCCATGTTCACCTTCACTTCTCGGCTTAACAAACACTATCTATCCCACACACTCTCAAATAGTTACTGAATCAACTAATCCAAACCCCCAAATTCCCCCTTTTCCTATCAAATTTAAACTATAAACGGAATTCTAAACCTATATAACCAATACAAAAATAACAACCATACCAATCCTTACTTACCTGCACACATTGCAGACTCGAGATGAGGTACATCATCGACATTCAAGGATTCCGAGGAGCGCGAAATTGCTTTCTAATCAAAGAAATCGCAATCTTGTGTACAAACGCCAGCGAAAATCGACATCTATTCTTAAAACAAATAGAAAAATTCCAAAATCTGGAACCTAGCATCCAAAAATCTAACGCATGGTTAGCCAACGATTACCATGGATTAGGATGGGACGAAGGAACGGTAGAAATCAGTGAATTTAAAAAAATCATGCACAAAATAGACACTGAACCAAACGCGGAAATATTCGTTAAAGGAGCCGAAAAAACCTGGATGATACAACATTTCTGTAAGAACGTCTTCAACCTGGAGGACCTCGGTTGCCCTCCGCTAACAGAATTAGCACCACTATATAAAGCAAAAAATTCACAAGACTACGCAGGAGGATGCTCGCGTCACGCCGCAATAAATGATCAATACCAATGTGCATACAGAAACGCACGAATCTTAGAAAATTGGACCAACGAGTCGTTTGACGGCCCCATTCTTGACGATACTCTAGCTTCACCAGGACCAACGACATCACAGACAACAAACAACGAATCAGACGAAGACGTACAAATACTGATAATATTACAAGGAGTGATGGAAGCACTAAACCAGATCTTAGCCAACAGGAATAGCAACGGTTAACTTACACCTTCATACTTACCATACTCGAACAATACCTCAAATACTTGACGCCCAAAACTTACCAGACGACAGGAACTAACTTAACACTTAATACATTAAAAGGAAGAGGAACAAGCAATAAATATAGACCACACACGAATTTCGAGAAAAGAAAAGTTCCTTTTTATTAAAACTCTTTTTCCTCTTTCACCCCTGTCCTCCTCTCCCGTCTACTCGTCGTAGACCTCCATAATTCCCCTTGGGGATGTATGACAGGGCATATCCCAGTTGTCCACTGGATGTTCCTGTCCCCAACGGCCTTCCATCATCCACCGAATCCCGTAATAATCGAAATCCTCGATCCCTGAGTCAACGGCCTCCCTACGAGCGGACTCGGCCAACTCCGCCCGATGCTCCCTGCGCATCTCCCTGACGAGTCTTAATGCGTTTAAGGCCTCCTGCTGGCGTAACGTCTCCTCAAAAGCCAACACCTTTAACAAAATAAAGACAAATTCGACACTTTAACAACAAACAAGATATCCCAGTTGTCCACTGGATGCTCCTGTCCCCAACGGCCGTCCATCATCCACCGAATCCCGTAATAATCAAAGTCTTCAATTCCCGAGTCAACGGCCTCCCTACGAGCGGACTCGGCTAACTCCGCCCGATGCTCCCTGCGCATCTCCCTGACGAGTCTTAATGCGTTTAAGGCCTCCTGCTGGCGTAACGTCTCCTCAAAAGCCAACACCTTTAACAAAATAAAGACAAATTCGACACTTTAACAACAAACAAGATATCCCAGTTGTCTACTGGATGCTCCTGTCCCCAACGGCCGTCCATCATCCACCGAATCCCGTAATAATCAAAGTCTTCAATTCCCGAGTCAACGGCCTCCCTACGAGCGGACTCGGCTAACTCCGCCCGATGCTCCCTGCGCATCTCCCTGACGAGTCTTAATGCGTTTAAAGCCTCCTGCTGGCGTAACGTCTCCTCAAAAGCCAACACCTTTAACAAAATAAAGACAAATTCGACACTTTAACAACAAACAAGATATCCCAGTTGTCTACTGGATGCTCCTGTCCCCAACGGCCGTCCATCATCCACCGAATCCCGTAATAATCAAAGTCTTCAATTCCCGAGTCAACGGCCTCCCTACGAGCGGACTCGGCTAACTCCGCCCGATGCTCCCTGCGCATCTCCCTGACGAGTCTTAATGCGTTTAAGGCCTCCTGCTGGCGTAACGTCTCCTCAAAAGCCAACACCTTTAACAAAATAAAGACAAATTCGACACTTTAACAACAAACAAGATATCCCAGTTGTCTACTGGATGCTCCTGTCCCCAACGGCCTTCCATCATCCACCGAATCCCGTAATAATCGAAATCCTCGATCCCTGAGTCAACGGCCTCCCTACGAGCGGACTCGGCCAACTCCGCCCGATGCTCCCTGCGCATCTCCCTGACGAGTCTTAATGCGTTTAAGGCCTCCTGCTGGCGTAACGTCTCCTCAAAAGCCAACACCTTTAACAAAATAAAGACAAATTCGACACTTTAACAACAAACAAGATATCCCAGTTGTCCACTGGATGCTCCTGTCCCCAACGGCCGTCCATCATCCACCGAATCCCGTAATAATCAAAGTCTTCAATTCCCGAGTCAACGGCCTCCCTACGAGCGGACTCGGCTAACTCCGCCCGATGCTCCCTGCGCATCTCCCTGACGAGTCTTAATGCGTTTAAGGCCTCCTGCTGGCGTAACGTCTCCTCAAAAGCCAACACCTTTAACAAAATAAAGACAAATTCGACACTTTAACAACAAACAAGATATCCCAGTTGTCTACTGGATGCTCCTGTCCCCAACGGCCGTCCATCATCCACCGAATCCCGTAATAATCAAAGTCTTCAATTCCCGAGTCAACGGCCTCCCTACGAGTGGACTCGGCTAACTCCGCCCGATGCTCCCTGCGCATCTCCCTGACGAGTCTTAATGCGTTTAAGGCCTCCTGCTGGCGTAACGTCTCCTCAAAAGCCAACACCTTTAACAAAATAAAGACAAATTCGACACTTTAACAACAAACAAGATATCCCAGTTGTCTACTGGATGCTTCTGTCCCCAACGGCCTTCCATCATCCACCGAATCCCGTAATAATCGAAATCCTCGATCCCTGAGTCAACGGCCTCCCTACGAGCGGACTCGGCCAACTCCGCCCGATGCTCCCTGCGCATCTCCCTGACGAGTCTTAATGCGTTTAAGGCCTCCTGCTGGCGTAACGTCTCCTCAAAAGCCAACACCTTTAACAAAATAAAGACAAATTCGACACTTTAACAACAAACAAGATATCCCAGTTGTCTACTGGATGCTCCTGTCCCCAACGGCCGTCCATCATCCACCGAATCCCGTAATAATCAAAGTCTTCAATTCCCGAGTCAACGGCCTCCCTACGAGTGGACTCGGCTAACTCCGCCCGATGCTCCCTGCGCATCTCCCTGACGAGTCTTAATGCGTTTAAGGCCTCCTGCTGGCGTAACGTCTCCTCAAAAGCCAACACCTTTAACAAAATAAAGACAAATTCGACACTTTAACAACAAACAAGATATCCCAGTTGTCTACTGGATGCTCCTGTCCCCAACGGCCTTCCATCATCCACCGAATCCCGTAATAATCGAAATCCTCGATCCCTGAGTCAACGGCCTCCCTACGAGCGGACTCGGCCAACTCCGCCCGATGCTCCCTGCGCATCTCCCTGACGAGTCTTAATGCGTTTAAGGCCTCCTGCTGGCGTAACGTCTCCTCAAAAGCCAACACCTTTAACAAAATAAAGACAAATTCGACACTTTAACAACAAACAAGATATCCCAGTTGTCCACTGGATGCTCCTGTCCCCAACGGCCGTCCATCATCCACCGAATCCCGTAATAATCAAAGTCTTCAATTCCCGAGTCAACGGCCTCCCTACGAGCGGACTCGGCTAACTCCGCCCGATGCTCCCTGCGCATCTCCCTGACGAGTCTTAATGCGTTTAAGGCCTCCTGCTGGCGTAACGTCTCCTCAAAAGCCAACACCTTTAACAAAATAAAGACAAATTCGACACTTTAACAACAAACAAGATATCCCAGTTGTCTACTGGATGCTCCTGTCCCCAACGGCCGTCCATCATCCACCGAATCCCGTAATAATCAAAGTCTTCAATTCCTGAGTCAACGGCCTCCCTACGAGCGGACTCGGCTAACTCCGCCCGATGCTCCCTGCGCATCTCCCTGACGAGTCTTAATGCGTTTAAGGCCTCCTGCTGGCGTAACGTCTCCTCAAAAGCCAACACCTTTAACAAAATAAAGACAAATCCGACACTTTAACAACAAACAAGATACCACGGGTCACAAACAAGAAAAAGATAATTTCACGATCACCAGGCAAAACACATAACTTTAAAAAAATTTTTTTTGGGGATATATTGTTTCAAGAAAAGAAAAAAGAAAGACTCACTCGGAGACGCTCCGCAAAATTGGGAGCCTGAACATACAGTGCTTGCAAAAGATCCATAGTTTATAATTTCGTTTTTTTTTTAAAAAGGGAAGAGAAACTTTACTCAAAGTCGGATAATAACAGAATGAAAAACTCCCTCCGAACCCCGATTCTACAAACAGCCAAGAGGAAAGGGAAACCACGCCTTTCAGATCCCGACTAGCCAATAGCCTAACAGCTCGCTACCCCCTACTATTGGAAAAAGAAGTAACGGGAAGGGACAATCTATCCCTAAGTGATAAATCTGGTGGCATATTAAAACATACTATCTAAAACAGAATATTTAATAACACTCAGGTCCAAAATAAACTACGAACCTAAATCAAACGAACAATTACAAATTTCCTTTACCTAGGTATCGGTTCGCCTTATCTCGTCGGAAGGGTCGAGCTTCTGTATCTCCCAGATACAGGTTCAGCACCGCAGAATTTGGTCGTCCTCTGACCACCTGGTAGGCGCAATCGACGGTTGGTCGGCCCACGTGATGACATCCCTCGGCATTGATAAAGACCATGGTGTTGACTTGTCTTATTAGGCCGCAAATGTCCTCATCTGTAATTCCCGGGTTGTCCCGGCATTCCACGTGCTTCAGGGCTTTCATTGACCTTAGGAAATGCCCGCCAACCGATGGGTGCATATTGCAGATGTAGAGGTGGGTACAGAGCTCGAGATCTTCCAATGCCTCTAAGGAAAATTGACCCCTAATATTGGTACATGCTGATAAGTTTAATAGGGTCAACTTCTTCAGGTGTAGGGCGATTCTGTCGACGAGTACGCAGTCCGCCCATCCGCAGTATGTTAATTCTAACTCTTCCACCGCTTTGATTGAGGCTGGAAGGGCTGGTTGTAAAACAATCTCGTCTTCTCTCAGTTCTACGAAGTTTCCCCTTCCGTCATCACTGTCGTCGCTGTCTTCGACTGGGCTGTCCTTATCGCTCCCATCTCCATGAATCTTCAATCTCTTGAGTGTCAACTCAATTCTCCCGTTCCTCGTCAGACCAGCCAGGACAGGTTGGTGTCTCAGATTCTCGCAGTTGTTAATCTCCAGGATTTCTAACCATGCTTGGTTGTCTAGGAATTTTTCTACTGCTTCCCCTGTAATCTTCGTACAGTTTTTAATTATCATCTGGGTGAAGCCCGCCGCTTCTTCTAGACACTTTCCCGTCAGTGGATTTTCGTGAAGTTCCAGGGTGTTCAAGTTATTGTTATTATTAATCAATGTTCTTAGGTCAGGGTCCACTGGTCCTAAGACTTTTCCTAGTTTCAAAGTCCTTAGTTTGGTTAGGGATGATAGTTCCCTCAGGGCTGCTTCTCGAATTGTGAGTGGATGGATGTTTATCACTTGAAGATTCGGGCAATGCTTCGCCGCTACCGTCACTATCGTACTCTGTAGGATCGTGTCTCCTCCCGAGAAGTCTAGAGTATGGAAATAAAATCCTCCTCGCCTGATCGCCCAGTTATATTTTTCCATCGTGATCTTCGTCGCCCAGCTCGCAGGTTGCTTCCACCTCCAGTCTGTTGTCGTCAGTGTCTTAACCTTAATTTGTGCCATGCGACATCCTTCCCTCCAGCGTCGGGACACCATCTCCATTCGGGCCTGATCGACATACGTTAGATAAGAGGCTATCCGCGCCACGCACTCTGGTGGTAATAGTGGGGCCGGCTCTGTCTCGTATCCAGGTAGAGCCTGTTGGTGGATCGGGACTAGCGGTTCAGCCACTCTTCTTGAGGTAGAGCGATCATTCCACGGGTCGCAGAATGACGCTCTTATCTTCCTTTTCTTAAGGATCAGGTCCTGTGAACCGGCCAGAGCCCTCGCTGCGTCCTCCGGGGTGTTGAACGTTACAAATGCGGTCACCGCCGCTCCCCATCGAACAATAGCTTCCTTCGGCTTAAATTCCTGATAGACTTTTATAAGGTCCTTTTTCTTGGTTCCCTTTGCCAGATTCGAGATGTGTAGTCTTGATGTTGGTACAGTATCTTTTCCTTCCATCCTTGATTCCTAGTCATTTACAACAAAAGAAAATGGTTATCTAGACTAGGGTAAACCCGAAGTGCGTTTGCACTGTCTAGTAATTTCCTTGAAACAATAACGGTCATACAAAAATGTCAAGTAAATGTATCGTATAAGTCTTAATATTCTGTTTCTGTCTTTGTTAGTCATGTTGTTGGTTTGGCGTCAGTCGTCTCGTTGTCTATTTCTTTAATTGGTTAGAGCCTCTTGATCCGGTAACACTCGGCTTCCAGCTCTCCCGGGACCTTCGGGTTTTGACGTTTCTTTTATCTCGGAATATGAAACCCTGTTATCCGTATCCGGTTTTAATTGAAATGATGTTTCAGTTTCTTTCTTGTTGATCTTATTTCTCCGTTCCTTCAGGTCGGTTCCGGTTTTACGCCTGCATTTCTTGCAAAGCCTCTTGCGGCAACAAATAACGATGATTACAGTTACCATGCCAATTTCTAACAGATAACCTCCGTAGACTAGATGTTCTTGATGTTGTTCCCCTCTACGTCGACTGCCTAATTCTTCTAGCTGGTTCTCTACTTCGTATAAGGACTTCCCTAAGTCTATGTCTTCCTTGTGCTGCTTAGGTTTTTCGCTTAAATATTCCAGTAGGTGGTAATTATTTATCACTGGTGAAATTTTAGTGAGATTCAAGTTAAGTTCAGGTTGGTATAAGTATTGTTGGTCTTGTGAGAAGACTTCGACTCCAGGCAGGCTTACGTAGTGTGTTTTCCCCGCGCATTTTTCTTTTAGGTAAAGAATTCCTGATCCTTCGAGTGAAATTAATTGGTCTCTAGTATTTGTACAGATAATTTGGATGTTCTCAGGTTCTTTTAATGAGTAGAGCCAAGCTCCTATGGAATTAAGTCTCGTCCAGAAGGGCTCATGTTCAGATTTCAATCTTATATCGCATTGTCGTAACATGTTTACATCCGGTTTTAATAGTAGTGATACTTCACAAGTTGTTGAGGTCGCGGTTTCAAAAAGAGGTAATTGTAGCGGACACATATGGCAATACCAAGTTACTATACATTCTTTTAGGTAGTTCTCGTCCGGGAGGAAATATGTTCGGTGGTCGTCAAACAGGATAATTCCTAGAATTTCGGGTTTACCCTAATCCTGCTGACTTCTTTCTTTTATACGTATATATATATATATCCCGGAATCCTAAATTCCTTTTTCTTTCTTTGACCAAGAGTATTTCGGGGTAATCCCTTCCTAGTAACGAGACCACCCGGCGAGCTTGAACTGCGCTATTCATACAAACTGCATTATTTTGCTATTTAATAAATCGAGATTGGTATGAACATAAATTCTAAAGACCAAACAGGATAATTCACAGAATTTCGGGTTCCACCCTAATCCTGTTGGGTTACTTTCTTTCAATTATAAAAGAGTTGTTAAGACCCAACTATTGACCTCGATTTATATTATCATATTATCTCTATAATTAAAGATCTACATAATTAGTCACATACACACTATAAATATAAATTCCTATATTGGGGAATTTTATTATTTACCATTATAGCTGTATAACGGAGTAGGTACATTACACCTCCCCTTTCGAACTAAAGATATAGTGCTTAAAATTAGTATTTATCTTTAAGAATGCTGCTTGATCTTTGAGAAGATCGGGGTTCGGGTCGTGGATATATGTCTATTTCTTCCTCTGATACTGAAGGATCTTCGCTAGATTCATGAATTGGTTTTGGAGTGGTGCTCCATCGGCGCCCATGTTTTGATAATTTTATTGTTTCTGGTACATTATTGCTATCGGTTTGAGATCTTTAATTATTTATGACATTAAATGTTAGACAGTTTACAAATTTTGTACAAGCGTTTTCTTCGTTGTGTGTGTGAGAATGGTTTTGGGTTTGATTTTTATTTTTTCTCCAGCACTTAATTAGTAAATATATAAAATAAATGGCTATTATTATACATACTGCGTCGTCACCGATATATGTGAATATTGAAATTTTCCTGTGGACTGCTCGACTTTTGAGCAATTCATCAGCCATTCTAGAAATAGTTTCTAACTTATGGCTAGCTACGCCTAAATTATCGATGTTAACATTGGTTATAGAAATTTGCTCAAATATAGGTAAATTACTTATGTTAAGCGTATATCTAATACAACAATCGTCATCAGAGATATTAAAAGGTAGAGTTACAGAAGAGTAGTTACTTTCCAAAGAGCTTTCGGTGATTAAAATTGCTGATGGTATGTAGGCTTTACAATGGAGAATTTAATTCAAAAATTCCCGTACCTGATAGTATAGTATCACGCGGATGGGAGGATTTTTCACAAGTGATAGTTACGTCACTTTTTTTCGGTAATACAAATGCCCATTGGTTTTTGTTCCGTAACTTAAACCATATTTCGTTAATGATTTGGGTGATGCGTGTATCGCATCACTCTGGAATACGGATATTAGAAAATAACAGTTCTGTTTCGCATGTACTTTTTACATGACTTGTAAAAATTGGTTTCATCAATTTGCATATGTAAGTCTTTTCGGAGGTAGCTTTACAATTAGATAAGTCGTCTAAGGTTGCATATTGGATCTTTGTGGTCGACATGGCAAGATATTTAGTTGACAGTTGGATAAAAAGGTACACTTAACTAATGCTTATGAATTAATTCGATTTATGTCCTTACATGCTATGGTTATATGCACATGATTCCTATAGTCTCTACGATTTCTTATTCTAATCATTGTTTGTGGGTAGCGGGGCTAGTTTTTCGACACTGCGCACAAATGCACTTCTAGCCGTTGTAAATTGTCGTCTTTCTCTGAAGTTTTGTTAAGGTGTGCTTGTTAATGTTTCACTAATAAGAAAATGCGCAGGAGTAAGGACCAGGAAATCATTAGGATCGGATGATATAGGAGTGAGAGGTCTTAAATTTAAAATGGCCTCGATTTCGATGTGGTATGTATTGAATTGCTCAAATGTGAACAGTCCATTGCCCACGACACTGTACAAGTGATGTTCAAATGATTTTACTGCCGATTCCCAAATTCCTCCGAAATGTGGTGACAGAGGTGGTATAAATTTCCATTCAATGCCCTTTTCTGAAAGGCTCTTGCTGATTTGATTGTCAAATTCCCTTGTCTGGAGTAAAGAGTATAATTCATCCAACTCGTTTTTCGCACCCTTAAAGTTGGATCCATTGTCTGAATAAATAGAGGCGCACTGGTCTCTTCTGCTGATGAATCTGTTTAATGCCGAAAGAAAACCTTGAATCTCAGCCAGATTCCGTGATTGTCATGCTTCTGATTTCGGGAATTCCCTTGGTTGATTTAAATGTAATAACGTATGGTGTAGTTTCTTGCACGTTTTACACCGGTTTTCGGATCTACAGGTATTTATTTTGTGATTGGACCTGAAGCAATTAAAACACAGCTCTGTGGTTTGAGCTGCCTTGATTCTCTCTTCTACCGAAAGTTCCTTGAGTTTTGGACAAAATGCCGTATAATGCATTTCCTTCTACAATTCGCATTGTGACTGTTGGGTTGAAGTGTTTGCGGATGTGTTCGCGCTCAGGTAAGTTTGCCGTTGACCGTTCCGGGACTTACTTGCGCCCTTTATTTTATTGTCTTGTTTTGAATGTTGTTTGGGTTCGTTATGATTTGACGCAGGATTCTTTGAATCAGAACAATTGGCTCGTTTAGCTAAAAAGTCTAATAGTGAAGTGTATGCAGGCATTTTATTGTCTGCAAGAGTTAATTCCCATTCGTAAGCAGTACCCTTACCAATTTTGGATAAGAGAAGGCTGATAACAGAGGTATCCCAGCCGCTCACGGTCTGACCTAGATTTTTGAGCGATCGTAGTTGTTGCCGAAAAACGTCTACGAAGTCATCTAAAGCTTCCGCGGTGTCTCTTTGTAAGGTGGGGTAGTGTAATGGACTTCGAGGGAATTTTAACAAGTCTTATTTAAAGCAAAGTAGGTTTTTATTATTGATGAGTTGAGTTGTTTTGGGTTTGAGTTTTCGGAGTTTTCGGTAGATTGAATTAGCAGCGAATATAGCTAGGGTATAGCTCTGTAGATTCGGTAAGTGAAAAGTCACAATAGGCGACTGCATGCCTCGTTGATTGCGTTCAGTTTCACGTAGGATGATCTTTCACTTCTGACACCAGTTTTTTTAATGGATTTGAGGATAATTAAACAAGATAATTTCTTTAAGTAAATCTGTTCTTCATTGTGTACAAAATTGGAGTTGTTTCTAAGGTTGAGTTTCGGAGTAGAATGATTGCTAGTTCTTTTTAATTTTCTAATGTCTAAGTTAAAAAGGATGATGGGGTTTGTGGGAGGAAGTTTCAAGTTAGGAGGGGACCCAATGAGGTTTTTAAGGGAGAGGTCAGAAAATGGGGGTAGGATTGTTTTAAGGATGAGGATGTCCAGAGATTGCAGATGCGTGGGAAGAGGATCGTAAAAATTGAAGTTCTTCTGTGGATTTCTTTATTTTTCAAAATTTCGTCTGCTATCGTTGATATAGTGCTTAACTTATGGCTAGCTATTTCTAAGTTATCTAAGTTAACATTAGATATAGGTATTTGCTTAAATATAGGTAAAATACTTATATTAGGCTTATGTTTAATGCAACAGTCGTCGTCGGAAATATTATATCGTGGAGTTATTGACGAGTGATTGCTTTCATAAGAACCTTCAGCAATTAGAATATAGCTGATGGTGTATAAGCTTTACAATGAGAGTTCAATTCGAAGATTCCTGTACCTAGTATTGTCGTACTGTGCGGTTGAGTATCCTTTTCACAAGTTATCGTTACATCGCTTTTCTTGGGTAGAACAATTAATGCCCATTGATTTTTGTTGAATAATTTATACCAGATTTCATTTGTTATTTGATTTATACGAGTATCGCATGTTTTCGGTATATGTGCATTTGAAAATAAAGAATTCCGTTTCGCACGTAGTTTTAACGTGGCTTTTAAAAATTGGTTTCGTTAGTTTGCATATGTATGTTCTTTCAGAAGTTATTTTACACTTAGATAAGTCGTCTAAGGTTGCGTATTGAATCTTAGTGGTTGACATAGCGAGATACTTGGTTGATGGTTGGATAAATAAGTAAGTCTCGTCGTTTTGTGCGATTGGTAGTGGGATTAGGGAATAAAGATGGAATTTTGTTTCTGAAATGAGAGGATTATCGATTACGTAGATAAGCTTGTTTTTCATATAAAACACTTGTAAGGTTACGAGATTAAGGAGTTCGTGTGCAAATGCATGGTCAAGTCTATAAGGATAGCGTAGACCAGCAGGTAGGAATTTAATCGTTTTCTGAAGTTCATCGACGTATTGATTTGGAGAAATTATCTTTGGATGTAGCGCGTGTTGTTTTGCGAATAGTAATGCGTTAATCAATGTCGAGAGTTCGTCGTTAACTTCATTACACATTAATGTTATAAAATCGAGGTGTTGTTTGATATTTTCCTTAACTTCTACATTGTAGACTCTGTTTTCGAAAAGTTTAGTATATGTCTCTATAGCTTTTAGATTTTGATTGAATATTTTTTCGTTTCTATCTAAGTTTGTAATAGTTTCGTTGAAGTTAGTGATAGTTGTTTGAACTACCTGGACTTATGTTTTGATCAAACGATTTAGTTCTTCTTTGTTTGCGTTAATATCATCAATAGCTTGATTATAGTACTCGGCATCGTTGTTATCAAGATTACCAATTATAGTCTTAAATACGGAGCCAAGAGCATTAATTCAGCCTCTTTTGACGCAGTTATGGCCCGATCAAGTCCTTTAAATTATTTTCTCTCACCTTCATTTCCGGGATAAGGTGATTCAGAATTTGAATTGATGAATTACATAGCAAGAGTTCATTGTACACGGAGTTTTCTTTACAATAGTACTTCGTTTTTTGAAAATTTGTGTCTATATGAGGTGAAGTTTATCATCGATATGAGCAAGGTCAAGATACGTAACAAGCTTCCATGAATTATCATAGAATTGGAGATCGTCGACTAGGTCGTAATAAATTCCGGATGAATGTTCATTGATAATGACTTTGAAATCAACTCCGTTGCTCACAGGGATGAACCTGTAACAATGATTCGAAACTAATTTCAGTTTTCGGGTTACGTTTTGTATGCCTGTTTCAACTTATTTGTATGTA
The DNA here is from genome assembly GCA_914767705.2 of Tenthredo notha. Taxonomy (NCBI): domain Eukaryota; kingdom Metazoa; phylum Arthropoda; class Insecta; order Hymenoptera; family Tenthredinidae; genus Tenthredo; species Tenthredo notha. Next base: position 3,428,050 of record OU611924.1, on the reverse strand, counting down.
CTACTGTCTTTCTCCTTTTAACTAGAACAGTAGCATTTAGTGGAGAATTCATTTCGAGTATTTTATAAGGGCCTCTCATAATGTTCTCTCATCTCAACCATATGCCTTAGCTTATTTCCTCCGCTAGTCTCAGTGCTAGCTCTTGCTGCTTTATTATCACACTACAGGCTCATAGGAAGTATCGGATCAGTTAATATTATTCGCAAGGAATTATATAAAGAACACATCTCTTGACCTGCTTCACTCATCGCAACATACTCAGCCTGACAAGTAGACAGTGCTACATAAGGCTGTTTATGAGTTCGCCAAGTCACCACATTTCCAAATAGTCTTATCAAAAAGCCGCAAGTCGTTAGTGAATTTTTACAATCTCCAAAGCTTGCATCTGAATATCCCTGAACATCATTTGTCTCACCAGTGTATTTCAGACCTAGCGATTTTGTTCCTTTTAGATACCGAAAAACTCTTTTCACCATTTTCCAGTCATTTTCTGTTGGGTTTAATTGATGTCTACTCAATACGTTTACAGAATATGTAATGTCTGGTCTGGTTGCTCCAGCCAGGTATAATAAACTTCCAACCGCTTCTCTATATGGTATATTTTTTTTTGTTTTAGTCTCATCTAATTTCTCATCTTCACATTCTGTCTCTCTCATCTTTCTCTTTCGGTTATTAACTTGATTAGTTTGCATTGGAGTCTTTTGAGGATGTGACTCATTAAAACCAAATCTTTCCAATATTTTTCCTGAGTTAATTCAATGATTTTCTTTTCTCTGTCCCGTCTAATTGATATACTTAAAAACTCTCTTGGCTCACCTATAATTTTCATTTTTAATTTTTTGCTCAAATTAGTTTTTACTTCATTTAATTTTATTGGATCATTACTAGCTATTGAAATGTCATTCACATACAAGATCAAAGTCACGAATTTATCCCCTTCTCTCCATACAAATAAGCACGGCTCTAAACCTGAATTCTTCAAGCCCATTTTTAACGCTACTTCAGTAAATCTAATGTTTCATCGTTTTGGACTAATTCGCAGCCCATAAAGAGCCCGATTCAGTTTACACACCAAGTCCATTCTGTCAGTGTCTGAATAGGAAGCTGTGACGTTCTCACCAACTTACCCCGACACCCACACAAGTACCAACGACCGACAGTAAGATTTGCTTCTTTACCCTTTGATAATAATTAATGCTAAGATATAATTTACCAACAGTCGTACGAGTAAAAGAGAAAACTTGCTAACTAACGATAAAACCACACATGTATTAGCACACAACTCTTTTACTCGAACTTAAAAATACATATAATATACATTAACTATCCTTATTAGAATATATTAACTATTAGTATATAACATATAGGAATAAGACAGACGCCTCGCACCATGTATGACTTCATCATTCAAATACCTGATATCTAACCAAACTATCAACTCTCAATAATAAAAGCATCCGGCTGAAACTTAACTCAAGATATCAGTTCATAAACAAACTGCCGAAACTTATCCTAGCAAAACACCACGTGCAATTAAGGCATCATGGTCGCCGGGCCACTGTGGGATCGGTATGCACCCAAAAACACAACAAAACTCCCACTACCTATAATTAAGACCCTTTATAAGCCCAAGACCACTACCGCCTCACTCTCTTAGAGTCTAAACAAGTCAGCATACACTCAGCTCACGAGCAGTTAACACCGCGCACTTAATCCGTATTAACGCGTTTTAAGCTAGCACAGTTTAACTCCAAGTTCATATCTAAATCTTATAAAACGGTTTTAGACTCTCTACAAGTAAGACGCGCAAGTGGGTCTTGGCGCTTTGAATAGAATAACTATAAACTGTCAAACTCGCATAAATCTCTTAAGGCCCATCCTTAGTCGCCCACCTCCTTTCCATACAATGTAACGAAAAACGGGCGCGGGAGACACATTTCGATTAATATCCGAGCCCAGGCGTCGAAAACGCAAAAAAGGCCAACGTAGCGCGAATTCTATTTCAATTCCAAACACATACGTCCAAAAAAAATTTCGTTTCATGCGAAAATAGAGCCAGCGTTTGGTTATTTCTTTTTTCCATTGTCTAAATGGTTTTTCATTGTCCTTGGCTTTAGACAATGGAAAAAAGAAATAACCAAACGCTGGCTCTATTTTCGCATGAAACGAAAATTTTTTTGGACGTATGTGTTTGGAATTGAAATAGAATTCGCGCAGCGTTGGTCTTTTTTGCGTTTTCGACGCCTGGGCTCGGATAATCATCGAAATGTGTCTCCCCGGCCCCGTTTTCGTTACATTGTATGGAGAGGAGGTGGGCGACTAAGGATGGGCCTTAAATCTTATTCATAATAAAATACATCAAATTGAAATCAAACAAGTTCTTTCTTTCCTAAAATCAAGGTGAGACAATTATAACCACAATTCCATTCATACACCTAACTCTCAACACCTTATTCAAACTCAGTACCTAGGTGTCTGAACCAGAGTAAGCATACATCCTCAAATCAACATACACACTTTATACTAGGGCGAGGTACTTAGGTCACCAAGCCAGTATAGAGACTTACACGATTATATCAGGGCGAGGTACATCCCAGCCAATATAATCACATCACATTCAGACTTCGGTTGCTTAGGCCAGGAGAAATCCAAGCTTGTTTCCGATTTCTAAATACGTTATACTTAGGCCAGGAAACGAGTGTCCCAAGCTTGTATAACCCTATTCTATTCTATCTTACACAAAACGTTAGGGCGAAGATTATATATCCAGCCAACGTTTTAACCACAAGTCCTTTCCTTATAGATGAATGGGGCTGTGGTAAATCAAAAGAAGTTTGAACGTAGGTCAGGGAAGCGAGCTAACGCTCGTATAGCAAAAGCTAAAGCCCGCCACGACAAGATCCTTGAATCCATCAACGAACTGAATAAAGACAATCAAGCTCCGGAGTGGTTACCGGGATATATTTCCGAATTCTATTCGTCCGTAAGCCTCCAAGACGAGGACAGTAAAGACACTGTAATATTACAAAATCCAAGTGATAGTGAAATTCGCGACATAAACTCATTAGTTGAACTCGAGCAACCACCTGCGGAAGCGGAGCTTCCAAACGGGCCATTCAACGAATATTCGGAAGATCAACCACAAACTCTAATACAGCACACCGTCGACTACCAAGGCGCTAGGTGCATTGTCAGCACCATCGAAACCACCGTCACGAGACGCTTCTTCACGACCGCTGACGCTGACCAACACCCAAAACCCTCTACGCCCATAATCGTGGAGATCGTCGAGTTAGACTGAAAGGTAAGAATAATATATATGTATATATATACTAGATTCACTCTCACACTCTTGATAAATAACCTTTGCCTTGAAACCTCCCGAAATCCCGTCCACGTGGACATAAAGGAGGTAAACGTTGAAACTGAACTACCGGACAGTTCTCTTACTTTAGAATACCAACATCAGGCTTAGGTCGCATCCTTGGGTTGTTCCATCGTAGAGTAGACCATTAGTCAGCGTGTAACAATATATCCCCTTTGGATGTATGTCCAAGGCAACATAATAAGCGTGAAATTATCTTTTTCTTGCTTGTGACCCCGTGGTATCCTGTTTGTTGTTAAAGTGTCGAATTTGTCTTTATTTTGTTGAAGGTGTTGGCTTTTGAGGAGATGCTACGTCAACAGGAGGCCTTAAACGCCTTGCGCCTCATCAGGGAAATCCGTAGAGAGCATCGGGCGGATTTAGCTGAGTTCGCCCGTAGGGAGGCCATCGATACTGGGATTGAGGATTTCGATTTTTATGGAATCCGTTGGATGATGGAAGGCCGTTGGGGCCAGGAACATCCGGTGGAGAATTGGGATGTGCCCTGTCATAGATCCCCGAGGGGAATTATGGAAGTGTATGACGAGTAGACGGAAAAGGAGGACGGGGATGAAAGAGGGAACGAATTTTAATAAAAAGGAATTTTTCTTTTCCCGAAATTCGTGTGTGGTCTATGTTTATTGCTCGCCCCTCTTCCTTTTAGTGTATTAAGTGTCAAGTTAGTTCCTGTCGTCTGGTAAGTCTTGGGCGTCAAGTATTTGAGGTATTGTTCGAGTATGGTAAGTATGAGGGTGTAAGTTAACCGTTGCTATTCCTGTTGGCTAAGATCTGGTTTAGTGCTTCCATCACTCCTTGTAATATTGGGGACAGGAGCATCCAGTGGACAACTGGGATATCTTGTTTGTTGTTAAAGTGTCGAATTTGTCTTTATTTTGTTAAAGGTGTTGGCTTTTGAGGAGACGTTACGTCAGCAGGAGGCCTTAAACGCATTACGACTCGTCAGGGAGATTCGCAGGGAGCATCGGGCGGAGTTAGCCGAGTCCGCTCGTAGGGAGGCCGTTGACTCAGGAATTGAAGACTTTGATTATTACGGGATTCGGTGGATGATGGACGGCCGTTGGGGACAGGAGCATCCAGTGGACAACTGGGATATGCCCTGTCATACATCCCCAAGGGGAATTATGGAGGTCTATGACGAGTAGACGAGAGAGGAGGACAGGGGTGAAAGAGGAAAAAGAGTTTTAATAAAAAGGAACTTTTCTTTTCTCGAAATTCGTGTGTGGTCTATATTTATTGCTTGTTCCTCTTCCTTTTAATGTATTAAGTGTTAAGTTAGTTCCTGTCGTCTGGTAAGTTTTGGGCGTCAAGTATTTGAGGTATTGTTCGAGTATGGTAAGTATGAAGGTGTAAGTTAACCGTTGCTATTCCTGTTGGCTAAGATCTGGTTTAGTGCTTCCATCACTCCTTGTAATATTATCAGTATTTGTACGTCTTCGTCTGATTCGTTGTTTGTTGTCTCTGATGTCGTTGGTCCTGGTGAAGCTAGAGTATCGTCAAGAAGGGGGCCGTCAAACGACTCGTTGGTCCAGTTTTCTAAGATTCGTGCGTTTCTGTATGCACATTGGTATTGATCATTTATTGCGGCGTGACGCGAGCATCCTCCTGCGTAGTCTTGTGAATTTTTTGCTTTATATAGTGGTGCTAATTCTGTTAGCGGAGGGCAACCGAGGTCCTCCAGGTTGAAGACGTTCTTACAGAAATGTTGTATCACCCAGGTTTTTTCGGCTCCTTTAACGAATATTTCCGCGTTTGGTTCAGTGTCTATTTTGTGCATGATTTTTTTAAATTCACTGATTTCTACCGTTCCTTCGTCCCATCCTAATCCATGGTAATCGTTGGCTAACCATGCGTTAGATTTTTGGATGCTAGGTTCCAGATTTTGGAATTTTTCTATTTGTTTTAAGAATAGATGTCGATTTTCGCTGGCGTTTGTACACAAGATTGCGATTTCTTTGATTAGAAAGCAATTTCGCGCTCCTCGGAATCCTTGAATGTCGATGATGTACCTCATCTCGAGTCTGCAATGTGTGGTAAGTAAGGATTGGTATAATTGCTATTTTTGTATTGGTTATATAGGTTTAGAATTCCGTTTATAGTTTAAATTTGATAGGAAAAGGGGGAATTTGGGGGTTTGGATTAGTTGATTCAGTAAATATTTGAGAGTGTGTGGGATAGATAGTGTTTGTTAAGCCGAGAAGTGAAGGTGAACATGGATGTATTTTAGCTATGGGTTCGATTTTTTTTTTTTTTTTTTTCAAACTCAATAGCAAGTTGCTTCTGTGTAATTTATATCTATCTCCTCTAAGCCTCGTTTAAATGAACTTTTTATAGAATGTATGTTTTGAATCTATAGTTAATTTCACGAAGGTGTAGGGGCCTCTAGCGCTTTTTAATAAGGTCAAGTTTTGGGGGGATGAAAAATCGGCATGGCACTTCAGGTTGGATACAATCCTGGTCGAGTATGGGTGCGCATAATACACAAACTGTCGTTGTCTCAGGAATCCTCCTTCTATTAATTTGGAGATTGTATGTTTCTCCCAGTATTTTATCTCCTTATTTATCCGTACGATAATCTCTTCTGATTGTTCTATTAATTCTAATAGGGGGGGTTCTTCATTAATGTGTAATTGGAATCTTGTTTTGAGTGTTGATTTTTCATGGTTCTGCGACATGGTCGTTCCTTGGTTGGTGACCGCGGTGGGAGATTCCTGGTTGGGCGGGTGGTGATACTCGTGGAACAGGAGGGATGGTTTTGAAGGCGTTACCTTCGCTATGGTCGCTCTGGGCGAGGATGGTGGATGTCTTTCCGTGATCTGTTTCTCCCTAACAAAAATGGTTTCGCTTTATTAATTTTCCACATCTTCCTCTACCTCGTCATCATCACAAACAACCTTGATAAAAACTTTTTCTGTTCCATATAAGTATCTTCCTAACAAAAATATTAGGATATTATCATTTGGCGGTTTTATTGCTTTTATTCGCTCTCTCGTTTCCACGAACCCTTCTTCCGAATAGGCTATTAATGTGTACACGGTTTAATTGCCATAGGGCATATCGCCTTCTATTAATAATCTAACAATTCCTCTCTTCACCGTGTCTTCGATATTCATATTGCACTCGACGTGGTTGTGCCTGATTTTCACGGTGGTTACAATTGTCGGCTCGTGGTCTGCTACCACGTGAAATTTTACTGTCCGTGCCGATGGGAGTTGCATCGTCTTGTACGTACCTACAATATGTGAACCAGGCTGGTTAAGGTTAAGTACTTCTATTACGTTGTTTCGATTATTTAGTTTTACTATTGGTATGTATTGGTTGTATTTTAAAAATTTAAAATAAATGTGTACGAACTACCACGACCCCCTGTATTTCAGACTAAAGATGAAGCTGTACCGCAAGACTGAAGACTTAGCGGTTATTTTCGAGGAAGGTCCGACGGAAACAGCACAGAGCATAGAAATAATTAGTATATGTAGCAAAATCTTGATAAAAAGCAATGGAAAATTAATAGACTGGGTAAAATTAGCATTATGCAAATTGATACAAATATACCAAGTAGAATCAGCAATATATACATTTGAAGCAGCAGAAATAGACAACGATTTCGCAGCCGCGTTTATGTTAGAATTCGAAACAACCCAATGCGCGAATTATAATATCATGATAATCAGAGACTCAGAAAAGGACATCCACATCGGATTGATGATGAACGGAAAACACCAAACAACATTAATAAGACATAATGTTATGATTTAACCCCGCGTGAATCAAAACCACGCGCGTTAACCCTTGACTAATAACTAACCCCGTCCACTATCTCCTTACAGATGCTCGGAAACATAGTCAATTGTTTCGGAACCTGGGAAATACTATATTCAGTGGACTCGAAAGCTGAAGGAAAAATGATCGTAGAAATCGAAGGCCAAAAAATACGAATAATTACTCACAACTACCTTCCTCCCTACGTAGGACCCATAATACTAGACCTGCTGGAAGACGGGATATTAACCTCAAACGAATACAACATAGTGGCACATTACGGATTCGATCAGAACAACTCTTTGTCGAAGCTAGGCGAACACATAGACCACCCCAATGCGATCGTACTCGCAGTCCCTGAAGGAAACTCCGACATTTACTTTAAGATAGTTAAAAATCACGTATACTCCTATACCCAATTTAGATTTATAAACGGAACCCCTGTTAGAATAGTAAATGCCGAATTCCTCACTATTGAAAGTTCAATGCCAGGCAATCCCGCGCTAGGAATACCTCCCCACACGATATATATATATATATATATATATATACGTATAAAAGAAAGAAGTCAGCAGGATTAGGGTAAACCCGAAATTCTAGGAATTATCCTGTTTGACTTCCCAAAAAGAAAAATATATACCGAAATCTACGCACGTAACACCAGGGAACGAGTGTCCCAAGCTTGTATAACCCTACCCAAAAAAGCACCTCTGGTGCAAAAACCTTTCGCCAAGTACATTAATGTGATATACATCCCCCAAAAAGCACCTCCCAGGTAAAAAAAAAAAAGAATCCCAAATCAGTTGCTACTGCCAAGTACCTACTTCTATTGGTGTCAAGAGATAAACAAAAAACATGGAAAAATGAAAATAAAGATAAAAAAAAAAAATTTTGGAGTACGTGGTACTTGGCGGGCCACTACTTTATGCTGTTACCTCGTACTTTTCTACAAAAGGCCCGCCAAGTACCACTACCTCCAAAATTTTTTTTTTTTATCTTTATTTTCATTTTTCCATGTTTTTTGTTTATCTCTTGACACCAATAGAAGTAGGTACTTGGCAGTAGCAACTGATTTGGGATTCTTTTTTTTTTTTACCTGGGAGGTGCTTTTTGGGGGATGTATATCACATTAATGTACTTGGCGAAAGGTTTTTGCACCAGAGGTGCTTTTTTGGGGATCTCACTACTTTTTGTAGAATTTGATTTATTATTCTCGTTCGTAATGAATTGTATAAATTATTTCCTTACTGTAAATGTATAATATAGGTAGAGTTGAATCTCTACTACTTCTGTTTCACCCCTATGTATTAGCTCATGCGTCAACAGTACGCGATCTCTTATCTACATGTTAGATCATCGAAAAACAGCATTCCAAATTTTTTCAGATCCTTTTAACTTCTATTTTCGAAGTTATTGCACGGAGTATTCCATATAGTTTTCTAATTCTTGTTTTATTCTTTTTTTTTTTTCTTGCATTCTTTTACCACTTTAAAATGTTTTACAAAAAATAGGTTTTTTTGTGTGAAAAAAATCTCAGCTTTACAAAAAAAAATGTTTTTTCTTGTTAATTTGTGTGAAAAGCTCTCAAAATTGAGCTCAAAATCTAAAGAGCTGTTTTTTTGCCATCGCCCAAATTTTTAAACAAATTTCGATATTTTTTTCGAAAAGCTAACAAAATTTTACCTGGTGCACGTAATTTTCAAAGAGAGATCACGATAAACACACGAGAAATGAATTAATGAACAAAAATTGAAGAAAATTTTCAATTCATTTTATGCATTCAATAAATATTCTTTTTTCTCTCTTTCTTTCTAATAAACTATTTTTCTATTTCTCTCACTCTCTCGTTCAAGAAATGAATAAAAGAACAGAGTTTGAAGAAAATTTCAAATTTATTTCATATATTTTATGTTATAATTATGTAGAAAGTCTGAAAATTAAATTAAAAAACGATTTATCGAGATCCCACTTTGAAAATTACGTATATAATGTGAAATTTTCCCAGTTTTGCGGAAAAAAAATGATGAAAATTTTTTCAAAATTTGGGCAACGGCAAATAAACAGCTTTTCAAATGTTGAGCTCAATTTTAAGAGATTACCACAGCCATGAACGAGAAAAAAATATTTTTTTTTGAACGCTGAGATTTTTTTACACAAAAAACCTATTTTTGGAAAAAAATTTATAGTGGCATAAGAAAGCAATAAAAAAAAAAAAAAAATAAAACAAGAATGATGAAACTGAAATTTCGAAAATGCGAAGGAAAAGATCCGTATGCTTTATCCGGTATCGGAGGTACGACGCAAGCGTTCACTAACGGCAATAGACTATATTGTTCGTGGCTAGACGGGCAAACGCTCTTAATTTCCCGTCCGCCTAGCCTAAGTCTTTCCGTGGGGCCAAGAAACGAAGGGACGCCTCTCTATGTTATTTATATACCCATACAACTGCTTCGTGACGTCATCGTGGAGACGGAGACGACCAAGAAAATTCTTGATCAAACTGAGCATTTCTATAAATCGGAATATCAGATCTCAGCTCTCCGTGCACCGATTGTATAAAAGTTGGGCTTGAATGAAAGCTGTTTGAAACCGGAATCTGAGATAAATATTTGAATTTCGTGTATAACCCGAGTCAGAAGAAAATAAGGATAATATAGTCGCCGCATAGGCCGAAGAGCTCTCATGCGGGTATAGAGACTCGGTCGAGCCTCACGCCGCGCGCTTAAAAATTCTTTTTAATGTACTTGGCGCGAGACTCTACCGAGTCTCTTGATTCTATTCTATCTTACACAAAACGTTAGGGCGAAGATTATATATCCAGCCAACGTTTTAACCACAAGTCCTTTCCTTATAGATGAATGGGGCTGTGGTAAATAAAAAGAAGTTTAAACGTAGGTCAGGGAAGCGAGCTAACGCTCGTATAGCAAAAGCTAAAGCCCGCCACGACAAGATCCTTGAATCCATCAACGAACTCAATAAAGATAATCAAGCTCCGGAGTGGTTACCGGGATATATTTCCGAATTCTATTCGTCCGTAAGCCTCCAAGACGAGGACAGTAAAGACACTGTAATATTACAAAATCCAAGTGATAGTGAAATTCGCGACATAAACTCATTAGTTGAACTCGAGCAACCACCTGCGGAAGCGGAGCTTCCAAACGGGCCATTCAACGAATATTCGGAAGATCAACCACAAACTCTAATACAGCACACCGTCGACTACCAAGGCGCTAGGTGCATTGTCAGCACCATCGAAACCACCGTCACGAGACGCTTCTTCACGACCGCTGACGCCGACCAACACCCAAAACCCTCTACGCCCAAAATCGTGGAGATCGTCGAGTTAGACTGAAAGGTAAGAATAATATATATGTATATATACTAGATTCACTCTCACACTCTTGATAAATAACCTTTGCCTTGAAACCTCCCGAAATCCCGTCCACGTGGACATAAAGGAGGTAAACGTTGAAACTGAACTACCGGACAGTTCTCTTACTTTAGAATACCAACATCAGGCTTAGGTCGGATTCTTGGGTTGTTCCATCGTAGAGTAGACCATTAGTCAGCCTGTAACAAAGCACCCTCTAGTATTTCCATATATATTTCCTCATCTATGACACCATTTAAGAAGGCTGTCTTCACATCTAATTGACATATCTCTAGATTGTATTTATTTATTATCGCCATCACTGCACGAATCAGGGGTAACCTTGATACGGGAGCATAAGTCTCACCTAATTTGTATACATTCAGATCTTTACAGCCTCGAATAACTAATCTAGCTTTGAATCTCCTATTCCCATCTACTTCTCGTTTTGTTTTCAATACCCATCTCGAATCAATAATGTTAGCCTTTTTACCATTACTCATCTTTGTAGGTCGTTTCACTACCGTCCAGACATCGTTTCTTTTCATAGATCTCAATTCTTCATCAATAGCTGTTCGCCAAAATGTCTTATCTTTTGATTGCATTGCTTCCCTGTAATTGACTGGATCTGCATTTATTTCTGCCAATAAGGCATGAAAAACCTCATCATTCAATTCAAGAACCTCATTACTTTGATTTACCGCATTCTCATCTCTGTCATTTGTAATTGATGAAAAGAATACTTTAGCTTTAAGATTATCAGTTTTTTTTCAAACTAGAAAAGCTAGTGTCGTTTATAGGCTCATCTACAGTGTGTGTTATTTCATTATTTACTTTTGACTCATCTATTTGAATTTTCTTTGGTCTACCTCTTTTTCGTTTACTCTCTCCCTCCGGTTTTGAATGTTCATCTAAATCACTATTTTCTTCATCAAATACAACAAACCATTTTTCTTTGTTTATTTAGGGTCTACCTGCAGTTGAGAGAAGATTTGCTGCGGAGTGTGGATATTGTTAGAGAGTGCTTGCGCAAACGAGATATTTTCAGTTATGGTTCGTTTGGTGAATTCTCGAGGTTTATGTATTGAATTGGTGTGTTGAATAGTGGGTTTTTTATTTAGTGTTGTTGCAAATTTGAGAAAGAAGCAGCCCCTATATGAAGCAAAGCAGGGTGTCCATTTTGTCCGCAATTGGCGCATTTCAATTGATCTCTGTCTATTTCGGTAGCAAGTGAGCATTCCCCGGTGGATGTGAGAGTGAGCATCGTACGCATCGAAATTAAAGATGGCAATTTTTACTTGCGTGTCCTATTCGTTGGCAACGCATGCATTGGAAGATTTTTTTTCCCTCTTAGGTGTTCCCATTTACGTTTTCATGAAAAAGGTATTTAGTTTTAAATACTTCAGATAAAGATGAGGTACTGGTGAATTGTACCATGTAATGGTATCTATCAGGAGTTGTTTTGTTGAATATGAATTTTGAGACCTTAATGATTTCGCAGTTCGGAATTTTTGAGTCTTGAATTTCTTTAATTACGTCTGTTTCATTGAAATTTCCTTTCATTTCTTTAAAAATGACAGATCTGGGTCTTTCGTGTTTCGGTGTTTCGTTGTAGATCTGTGTATTATTTTTCTTTAGGGAGTTGCGTATTGTATAATAATTAGTAAAAGTTGTGTGGTTTGATCACTCAGCACTATATTTATTTGATTCATCATCTATGAATGGTAGAAAAATCGATTGTAATACGCGCGTTAGAAAAAACCAGACTGGCTTCGGTTTGGAAACAACCGGAAGTCACGAGAACCGGTGTTTTCAACGTGGTATGGTCGTTGCCGAAAGGCAGGAGACGCAACTCGTACACGTCGGCGAAAAGAAGAAGAGAGCGCATAGGATAGGATGGAAAAAAAAAGATGCCAACGACACGCGGTGTTCCCAAGCGGTCACCCATCCAAGTACTGACCGCGCCCAATGTTGCTTAACTTCGGTGATCGGACGAGAACCGGTGTTTTCAACGTGGTATGGTCGTTGCCGAAAGGCAGGAGACGCAACTCGTACACGTCGGCGAAAAGAAGAAGAGAGCGCATAAGATAGGATATAAAAAAAAAGATGCCAACGACACGCGGTGTTCCCAAGCGGTCACCCATCCAAGTACTGACCGCGCCCAATGTTGCTTAACTTCGGTGATCGGACGAGAACCGGTGTTTTCAACGTGGTATGGTCGTTGCCGAAAGGCAGGAGACGCAACTCGTAGACGTCGGCGAAATGAAGAAGAGAGCGCATAAGATAGGATAGACAAAAAAAGATGCCAACGACACGCGGTGTTCCCAAGCGGTCACCCATCCAAGTACTGACCGCGCCCAATGTTGCTTAACTTCGGTGATCGGACGAGAACCGGTGTTTTCAACGTGGTATGGTCGTTGCCGAAAGGCAGGAGACGCAACTCGTAGACGTCGGCGAAAAGAAGAAGAGAGCGCATAAGATAGGATAGACAAAAAAAGATGCCAACGACACGCGGTGTTCCCAAGCGGTCACCCATCCAAGTACTGACCGCGCCCAATGTTGCTTAACTTCGGTGATCGGACGAGAACCGGTGTTTTCAACGTGGTATGGTCGTTGCCGAAAGGCAGGAGACGCAACTCGTAGACGTCGGTGAAAAGAAGAAGAGAGCGCATAAGATAGGATAGACAAAAAAAGATGCCAACGACACGCGGTGTTCCCAAGCGGTCACCCATCCAAGTACTGACCGCGCCCAATGTTGCTTAACTTCGGTGATCGGACGAGAACCGGTGTTTTCAACGTGGTATGGTCTAGAATAGAATAGGCTTTATTGTCAAAAATGGTATATACACAGTATACAGAGGATTACATCATAGTTACCGGCCCGGAGGCCTCTGGCTATATAATCTAGGTATAATTACAGTTTCATTTCTTAACGATAGGATTGATATAGTGTTATGAAGGCGAGGAAAAATTCAAAAAAACCTCGGAGCTGAAGGGTTGTTTGGTTGTGGGGTGATGATGAGATGGTCGAATGTACAATGAGCTGGTGCATTTCTTAGACTAGTTTAGGTGAATCAATTGACTTAAGACTATTGACTAGTGACTAATGTCTGATAGATATCGCTTTCGAGTAAGCCTGGCCCATCTGGACAATGTGTACGAGTTCAATCGTTTTATCTGTAAGTTTGAATGATTTTTGAGGTTATTGTTGAAATTTAGGGTGAGCTTTTTGATTGATTCTATCAGAAGCGGCATATTTATGCTACTGTGCATTTGCAAGACAGAAGAATCTCGGGGCGTGCTAGTAGCCAGACGTAAACATTTGTTTTGGGTGACTTGTAGTTTGTTGATGAGATAGTTAGCAGCATTGTGCCAGATCGGGCAGGCGTACAGGAGAGAGGGCCTTATAATAGCTTTATAAATTAATATTTTCATATCCGCACTTAGGTAAGAAGACTGGAGGAGATTATAGTATCTGGACATTTTCATTTTGGCTTTTGCGTTTATTAGGTCGATATGATTTGCCCAGAGAAGCTTAGAGTCAAGGGTTAGTCCTAGGTATTTAACCGTTTTGGAAAAGTTTACGACTTTTCCCTTGATATTGATTCCATTTGGTGGTTTTTTGGTGTTAGTGAATAGGATAGCTTCCGTTTTACTGGTGTTTAGTTTGATGTGCCAACGTTCAAGTTCGGCGGCCACCAGGTGTGTGGCATTGGAGACTTTGTTAATAGCGTTTATGGGGGAGGCGCTGGACGAGAAAAGAGCAAGATCGTCAGCGAATCCCGCAATATTAACTCCCTTAGGAGTGATTTTGTAAAGGTCAGCCGTATAAAGATTAAATAGAATTGGCGCTAGAATCGAACCTTGAGGAACGCCAGCTGATATGGGTTTGAGTTGGGATTCTGTGTTATTGATGCTGATTTTGATGAATCTATCCGTTAGGTATGAGGCGATTAAGTTAACTAAGTATAGTGGAAAGTTTTGTTCTAACAGTTTACATATGATGCCTTGGTGCCAGACGGAATCAAAGGCCTTTTCGCTGTCTAGTAGTATAAGAGTGGTGGATTGGTTGGACTGAGTTTTAGCTTTGATCTCTTCGACAACTCTCATGAGTTGATGAATCGTTGAGTGACCTTTTCTGAACCCGAATTGCTGTTCTGGTATTAAGTTGCAATTTGCAATGTGCGTGTCCATTCTCGCCAAAATAATCTTCTCCATAACCTTGCCGAGTGATGGCAAAAGGCTTATTGGCCTATAGCCCGACAAGGTTGCTGGGTCTTTGCCAGGCTTCGGAATCGGGATAACTTTCGCAATTTTCCAGAAATTGGGAAAGTATTCGCATCGAAGCGAGGCATTGATGATGTTTGTGAGATAGACTATTGCTTTTTTAGAAAAATTTTTAATGATTATATTTTGGATGTTGTCTTGACCTGGTGCAGCATTCGGCCTCAGATTACGGATGATTCTAACGATTTCGCGAGGAGAAGCGTGTTCGGGCAGATCTTGTATGTTATAAACTTTCAGGCTCTTTAAATGTCTCTTGACGGAAGCTTCGGTCATTTCGTTGAAAGCAGTGTTACCGGTTCTAAGTGAGTTGTTGTGGATTTCCGCGAAAAAATCAGCTAGTAGGTCTGCTTTGTGCTTATCGGAAACTGCGAGTTCGTTAGTGGTGGGGACTCTGAGTGGGGGGACTACTGAGGTTCTGTTATTATTAAAGTTTTTAGCCAGTTTCCAGATTGACTTGTCGCGGAGATTGATTTTACTAAGCCTGTCGGCCCAGCATTTCTGACGCCATATGGCGATGGCTGATTTTATCTGTTTACTAAGCAAGTTGAAGTTCGATTTGTGTGATCGATTTGAGGTGATTTGCCATTGATCACGCTCCCAGTTTTTCCGATGGATCAGATTTTTTATGTCTGGGGGAATAGGAGGTAGTAAGTGTGTGGGACCTAAGGGCGGTGCCAATTCTTTGATAGTGGAGATAATGATCTCATTTAGATTTGCGACTGCATTGTCTATGGATTGCGGGTCGGGAATTCGAGGAGCAGCGGTATGGATTTTCTCGTCAATCAAGGCTCGAAAATCACACCAGGAAACCTTGGAGAAGTCTAGCCTAGGAGAAGTCAAGGTAGGTACGGAGTTAGCGGAGAGTCTGAAGAGCACCGGGAGGTGATCAGAGGGTCCGTTGGGCTTGGTATGCACGTCAGAAATAGACTCCGGAATGTTGGTGACGATTAGATCGAGGGTGCTCGCGGTCTCGTTCTTTTTAACGGGTATGAAGGTAGGACCCGGGGGGGCCAATATATTGAGATCTGAATTTGTACTTAAATTATATAATAGGTCTCCTGAGGCATTTTTCCTCGCGCAACCCCAATGAGTGTGCTTGGCGTTGAAGTCGCCAGCGATTATCAGATGTCCTGGGAAGCTACGAAGGGCTCTAATGGTGTTTTTGTCAAGTAATTTTTTAGGTGGATTGTATAGTGCAAAAATGTTATGCCTGTCGTTGTTTATTGTAATTGAGATGCCCACCAGATCGATCTCAGTAGGAGGGAGGTTTTTGGGTAGGCATATGTTTTCGAATTGGAATATCTCCTTGATGATAATGGCTACCCCTCCCCCGACCTTGGTAAGGCGATCAGATCTGACTATTTTGTATCCTGGTATAGCGAGTTTGAGTTTAGGATGTAGAAAAGTTTCAGAAATTAGGGCTATGTCAGTCTTATTTACAATTAGTAGGGAATTAAGTTCCTCTAGATGTGCTTTTATACTCCGTATGTTGAGTGTAAGAAGATTAAGGTGGGGGTTGTTTACCGACATGAAGATGATTCGAGTAGGTGCGAGTATGTATACAGCACTTGAAGCTTGTCTATAGGTGAGGTTGCGGCTTTAAGGGCAGCGATCATGCAGCGGAGTTCCGTCAGGATGCCGAAGATGTTTAGCTCAACGAGGTCTTCGTGAATTTTAGTAATATCGCTCAGAGTTGATAAAATAGATGAAGTCGGGTCCAGGTTTGGAGGAGCTTCTGACTGAATTGTTGAGGAGTTGCTAGTAGGTAGCTCAGAACGGTTGTTGTTGGTTGTTATGGAAGCCTCCGCATAAGTTAGTTTACGAGCAGGAGGTCTGCTAGCGTCACCAGGAGGATTGGTAGAAACGGTTAGGTTGGACGGATTTTGTGATTGAGCAGAATGTTTACCCGAGTTTTGTTGTTGGTTGGATACCGATTTAGCTTCGATAGCCGATTTGAATTTAATCCTTGCCTCACAGTTTCTGTAGCTCGCAACATGGTTTCCTTTGCAGTTTATACACTTGAGCGTTTGCGTGTTGACACAGTCCTTAATGTTGTGGTCTTCCGAGCAACGGACGCACTTTTCTTTGATATAGCAATATTTACTTGTGTGGCCGAATGCCTGACACTTGAAACACTGAGTTATATTGTTACTAGATTTGAATTTTTCCGGTCGGAACGAGTGATATAGGATGGTTTTAATGTCAGTAATGTTTTTGAGGGAGACGTCGGGAGGTGTTGTAATAAGAAAAACTGGAAGTTTCCTACAAGTATCACCTTCTTTTTTCTCAAACTGGATGACAGTTAGCACTTTGGTTGAATTGTTTAGATCTTCATAAATGTCTTCCGGGGACATCGTAGCAGGAAGGCCGTGGATGACGTATCTACGGGGTAGGTCGTCTTTGAATGCGTATGAGTGGAACTGCAATTCAAGCTGTTTGCATAATTTGCTTGCATTGGTGTAATCTTCTTTAGTGGTAAGATGAAGTTGGGTTGTTGCGCCGGTGAACTTAATTTTGAAAGGATTTTTGCAGACGGTCTTGAGTTGGTCTGTAAACTCTTTAGTGTTTGGTATTTCACCTTTTACTACCAGAAGGGGTATTTTGACTTTCAGGGGAGTCTCTTCTATTTTTTCCGGTGCATTTTCTAACGGAGTGAAGCGGTTTGAAGTTTCAATAGTCGGAGGGTTGGTTCGAGGAGTCTTTGTGGATGGTGGTTGATTTGTAGGGCTGATTGCAGTCGATGGACGCTTGTTGGAGGATTTAGTGAGTTTGCTTAACGGCGAAGGAAGTTTGGCGGATTTATTTATGTTTATAGATTTTTGGTTGATTTTGCTTTGCTTCATGATGGTTGGAGGATTATCATCACTGATTGTTTTAGTGGTTTTGCTCCTAGTGTTAACTGAAATCTTAGCTCGCGGCACACCGACCAAATACGATAATACTATAAGAATAATACTAATAATATTATGAAGAGGGAAGTGAGACGCGTGCGAGCCAAGCCGAGGCTTGAGCTGAACTGAACGTGGTATGGTCGTTGCCGAAAGGCAGGAGACGCAACTCGTAGACGTCGGCGAAAAGAAGAAGAGAGCGCATAAGATAGGATAGACAAAAAAAGATGCCAACGACACGCGGTGTTCCCAAGCGGTCACCCATCCAAGTACTGACCGCGCCCAATGTTGCTTAACTTCGGTGATCGGACGAGAACCGGTGTTTTCAACGTGGTATGGTCGTTGCCGAAAGGCAGGAGACGCAACTCGTAGACGTCGGCGAAAAGAAGAAGAGAGCGCATAAGATAGGATATAAAAAAAAAGATGCCAACGACACGCGGTGTTCCCAAGCGGTCACCCATCCAAGTACTGACCGCGCCCAATGTTGCTTAACTTCGGTGATCGGACGAGAACCGGTGTTTTCAACGTGGTATGGTCGTTGCCGAAAGGCAGGAGACGCAACTCGTAGACGTCGGCGAAAAGAAGAAGAGAGCGCATAAGATAGGATAGACAAAAAAAGATGCCAACGACACGCGGTGTTCCCAAGCGGTCACCCATCCAAGTACTGACCGCGCCCAATGTTGCTTAACTTCGGTGATCGGACGAGAACCGGTGTTTTCAACGTGGTATGGTCGTTGCCGAAAGGCAGGAGACGCAACTCGTAGACGTCGGCGAAAAGAAGAAGAGAGCGCATAAGATAGGATATAAAAAAAAAGATGCCAACGACACGCGGTGTTCCCAAGCGGTCACCCATCCAAGTACTGACCGCGCCCAATGTTGCTTAACTTCGGTGATCGGACGAGAACCGGTGTTTTCAACGTGGTATGGTCGTTGCCGAAAGGCAGGAGACGCAACTCGTAGACGTCGGCGAAAAGAAGAAGAGAGCGCATAAGATAGGATAGACAAAAAAAGATGCCAACGACACGCGGTGTTCCCAAGCGGTCACCCATCCAAGTACTGACCGCGCCCAATGTTGCTTAACTTCGGTGATCGGACGAGAACCGGTGTTTTCAACGTGGTATGGTCGTTGCCGAAAGGCAGGAGACGCAACTCGTAGACGTCGGTGAAAAGAAGAAGAGAGCGCATAAGATAGGATAGACAAAAAAAGATGCCAACGACACGCGGTGTTCCCAAGCGGTCACCCATCCAAGTACTGACCGCGCCCAATGTTGCTTAACTTCGGTGATCGGACGAGAACCGGTGTTTTCAACGTGGTATGGTCGTTGCCGAAAGGCAGGAGACGCAACTCGTAGACGTCGGCGAAAAGAAGAAGAGAGCGCATAAGATAGGATAGACAAAAAAAGATGCCAACGACACGCGGTGTTCCCAAGCGGTCACCCATCCAAGTACTGACCGCGCCCAATGTTGCTTAACTTCGGTGATCGGACGAGAACCGGTGTTTTCAACGTGGTATGGTCGTTGCCGAAAGGCAGGAGACGCAACTCGTAGACGTCGGCGAAAAGAAGAAGAGAGCGCATAAGATAGGATAGACAAAAAAAGATGCCAACGACACGCGGTGTTCCCAAGCGGTCACCCATCCAAGTACTGACCGCGCCCAATGTTGCTTAACTTCGGTGATCGGACGAGAACCGGTGTTTTCAACGTGGTATGGTCGTTGCCGAAAGGCAGGAGACGCAACTCGTAGACGTCGGCGAAAAGAAGAAGAGAGCGCATAAGATAGGATAGACAAAAAAAGATGCCAACGACACGCGGTGTTCCCAAGCGGTCACCCATCCAAGTACTGACCGCGCCCAATGTTGCTTAACTTCGGTGATCGGACGAGAACCGGTGTTTTCAACGTGGTATGGTCGTTGCCGAAAGGCAGGAGACGCAACTCGTAGACGTCGGCGAAAAGAAGAAGAGAGCGCATAAGATAGGATATAAAAAAAAAGATGCCAACGACACGCGGTGTTCCCAAGCGGTCACCCATCCAAGTACTGACCGCGCCCAATGTTGCTTAACTTCGGTGATCGGACGAGAACCGGTGTTTTCAACGTGGTATGGTCGTTGCCGAAAGGCAGGAGACGCAACTCGTATACGGCGGCGAAAAGAGAAAAGAGTGCCCTGAAGTTCCGTTTCGGCAGTTGGACCGTTTGGACTTGCTGAAGTAGTGCTTTGTACTTGGCGGCTGGTATAAGTAGAGTGGGTTCAGTTGTCCAGGTAGTCACACTGGTGACTTTTTCTTAGTTTTTTTTTTAGTTCTTATTCTAGTTGTCGTCAGGCAGGTGATTTCCGACCTTCAGGATTCTCACTATGTTTTTGATTTGGGGGCTTTTGGGGTCGTTGATCACGAATCCGAAGTCAAAAATCTGCAAAACGAAATGGCACATTCAAAACGGTGGACATATGCGGTAGCATGATGTCAGATTTCTCAGATAAAACATGAAATACGACACATATTTCAAGTGAGAAATATCCATATTTAATGTATTATTTACAATATTTTATTATGTCATAAGGCCGGTAAGCGGAGGTTTGCGAGAAGTGCTGCAAACTTCACACGACTTGCAAACCAACGCAACCGGCCTAATGCCATATACTATTTTTCATCATGAAGGCCTGAGAAGGAAGGTTATTTATCAGGACTAGGCCTGCTAATGTATTTGACAGGACAGAATCAGGACAGAACTGCTAATCGCCATCTATTGGCCCGAAAATAAATCCATAAACGCCACGTATCGGGCCTCAACGACGAAATAATATTTCATGAATCACATATACAGAGTGATTCAGGTTAGACGCACCATTTCAGGTTGGTGTATTCCTCGCGAAAATTTAAAACTGCGATTTCTGGATGTGTATGACGGCGTCGTCTCCTGGAGATGTCTTCGTATGGCATACGCATCCGTTCTCGTCGTCCTGATCCTCGAAATCGTAGCTTCAGTCGTTCAGGTCCTCAGCTACGTAGTTCTCGTAGTCCAGGTCCTCCACTCCGTAGTTTTAGTCGTCCAGGTCTTTCGCTTCGTATTTTAAGTCATCCACGTCCAGAACTACGAAGCGAAAGACCTGAAAGACTGAAACTACAGAGCGCAGGACCTGGAGAACTAAATCTACGGAGTGGAGAACCTGAATGACTCCAACGAGAACTGAGAAGCTGAGGACCTGGACGAGTAAAACTAAGTGAAATCGCAGTTTTAGATTTTTGAGAGGAATACACTCACTTGAAATGGTGCGTCCAGCCTGAATCACCCTGTATTTTTACCCAACTGTTGAATTCTATCAAAGTAATTATCAATATTTATTAATTAATTTTTATTTTCATTTTTATTTCACCATAAGTATATGATAACCGTTATCATATTCTATCGTAGCTGCTACGATATCAAGCATAGTGAAATATCCTATGTATGAATAGGAATATTTACTATGTACATTGTAATCCGTTCTACAATAATGGGTGTCATTACTATATTACATAGTAATGCTCACTATTAATAGAGTATTCGACTTTATACTAGCCAACATACTGAGGTATGGCACGCCGTTTTACTTTTTAATAGCTCAAAAAAATATAGTCGAGTGTATTTTATAGATCATAGAAATTATTGGAACTAATCCTACCTACATAATGCGATTTAGGTGGATCAAAATGTTGTTAGTGTATAGGTTTGATATAGAATTTTTATTGTCTCGTGGGATCATTTTAAATCATTGAATTATTATTATGTCACAACATAGCTTTAATCAATCAAATTATTATTATGTCACGGCATGATTTAAATTTCTCCGATTATTATGATGCCGTGACATCATATTAATTCCAAATTATTATTATGCCACGCCATAAAAATAATTCGCTGAAATCAAGTTATGTCTCAGGATAATACTAATCCTGAATAACTAATCTGCATTAATATTATGTTGCAACATAATTTTATATCATTCAATTATTATTATGTCGCGACATAATTTTATATCATTTAATTATTATTATGTCGCGACATAATTTTAATTCATTTAATTATTACCATTATTAATATATCGCGACGTAATTTGAAGTCGTCGATTTTCGATGTATTCGATTCCGATTCAAAAGTTACTAGATCGTGGCAACACTAATCGTGAGTAACAAAAATAGGCGCGAGAGGGCACCGTTGATGCTCGTATCGTATAATTCACACGCGTGTTTCACACAACATACAAAAGTATAACCGTCCTACTTAAAGGAAAAGAAGAAAAAAAAAACCTAAAAAAGTCGTTGCATCGGCAGACTTTTTTAGGTTCTTCTTTTTCTTCGTATCCTTGAGTGTGGTTATACTTTTTCACGTTGTGTGAAACACGTGTGTGAATCATACGATCCGAGCATCAACGGTGCCCTCTCGCGCCTATTTTTGTTACTCACGATCAGTGTTGCCACGATCTAGTAACTTTTGAATCGGAATCGAATACATCGAAAATCGACGGCTTCAAATTACTTCGCGATATATTATTAAGAGTAATAATTGAATGAATTAAAATCATGTCGCGACATAATAATAATTAAATGAATTCTAATTATGTTGCGACATAATAATAATTAAATGAATTATAATTATGTTGCGACATAATAATAATGCGATGAATAAAAATTATGCAGATAATTTTTATTCCTTGAATTATTATCATGTCGTGGCATAAAAAAACCTCTGAAATAAAATTATGCCATAGCATAATATGAATTTACCTCGATAAATTGAAATTATGTCATGATATAATAATAATTCAATGAATTAAAATTATGCGCTGACATAATTTTAATTCATTCAATTTCTATTATGTTATGACATAATACAATTGATTGAATTATTTTTAGAAGCAACATAAGTTTAAATCATCCAATTATTCATATGTCGCAACAGAATTTTAATTCGTCGAATTCCTATTATGGCGTGACATAATTTTAATTCATACAATTTTTATTATGCTGCGACATAATTTAAATTGATTGAATTATTATTAGTAGCAACATAATTTCAATTCATTCAATTATTATAACGTCGTGACATAATTTGAATGCTTTAATATTATGCCACAACATAAACAAAAATATTTCAATTCATACTCACACATAATAAAAATAGAACGGTAATCCTATTTTCCGCCACGCCGTTTTGCTATTTAGAATTAATTTTATGTTGCGACATAATTTTAAATAATTTTTTTTATGCCGTAACATAATTAAAATGTTCCCGAATATTTTCATATTTTTCATCAAATAGAAATGTTTATTTTATTTTACATTCAAAATGCTTGCTATTAAAAAGTAAAACGGCGTGCCATACTGAGGTGTCCTAAAACGGTTGATTCAAAAATCCTTGTACTATAATTTATAGTAACCCCTACTATAAAATTCTTACCGTGTACGAGTTATAAGTTCTCATGAACTCCAATCACGGGGATTTTTGCATGAAATGACCCACAGAGATACACACCTATCTGGGTACACGTATTCATTGAATTTCGCCACCGTCCCAGATTGTTGCATTTATTTTTCTTCTCTGCAAAAACAACAAGTAAAAAGTAATCAGTATACACGCAATTATATATTCTTGATTGATCAGACTAATCGTAAGTATTTTGCGGAGTTCATATGGAACAGGTCTCAAACCACGAAAGTGCGTGTAGTGCCTACCTAAAGAAAGATTTCATTTATTTTTTATTATTATTATTATTATTTTAATATAATATTATATTCGTGAAATAGAAATATGGTATCTGGTACCACGTGGTTCTTGACACTAGCATACGTTTCTACATTGCTTGTTATCTCTATGGATGCTCGATCATGGGGTAAGCAAAATGTCAAATAAATGATGAAAATAGCTATGATTCCATTCGTATTGCAACAATTCTATTGGTAAAACGTTATAAAAGTCCATTTCCCATTGATTTCAATTGTTTAAGCATTTATTATTAACATAAAATCGTAGACTCAGGATGCATAACGAAGCAGACGTATAGACGTATAAATACAGTCCAACCTCTCAATAGTGCCTCTTTCAATAGTTCCACTTCCCCAGTTTAATGTACGAACTGCTTCCCCCACTACTCAGACGAGTAACCGCGATCTCGGATTTCGTATACCTACCTCTCAATAGTTCCGTTAGCCGAAACTCCATTTCATACGTACAGTCGGGTCTCTCAATAAGAGCGCTTCAACTCTCCTCGATTTTCCTCGTTCATATAGCGCGTAAACGTTTGTTACATACGTTTCATTCATGGGTACACCGAATGCTCTTATTGAGGAGCCTCGAAATGAATTCGGTGGCATTCAAAACAAGCATGGTAGTGGGGGTACTGCTTGGTCACGGATCAGGGAAAGCGCTCTTATTGCGAACCCTCTTATTGAGAAGCCCGACGTTATTAGATTCTTCTAGCTTCGGTAAGAAATGAAGAAGATTATACAGCGTGTCCCAGAATTCGCGACGAGGAATTAACAGAGTAAATCTTTATCAAAAACGGGATCGAAATTTCCTTAGCCGTTTTTTCCGGAAAGGCTTAGATTTCTCGTTATAATTATTTCAAATCCAGCCAATGACGCGCGGCTTATAAACGGACGTTCGTCGATGTGATTACCGCTCGGTTGTATGCGCGTCTCCCAGCCTATTGTCGCCGCGAAACAAAGTGCACACAACCAAGCGGCGAGCACACCGACAAGCGCCCGTTCATACATCGCACCTTATTGGCTGAAACTGAAATAATTATAGCAAGAAATCTAAGCATTTCCGGAAAAAACGGCTCAGGAAATTTCGATCCCGTTTTTGATCAAGATTTATCCTGTGAATTCCTCGTCGCGAATTCTGGGACACCCTGTATAATGTAGTGAAATTTCTTTAATCAAGCATTGAACTTGCTCCGGCAGATATATTGAACCTCGATAATCGCAGTAAAATACTTGATAAATTACCCAATTAAAATACGAATTGGTAAACATAATGTGTATAATTATAATTAATAATTCTTATCTACAGGGTCATCCGCATGATAATCTGGACCTTGGAAATATTACTTACTAGAATTGTCGATTTTAAATCATTCATATGAATGGATAATTTATATCCCATTCTGTATCAATCAGTGCTTAACTAATTATGGACACATAATTGGATTTTTTTTTTTTTTGTTTATTCAACATCAGCCAAATTTTATTAAGCGTATATGTCTACGACTACGAGAAATTGTTGTTCCTTACACACCCTTGTAATTATTTTTTTCAATCTCAATAACAACGATAAACTTTCTTGAATTCTAGTATTTTATGACGATTTTTGATTTTCAACGTTTCTATTTAAGTCTTTTGTTGTTTGAAAAGTCTGTTTTATTAGAATTAAGAAAAATTAAAAATATTGTACCTGATTCACGGTTAGGACGAAAAGATGTAAACTAAGTTAAAAAAACTGTACCTGTGTAATTCGAGTTATAGCTTTATACGGTTTAGCACTAGAAATATAGATCAAACCTGTAAGGACTAAGGGCGTTGAACCCTGACCCAATTTTATTTTATTACAGATATTGCCGTGACAATAGGTAAAAAAGTTGACTTTTTTGCACAAAACGGTACTCTAATTGGACAATCTAGAGTCGCCGATGCTAAAATACTCGTAGGTCTGGCATATGACAGTGTAACTCGAACTCTATACATGAGCGATAAGGAAAATGAGAATGTTTCTATGTATAGCAACAGCCTTGCCGAAAAAGAATCCGACGCATACGCCATATTGAAACGTAAGAATCTGAAGCCGGATCAAAAAAAGTTTGAAGTCAAATAATTATAGCAGTAAATTTTGATCAGTATGTATATGCAAGAAAACTACGCAATATTTTTCCTTCATTATATTTGAGGCTCGAATTTTAAGACTACATTTCTTTCAACTTTTATTAATGTATGGAAATAATGACGTATTTTTTGAAAACAACATCATAATATCAACATATTTCTCTTTAGAAACGAACGGTACACAAATAATGGCGGTAGTCTCCGATCCGGTGAATAGAACTCTGTTTTGGACGGATGGTCGTCACCACGCAATAATGAAAATGCAAGTTTCTTCCAATGAAAATCCTAGTCCTCCGGAATGGTTACACGATCTTGGAGATGACAATCCCTTTGGGATCGCGCTGGATATTTGCAACAGGTATGCTGTTACATGATTTATCATTGATTCGCATCACATGCATAAAATTTCTATATGCCATTTATCTGTAACTAAAGTTATTGATAAAATAAACTGATTCAATACGTTATTAACTGATTAATTATTGATAAAATAAACTGATTCAATGTATCATAGAATTGAACCATATTCCTCTCTTCAGGTTCGTATACTGGTCAAGCTGCAAGGAACCTACCGTATGTAGAATAGAAAGATCAAAACTAGACGGAAGTGAAAGGGAAGTGATTGTCAATAGTAATCTGTACGATGTTTATGGCTTGGCGATAGACCATTCAGCTGGAAAATTGTACTGGGTGGATGATCTTGAAGGAATTGCGTTTAACATTGAGCGCAGTAATTTGAATGGGACAGAAAGGTTGATTTTCATGAAAGGTAGAAATCATGAGCCAGTTTACATTGCGGTAGATAACGATGCAGTGTATTGGACAGACAAGCAATCCGAGGCAATTTGGAAAATGAAAAAGAACGAAGGGATAAGAGACAAGCCTGTAGAATTCAAATCTTATTATACTACACCTCTGCACTCTCGCATTATGAGTATTATAGCTCGGGATAACATCGGAGAAATGGACTGCGATGCTATATTGAATGAAAAAAGGATTCGGCGCGAAATTTTTAGTACTGCACCAGAGCCGCTCGTCAAACCGTACAATTATCTCCCTACACGGAATATCCACCTCCAATGCACGTGCAATTCCAAGGGGTATTGGATACCGCAGGCAAATATCCACATTGGCTAAAGTCATGTCCGTAGCAGGCGCGGATCCAGACTTCTGATGTGGGGGGGGGGGGGGGGGGGGGGGGTCATGGTCGTATCACAGTATGTATCTATGTAAAAAACAAAAAAAAATCAGTACTATATCTTGAAAATTGGGGGGATGATATCAAGCGATGAGTTTCCCATGGTGGTGGTCAAGACCCCCATGACCCCCCCTCCCTGGATCCGCGTCTCTTTTCAATCCTTCTTGATAATTTGCTCTGGGATTATTCTTCGAGATGTACGGGACTTAACCGAGACTCCAGTAGTTATCAATTTATTCATGCAAGCTCCGTACATGGTGATAAACAAATGTTATTAAATTTTGCGGTCCACTCGTTATCGGTATCTTTTGCAGACGCTAAAAATATAGTAACCCTGATGTGACCGGTCATTTAAATATTTATTCTTATTAAAGAAATAATTAAATTCGAAAACTCCAAGCGAGATAAAGTATTTTCTCCATGCAATGGTGATCAGAAGAAAGAAGAACAAGCACCGACAAAAATATAACAGTTAATTAATAATTCGTATGATTATATTGTGTCGTATTACAGTCACTATTTCTTAGCCTGATATAATATTCAATACGAAAATATCATGAAGATATAGACAAAGCTAGTTCGCCGCAAGGATACAATAAAAAGTTTTTAATGGTTTTTTTTTTTTTTTTTAGAAACAAGTAATTGCAAATATATACAGGGTGTCCCCAAATTCGCGACGAGGAATTCACAGGGTAAATCTAGATCAAAAACGGGATCGAAATTTCCTGAGCCGTTTTTTCCGGAAATGCTTAGATTTCTCGCTATAATTATTTCAATTTCAGCCAATAAGGTGCGATGTATGAACGGGCGCTTGTCGCTGTGCTCGCCGTTTGGTTGTGTGCACTTTGTTTCGCGGCGACAATAGGCTGGAAGACGCGCATACAACCGAGCGGTAATCACATCGACGAACGTCCGTTTATAAGCCGCGCGTCATTGGCTGGATTTGAAATAATTATAACGAGAAATCTAAGCCTTTCCGGAAAAAACGGCTAAGGAAATTTCGATCCCGTTTTTGATAAAGATTTACTCTGTTAATTCCTCGTCGCGAATTCTGGGACACCCTGTATAGGTATAAGACAATTTTCCTTTTCTTAGGGTTTTCAAGATAATCTAAAAATTGTTTCTCTGTGAAACAAGAAACGAGATTTAAAGCTTAGTCTATATCACTTCTTTATAAACTTTCATCTTCTTTTCTTACTTTTTGAACAAAAATTTGTTGTTTGAATAATAAATGAAACAAAATTAAAATCAACTAGTTGTACTTTATTTACTCTTAGCAACTCGACGTGAAAAATAATCTGACCCCTTTATATCTGTCAAAACATGGATACTTAAGTCTCCTCACGATACTGACAAGATATCTGTAGATTGGTACGCTGCAGGCAGGCGCCGCTGCACCGCAGCCGTATGTGTACTGTTTTGACCGGCTCTACCTCGTTACTCATTGACCTTATGACTTTTTGGTGAAGAATCTGACGCTCTTTCAGATTCTGGAAGGAAAATATGTCATTCCGTTTAAAAAAAACCAAGTTGACCTTCACCCAACCTCGGCGGCTCCACTTACGGAAATACTGATACCACCAAGTTTTGTCCCCCTCTGAACCCTGAATATTCTATACCAAACTTTTTATCGTATCTTGCTTATTTTCGGGAATATCCGCCGATTAAAATTAATCACCCTGTATAGCTATTGGGATCCTTGGAATGGGCGTGGTTCCGAGACTGTTGCCTAGTTTGAACAGTTCTATTTTTCGTCACTAGTTGGCATATCGAGGTAATACGGTGTTTTCGAAATGGGAATTGGATGGGCAGCGTAAGACGGAACTTTTTTTAGACCTGTTCCCTCAAAGGAATACAATACTACCTCACTATAAGCGACTGTTAGGGCAGTTAGGGGAATAGGATTCCAAGAAATTCGTCACCAAAGCGTTCTCCCCACTACTGGAAAATCGCACATGTGTCAGTGCGTCAGTGAGCATCACCACTAGGAGTACCTTACGTACACAGGTAGAGTTCAACACAATGGTTCAGTGTTGTTTGACTAGTCATTCTGTAACACACTCAAATGTTATTTAATACAAAAGTAACACTTTCCAAATGTTACTCTCAAATCAACACAGAAAAAGTGTTAAATCTACAGAAGTCACCTATTATAAATATGGGACTGTCCGTTATATCGTTATTGTATATTATGGCGGCTTAGATACTCGAGAACACCTCACAGTTTTTTTTTCATATTTATATTTCGAGTTGATGACATAAGTTAATAATCCATTCATAAAATGAGATACAATATGCGGATAATACAGGGTGTAAATTCTCCGGGATCTGATCTGGGAAGATCTTCAACGTACCAAAGCTCCGCCTTCTTTTATTCATACTTATTTGCCTTAGAATAATAGTGTGTGATCATCAAGCAGATACCCTTATCTCTAAATTTGTTTACATTCACACGTATAGCACACGAATAGAAGAGGGCGGATCATCGGCACGTAGAAGTTCCTCCCAGATCAGACCCCGGAGAATTTACACGCTGTATAACTTCGGTGTCCTCTTCAATCTTATATAGAAACGAAATGAATTTCGTTTGTCACTCTGTGATTCAGTAACTCAAAGCAGGCTTGTATATTGGAGTCTGTTCAACAATAATTAACACAGCGGTCTGGAATGCGATATAACATAGAAAATTGCTGTATGAGAATACAGCGGAAAATGGGATGATCTTGTGGATTCACTCTGCATAATGCAAACGTAGAATTTTTACCATGACTGAATAGTGCAGCATTTGTTGAATCCGAAATCAAAATCATCGGAGAATTGACCTGATTCTGGCTTGGTAATAGTATATTACCTCGCACAATTACCTATCAACTCAACCCTTCAACTGCACACCTCTATAGCGAATCTTAAAGTACACACTGGGTCATTTGACCCCAATGATTTTCGGCTTCAAATAGCTCAGGAACTGTCTACTCTTCTGAACAAAATTTTCAACATGTTTTGTAGCAAATTATTTGAACTTCAAAGCCGCACAGTCAGATTGCAAAAAAAATTTAATCATCGAAAATCGCGCTTGAAATTAAAGCTGCGGAGTGCTTAAGGTTGATTTTCCAAGAGAACGCTGGGGTCAAAATGACCCAGTGTGCAGTCGATGGGTTAATATAGGAAACTTATGAAAAGTTTGAGTCATAAATGAATTTCTACAAAATTTAGTCTATACTATAGTGCCTGTAATGAAAAAACAATGTTCAGCCTTTCAGGATGAAAAGTAATACGCGAGAAATTTATCGCAGAACAGCTATCTGCTTTGGAATGAGAAAAATTTGAATAATTTGAAAAGTATCTACTCAACCGACAAAGCCAACCTTTGCACAATAATTCGTTCGAAGGGTCGGCGCATTTCTCCAAAATTTTTGAAAGATATTGATTTGCGCATTCTGCTTTCACAAAGACCATTCTCCTGAGGAAAGGAACAAGGGGGTAGAGGAAATCATCGCATAGGCTACAGCCTCCATAGTTGAATTGTGTCATCTTCAGGATCTAATCGTGTATCGCTGATTTAGATATCAAACAATCTGATTATAATTCATGCATAAATCCAACCTATTTCACTCCGAATATTATATCACAACCCCGTGGCGGGGGAAAATATTACGCTTCGGTCTGATAATTACTAAGAAATCCGGGAAAACCTATAACGACAGATAATGTCGGAGGTTATCGCAATCGCGTGATCGTCACGTGAACCATGTAACTACCGATTATGCATACATAGCTCAGACGAACGATGAAGAAAACATGTAATGCAAAACAGCAAAAACAATAAGGAAAATGTGTAATAAAATTCAGCGAGCATAAAAACTACGAGAACGTATCGCCCACGTCTAATGGCATACGGTCGTAAATACCATTTTGAAATCGAAAGGTTGTTTTTGTTTTTATATATCTACGAATGAAGCCTTGAGGGGAACCTATACTGAAATTTGTATAAAAAATAGTTTCTCATTTTTCAAAGGTGTAGAAGAGGTGCAATTAGAAAAATCCTACGTTAAGATGTAAATGGTAGTAGTATCTATATATACAGAAGAAAATTCAATCTTATACTATGAAAGTCGATTTTTGCAGAAACTTTCCTTCGCTGCGCTGCAAGGTTCTGCGAAAGGTTCCTTGCGTCCACACTTTCATGGCAGAAGATTGAATTTTTTTCTATAGATATAGACTAACATCATTCACAACGTAACGTAGGCTTTTTTTATTTCGACCTTTCTTACACCTTTAAGGCCCATCCCTAGTCGCCCACCTCCTTTTGATCGAAATGTGTCACATTTCGATTATTATCCGAGCCCAGGAGTCAAAAACGCAAAAAAGGCCAATGCTGCGCGAATTCAAATTCAATACCAAACACATACGTCCAAAAAAATGTTCGTTTCGAGCGAAAATAGAGTCGAAAGATGGTTTTTACATTTTTCGTAATGTAAAGTTTTTCGTAACAATGTAAAAACCATCTCTAGTCTACGTTTTCGTAAATTTAACACTAAATATCTCATTGGAAATCCCGATGAACCCTATTGAATTTATAATGCACAGAATCGTCGTTAAATAAGCAGAAAATGCAGTTGATTCTTTGTGTAAACCCTAATTCGTTAAAGGGGTTAATTATATGATGAAAACATACGAACACGTGCACGGCAATAACCTCACGTGCTGTAAAGTTCATTTTATCCGATTTTGAAAATAGTTTATTTTGTTTATTTTGTCGATAACCCATGACAAAATTGTGTGCTGATTACTACTTGCACTTTGTCTTTATAAAAGCACTGCAATGGGACTTCCCTTAAATAGGTCGATTTGGTCAAGAACCACCACAGTACACCTAATGATCTTTGATGATTGAACAAAGATATTTTTTCCATCACAATGTAGAGGGCAATACGGGTTTAGTACCAGGGGCGCCATGTAATACATTGTTACTATACTTCGCTTCTAAAAAGTTTGTATTTGATGATATCCAGATAAATTCATTCATTGTCAATACTATTCACTCGTTCACTAATCGGCAAAATCGAGAATTTTTATCTTCTTGACCCCATCGAATTCTAGCATCGTCCCAGGTTGTTACGTATTTTTTACTGGCAGCGCCTCTGCAAGTCGAAAAGTCTACTAATCTATATTGAACCCTATCAGTATATGATCTTCATGATTTAGCTGACTGAGCATTATTATTTCGAGGAGCTTGCTCTGAGCAAACCGCGAACACGCGTACCTAAAAGAAACTGTTTCCATTTTTTTTTTCTATTGTTATCGCATTTGTGACAAAACATGGCATTTTGTTACACGTGTTTTTTGACTGTTGCATCAGTGTCCACATTTCTAATTGTTTCTACAGATGCCAGATCATGGGGTAAGCAAATACACACATGAATTTTTTTTTCACCTGTAAATTGAAAATAATCAATCTGCCGTGATTTGTGCATTTCCAAAAAAATTTGTGATAAATTATTCAACACAACCAAATGAAAGAAAATCGTTGATCTTATTCATTTTAGTATGTCATTCAATTGATAAACAATATTTTATACCGATTTCATTCTTTATATCGATGATAAACAAATCAATGATAATTGTTCTGCAAGTGAAGTAAAGTATTTCTCTATTTTTTTCTTCAACATTGTTAAAAGTTTCTTGTCAGTTTAGCCTGTGATGAGAATGTGCTTACATCTATGCATTTTTCGGTAAGCTGTATGTAGTTTATGAATTTTGTTTTATGTATAACAGGATATTCCATTGTCACAACATTTTTTTTTTTGATATTTTGTGTTCACTTACGGTAGGGACCGAAAATTCTGTTAAAAAAATGTGGTATAATATTAAAGAGAGAAATTAAAGTTGAAAAACTTGGCAGCAATGGATCCTGGTCCAAGCAGCATCAGAGAATGCCTGAGATGAAAAATCCTTAATGATATTTCATTTCAGATATTGCTGTGTCGATAGGTCACGAAATTGACCTGTTTACAAAAAATGGTATGCTGATAAGGCGATCTGAAGTAGCCAATACAAAAATGCTCACTGGTCTCGCCTATGACGATGCGACTCGAATGATGTACACAAGCGATAAAGAAAATGAGAAACTTTCTATGTGTGGTAACAACCTCTTCGCCGAAAAGTCTAACGCATATACCATGCTGAAACGTAAGAATGAAAATCCAGCATCAGAAGTCAATCATTTATAGACGAAAATTTTTATTAAACGGATAATCAATTTAGTGTTATGATTTTTAGTAGAGGAAAAAATTGCATATCTATAATATATCGAGTACTGACAAAAATCATCTTGCTAAAAAATTTGTCGACGATAAAATAATTATGACAATGCTCAAAATGATACTTTCCTTTTATATATTCCAGGATACTCCTGCATGCCAGAAAGTAGTTATTCTTTGAAACCAACATTAAAATGTTCATATATTTGTTTCAGAAAAAAATGGCGCACAAATAATGGCAATAGCCTTTGACCCAGTGAGTAGAATCCTGTTTTGGACGGATGGTCGCCACCATGCTATAATGGCGATGCATGTTCCATTGAAAGGAAATCCTAGTCCTCCGGAATTGTTACATGTTCTTGATGAAAATTACAATCCTTATGGGATAGCGCTGGATATTTGCAACAGGTGTGCTGTTACACGATTTATTATTGATTTGCATCACTAGCATAAAATTGTTATTCACTACTTGTCTCTAACTGAAATGACCGATAAATAAGATAAACAGATCCAATGTCTCATACAATCAAACCATATTTCTCTCTCCAGATTCGTATACTGGTCAAATTGCAAGGAACCTACCGTATGTAGTATAGAAAGATCGAAACTAGACGGAAGTGACAGAGAAGTGATTGTCAATGGTAATCTGTACGATGTTTACGGTTTGGCTATCGATCATTTAGCTGGCAAATTGTACTGGGTGAATGATCTTGAAGGAATTGCGTATAATATTGAGCGCAGTAATTTGAATGGAACAGACAGAGTGTTTTTTGTCAAGGGTACACATCATGAGCCAGTTCACATCGCGGTAGACAACGAGGCGGTCTATTGGACAGATAGGCAATCAGAAGCCGTATGGAAAATGAAAAAAAACAATGGGATTGAGGACAGGCCCGTAGAATTCAGATCATATCATACGTCGCATCCGAATTCACATATCATGAGTATTATAACTCGAGATAACATCGAAAATTTAGATTGTGACGCTTTATTAAATGAGCAAGGAAATCGACACCACAATCACACTACACCTAGGCGACTACGAAAATCATTCGTGAAATGTACATACAATTCTGATGGATATTGGATGCCTCTAGCGAGTCTACATGTGGACTGAAGTAATGCTTATTGGAACTCCATCAGATTCGTGGATCCACAACTTCGCATCGTGAACATAGGATGAAAATTTAAAAAAAGTATTGAAACGGATTATAGGAAAAATTAAACATTGGAGTTTGCGAGACTCAGTTCGTTTCAAATTTTATTCTCAGAAATCTGAATTAGTTAAATGATAACATAACTATTAATTAGACAAGTTATAATGCGATTTAGCGATATTTGGATAGTATTTTCAGTATGTAAAAACATATCTATGTCAGACGAGTATAAAAACCAATGATATGTATTGAGATTAATTTGTTTTCAACATAGTTGTGATTCACCTCGAAGAGAACACCTAATAAAAATATACACAATGTGGTACAACACACAGTACCTACTCTATAAGGATATAAAAAACCAAAGAGTATATGATAGAGTGGAAGTTGCGATAAGGCCACAATGTATGTTGAGGTTATACGAGTTTCAGCGCCGTCTGTCGAGTCGTCCTCAAAACCGTTTTACTTGGATATCTTCGCTGTTAACAAAGAGCAGAAACTTGGTGTAGATAGTACATATTACTATTTCGATTGAATACTTACTTTTAGGTTATAGTACACTTCTCGAAGCACAATAATCGTACAAGGATAACACGCTGGATATTCGGTGAATTGATGAATATTTAGGACTGAAATAGTAGTCTTTTTATATACTAAAAAGTACTGTTTTTATTTATTTTTTTCAATTCTGAAACACGGAAACGCTTACACAACCTTGAAAAGTATTGGCAGAGTAATGGCGATCATACACCATGTGATCAATATCGGAATCAAGCGCCAGCGCCACTTGCGTCAGATCGCGATAGCCGAATGACGAACTTTTGGCGGTAACTTCGAAACCTTGACGATTTCGTCAAACTCAATTTTGTCATAGATGCAGAAGACATTGAGGTGACATGAACTACGAAAAACTGATTTTTTCGAAAATTCAAGCTCTACTGGTCCCCTTAATTTGAGCTTGTCAGATTGTATTGCATATATTTCGTAATTAAATGGTAATGTGACAGGTCGTGTTTGTGACCACGTTGTATACGTAGACCGTAGTATAGGAGTTTGTGGGTGTTTTTGTTTCCACTACAGCCTCGCAAATCAGCCGAACTATGGTGCTAGTGTTCAGTTTCAAATTGAAACTTTTAATCGTATCTGTATTAGATTGAGTTTGACTACGTTTTTTAGTATGGCCCGAGAAAAAATGAATTAGATCAAATTTGATCCAGTGAGATCTTAATTTTTGGGAAAAAATAGAGCTGAATAAATCTCCTGATATCTATTTAGATCTCTGTAGATCCATGTTTAGATCTTGTTAGATCTGAACAGATCTCACCAGATCTACTTTGACCTAATATGTTAGATCTAGCCAGGTTTAAGTAGATCTGAATAAATCTCCCAAAATCCATTTAGATAAAATTTCTTCTAAAATTCAGATCCAACCGAATCAAATTCGATCCAATTGTATTCGAAATTCTCGATGTACCCGCGGCGATCAAAACGTTCATAGAACACGGAAATTCTTGACGCTATTGAATTTGTTGTTTCTATTAGGATTAGAACCAGTTGATTGCAGTTTTTATTGAGTACATTATATATTGCTCACTGTAAAATGAGCGAAGTATGTCAGAATCAGACAACCCTAGTGAAACTCTTGATTTTCTTATTGGTAACCGATGCAACTAATGACTTTTTTCACCAGTTCAGGTGAAGGTTCGCGAAGATCGTAAGCCCATCCTATCTTTGTCATTGCTACAATGAAGAGTGTTGTGATGTTGAAATTCGTGTAGGGTAATTCAGAACCCTTGTAGTCCCAGGGAAACGTGTGATGATAGTTGTGCGATCCTTCGCCAAATACTAGGAACGAGATGAACGCATTATCGGCAGGATTTATCAATCTGTGAATGATGAGTACACCTATATTTTTATGTGTTTACATTCCCGAATCTATCAGTTATGACGCAGAGAAAGAGATCCTCTGTTTATTTTACGAGCGTGATTGTTGGACTCGAAAGTCAGTGTTGTGTTCCGTTGAATATTGAGAGAAAAGATTTTATAGTATTTTTTTGATAATTAAATAGAATTTAACCTGTTGTATGGACGATTGCCCCAAAGGTGCGCCACACTGTTAACGCAAAAAGTAGAATTTAAACAGAGAACGTAGCGGATGAAGCATTGCGTCAAGACAGCATGCAGAATCGTTTCGTTCCAAAGTACGATGGGAACTATGGTTGGGATGACGAAGCAAAGCAGCAGCTTCAACTTAGTCTCGTATCTGGAAATTATGTGACATTTCTCTGACATTGAGCAAATTAACTTGGCTACAGCCTTAGACCATATAGGATGGACTGAGCATTGGAGTAATTGGGGTGCTGCCGAGTAACCCATAAGCGCTACTCTATTGATAGACTATTGCTTCCTTGTCCGACGAACGATTCAGTATCGTGCATTCACGTCTGTCCTTTTCTCATTACCCAGCAGCAATCTTACAATGCTTCAGCATAGGCAATGCTCAGTCCATCCTGTATGGTCTAAGGCTACAGCGAGAACAAGTTTGCAAATATTTCAATGAAACCAATGTACATATATAGAAAATACAAATGAATCTCACTTCTTTTGGAACATGACGACCGGATCTGCTATGATATCACTCATATCCACCTCTTTTCCTCTGCGAAGGCATTCAGGATGTCGCTTCATGACGATCCAGCCAGTGTGAGAAAAAACGAATCCCCGTTTAGCGTTGTGAGGGTCTGCGTCTGTTTCCGAATATTTATGGTGAACTCGGTGGTCTCTTATCCAAAAGTAAAGAGGATTCTGTAAAATGATGTGCAAGAAGAAGAGACAGTGAAGTTATGGACGCTGCCAATTTGTGATTGTTCTGACTACAACTTAAGCTGCTGCATTGATGAACAGAAATTCGAATCCAAATTTGATATTCTAATCGTTACTATACACGGAGAGAAATTCCCAGTAAAATATACGGAAAGATATTGGTAAAAATTAGTCAACCTCTCTGGAATCATGGGACATTTCATGATGTATACAAACTATTGGAGAATAACGTAGTAATTTTTCCACAAAATTTCATCAAAAAGTCACAGGATTACATCAAAAAGTGACGTTGTTGGCGTATCGAAAATTGCTGAACCATATTTGTCAAAATTTCGTGCGAATTCATGAATTTTTCATCGGGGTTTATTAATTTTTTCTGTCGATTCTCATTAGTTTTTCGTACACCTAGTGAAATTTCCCGTGACTACTGTCAAAGTTCGGTACTTTTTACTGAAAATTTTTCTCCGTACAGAGTTTTCAATTATGACATACAAATCCCCCTGCACTGAAGAGAATCATCAGCAATATTTTCAAAGGACGATTAGCCTTGTAGGCGCGATGTGACCAGAGACGATGAGCTCCTGCGACTGTGCCAACGCCCGTTGCGTAGTAGACGACGAAAACTGTGCGAAATGAAGAGAAATTTCAGGTGAAACACCGATTCTATACTGTAATCGGTATTCTTTATCACATTTCTACTGTATTCGTTTTGATTCTGTTGTTTTGGTCTACAGTTTTACTATATTGATATACTCACTCCAGATAATCGTCCACCATTTAACAGGGATCGAATGAAGTCCGAATACGTAGGTAGACAATGCTAGAATAAATCCTGCGTAAAGAACTGCCAAGACGAGAAAGTGTCTCCAAATGATCCTCTCGGAAAGTTTAGTCCACGTGTATAATTCAGCGTTTTTTTTTTTATACGCTTGCTCGCATACTCCATCTAATGTTTCATTACTTTCGATCATCTTAAAGATTTTCTCAATCCTAGTCTCAACGAAAACAGTACACACTATCGATGTTTGTCAACTGGCTTAGAGCCGATCAATAGTCAGCTTATATAGTTCCATACTCTAAAAATATTCAGTGTGTTTGTCACGGACTTAGGAATAGAAGGACGGAACGTACGCTAGTGATGTGGGGCGATGGAGTGCAGCGCGGAACGGAAGGGAGGAATAACACACAGACAATACACTACTACGCACGGCAGTCGTGCCCTATGAGCAGTTCGCGCGCTTTATTCAGAGATGTGTAAAGAGGTGTCGAATTTTAACAATTTTTAGTAGATCAAATATGCATCCTCTGCATCATTGCATATTCTCGCAAACCAAAATTTTTGTTGATACTACTAAATTTCTTGTTAGCACAACAAAGGTAACCCATCAGAATAGAGTTACCGTAACTAAAATCGATAGTTGAGAGTACCATTCGCGCAATTATTTGAATATAGTGAGGAGTACAATATACCCTGGCAACTGAAAATAAGGTTAGCCTTACCATATTACGTAAGTTGTACTGACCAATCCTAACGGTACGATGTACTATAATAGTGGTACTATGTAAAGAACCAACCTAAATGGTTGTATAAGGCCCCTGCTGTGCGGGAGAAATGAATTTAACTTGTTACAATGAATTTATTACATTGTATGATGTATTGAGCAACACCGAGTCATTGTAATGAACCGCATATGCTACAAAGTAAGGACTTTTAGATTAGAAAAACATTGCATTATTTTAGCCGGGATTCGATCCGGGACACGCATTCGCTCGCATTACTAGTCGCACGCTCTACCGACTACGCTGAATTATTTATTGAAATAAAATATGAAGTACTTTTTGGTGCAGAATCTGACGCTCTTTCAGATTCTGAAAAAAAAAAAATATGTCATTTCATTTAAAAAAAACCAAGTTGACCTTCACTTAACCTCGGCAGCTCCATTTACGAAAATACTAATACCACCAAGTTTTGTCCCCCTCTGAACCCTGAATATTTTATACCAAACTTTTTTTCGTATCTTTGCTTAGTTTCGGGAATATCTGCCCTGGGCGATTAAAATGAATCACTCTGTATATGCAATGCAATGAACAATGAGCAATGAATGAAATTTTGATTGTGTGAATATCCCGACTTATCCATTCAACATTATAAAGACGATCACATACATTTTTTCCATTCACACACACACACATATGGAATCATGCACACATCATGCAGAAACATACAAACAAACCCAGTAACGAATAGTACTACCGACGGTGTATTATTCCAACACTTTCTGGTGTAGAGTAGGGATGATGCATTTTTATGACACCGTTTGGTGCATAGCACGATCTATTATTTTAACTCCGCTTGGTACACATTAACCTCGCAGTTTTGACTCCGCTATTTTTGTATTATTGAATGTTATTGGTAATACGGCTCGGGAAATCGGTGTTTTCGTGCATTTGTGATAAAAAATATCGTGTGCATCAGGGAAGAATAGGTGCTTCCTACCTATTTTCTTCCCTTGATGCACAATATACTATTGATATATACCAATGGCATGCGGCACGCGCCATGGTACCATATCGGTCATCTGGCCCGGAAGGCGCAACGAGTTTGATATGCCTGACGTATAGGAATAATAGCGAAATAAATTTGTTTTCATTTTACGTACTCTAAATTTTGTTCGAATAATTATATGCGCACTCCCAACATACACATACTTACGCTGACAGCTGCTTTTGATATTGTGGCATTAATCGTTTCCGGGTTTTGATGATGATGAGTCTAGGTTATTGTTGCCATAATTTATTCGACTTTAGGGTACATCGAATGATTGTATTATTCATTGTTTGCGCAATATATCGGTACTCGAGTCAAAATGTCAATTTTTTAAATTAGCACATGATTATACAGCTGCATATTGATCGGCTAACGGCGATAAACTGATTTTTTTTGGCGCAGTTCGAAGCTTAGGGTTCATGAAAATGCGAATGCTGATGCTTGAAATTACCATTAAACCTGTGAACCCGTGAGATATACGAATAACTATATACCTATTATCAAATCAACAGCAGCTAATTAACGGAAAAATTTATAATGATTGACGGGCAGGGAGCTCTCGATGATCTTGCGATGGACTCGTGACGATAACGTCAAGAAACTCGCTAGAGTCTCGCGCCAAGTACATTAAAACAAGAAGGCACGCGACGATAGAATATCTTTAACCTGACATGACGCCTGCTTTCCGGCGAAGTGGGGATAGAATGATGTCTAAGTAGTCGTTCTCATTGAATAAATAAAAGAATTTGCACTCTACCGTCGAAATAAGCATTCGCTTCTTAGCTTTCATTCAAGCCGAGAATCGACCCGATCGCTTTACGGAGAGCTGAGTTATGATTGTTTATTTATCTGGTCTCGAAGACATGCACAAACGTTTCGAGTCCGAAATTAGGGGGGGGGTGAGGGGGGGTTGTACCAGAGTTTCACCGACTTCGTCTATTTTCTCGAATTTCTCTGAAACGGGGCCATCAATAAAATTGTCTTCAAGCCAGGCGCCCATCACACCGCGGCAGAGCGCGGCGGACGGCGAAAAACAGTGACTCATCGTATTTTATAATGAAAGTCATGCACACTTTTACAAGAAAGTACAGAAAAAAGACGCTGCGCCACTGTTTTCCGCTGTCCGCTTATACGCTCCGAGGTGTAGTGGGTTGGGTGTAGGGCTTTATGCAATCCGTTGTTTGAAAGTTCACTTTCGGAGCGTTGGATTGTGGCCGCAAAGTGACTAATTCCAGATCACTAAAATGTAGCGAAAGAGCCCTATTCTGTATGAAATTTCGAACACAAGCATCCAAAAACATCTTTGTTTTGAACGACGATGAAGAAAAAGCATCTGATTGACGATTTTGCGGTGATTTTCGTGATTGTGAACGGCTGCGATTGGCAATGGCCAAGGGCCATTGGGCAACCGACCAAGACACGAAGAATGAATACCCACGGCAATTCGTTGTTGGTGGAGAATATTGTAATTATAGTTAGAAAATATGAATGATTGAGACCAGCTGGATTAGCGGATTACAGATTTTTTGTACAATATCAAAATGGGAAATACACTCGACAGTATATTAGCAAAAATGAAATTTCTGAGGTTCCTAAAACTATCGCTCTATATTTGAACTTGGAAAATCCTGAAGGCTATACAGGTAATTGTTGACACCGCAGTTCAACAACAGCTGCTGCTGATGCAAGAAGGAATTTTACTAAAATAAA
The DNA here is from genome assembly GCA_914767705.2 of Tenthredo notha. Classification (NCBI taxonomy): domain Eukaryota; kingdom Metazoa; phylum Arthropoda; class Insecta; order Hymenoptera; family Tenthredinidae; genus Tenthredo; species Tenthredo notha. The sequence goes on along the minus strand of OU611924.1, from coordinate 3,386,810 downwards.
ATAGTTTGGTGGATGGCGTTCTGACACTGTTGCTCAAGGATACATTGAAAACAGGTCCGGCGCTAGTTGTGTGGACTATGTAGAGCATTACACACGCCAAATTTTGATGGGTGTAGAATTCCACACCCCGGATTTTGGTAATCTTTTCAGAAAACTTTGGAAGACGAGGTCAACTTAGTACTGCATCACAAGATGTTTCTGAATCAAGTCAACGAGGGTTAATGTGAAAAGGCTTTTAATAGTACACCCAATTTCTGATAATTATGATTCCTATTACTTATAATTCAATACTCAAGAAATTCGTCACTCATTCTTAGTGCTTCTCGTCAAACACAATACAGGTTCAAAATTTATAATCAAAACTGAACTTCACTCCGTTCACAATCGAGGATAAGTCATTATAGTCTTACGTTAGTTAGTGTTAAATAAAATGAGATAGATTTGTTAACATAAAGAGTTTATTGAATAATAAGTTAAGGTGCCACAGTAGTGGCATGTCCTATATATATTTTGTAACGTCAGAATCGTGAAATACTAGGAATTTCGTCGACAAATTGAGCCCAAACGAAGAAACAAATTTCATGGGAATTATTTTTTTATGGAAGCCTAAATTAATCTGTAGTGCGCTTGCTTAGTGATTTTCAGCGTAGATTACCCAGTAATGTGTATTGCGAATAAATAAAAGTGACAGGTCGTTTATACATATCCAACATGGCGGCATCAGAATCCCTGCAATTACCGACTTGTCGTATTATGATCGCATCTGGGAGATGAGAACATTTATCACTGAATCCAGGGAGCAAGCGCAGTGTAGAAATACACACAATTTTCAGGAAAACTCATTTCAACCGTCTGCGTCCCGTAAATAAGGCTCAATTTGTCGACGAAATTCCTCGTATTTGACGTCTCGGTATGACATATATCTATCGAAAATCTGTGAATTGACGGCAGTTCTGTGGCACCTTAAACGAACATAACTGTAGGTAGACTTATTTGGGAGTACGTGCTTCGGTCAAAGATCAGAGCTAACCAATTAATGCCACACTGGCCTAAGCCTCGTCTTACGTTAGCAACCATCTTCCCTAATCCGCCAACACACATATACGTACATACAATGGACATAAACGTACACTCATATATCAAATATTTAACAGTTAGAACTTTGGTTGCATTTGTAGTCAAGTTTTTCTCTGCCGGTTAGGCCATTTTCACAAATTCATATCCACTATTGGCCTACCCTGCACTGAGATAGGCAGCACGAATCCATTCTAAATAATGCCCAACGTTCGTAAACGCAGTGTAGTAATTTCTGTCACATGTGCCTTCGGACGAAGGACCTACACTCACAATGCCCCGTAGATACCAGAGTCCATAAAGTTGAAAACAAAGTCCACCACCACTATCGCCATTGCAAAGGCTTGACCCTGGTAAAAAGGAATATCGAATATTTATTTGCAACACTGTTAAAAGTCAATTATTTGAAAAAATACAAACTTCGAATAGAATACATCCTTCGAATGTTTGAAACGTTTTTTTTTTTTATTTATGTTTTCTGGCAGTCTTTTGTTGGCGATTGTTGGATGAGTGAAATTGTTTGCAATAGTTGCATGAAGGCAATTCTCAATTTTTAGTTTGTCGCGTCCGTAAAATGGTCTAATCGGTGCAATAAGTATCCTTGTACGTGACGTCCGTAAAATCTCGAATAATTTCGAATTGTGTATCGAAATACAAGTGATAAATATTTCTTCAGGGCGTAACAGTAATGAAAAAAAAAAATCCAACATCCCCCTCAAAGAAATTTTACATCGCAGTTTACATACCGTTCAAGTAACCGGCACAGAACTTATCAGGTGTGACGAAACCCTTGAAGTCATCTTCAACCGCAGCTATGCAACTGTTATACGGAATGTAAGGCAAGGTAATCCCCTGAAGTGTGACACTAGAAACACCGGCCGCCGTTATTCCCCATCCCACGACCTGTTAACGATGTGAAGATTGTGACTATTTTCAAAAATTTTGCACACATGAGGGTTCATAGGTCCTTTTAGGTAAAACGTTGTATTCGATTTATCATCTCTCATTCTAACTTACTTTCAATTTCTATGCAGAAATTTGTTTACGATTGATGAACGGGAATAATTCATGAGTTTACACATTCACTTATAACTTGACAATAAATTTGAAGACATTATGAAAGAACAGTCTTCAAAATCGAAAATGTTTGCATGGAAAGGATTTGGATTTTGTATTTACTAACAATTTCCTTTGTTCGTATTTCGATAAATTATTTCAAGATTGTTTTCTATACAAACCTTTCCGCTTCTACCGCTTTGAAGCTGTTCCCCCTCGAAATCGTTGTCCCAATCAATGCATATTGGCTTAATTAATGCACTGATATTGAAACGGGTCTGCAGATGGACTAACGCAATGTCTTGAGCAAAGTTTCCAATCCTTCCAGAGTATCTTGATGTTATGTCAATTTTCTTGATTTGCGATGTCTGCGCGTAAGGGTCCACCAAAATTATATTGAAAGGACGATAATACTTGCCTGCAGCTACCGAGAACTTGCTAGTGTTCATGACCCGCCTTAGTACTTCATCGTAAAAACAGTGAGCGGCTGTTAAAATTTTAAATTGAACGAAAAAATTGATAACATGTGTCATTTAATCAATTGCCAGGAGTTTCAAAATTTATGCATACGGTACAAAGTTGTTTCAACTCACCAGATATGACAAGATTGGGACTGACCAAAGTACCCCCACATATTTGGTCGTATTTACCATTTGGAGTAATGATATAGATGCCAACATGCCAGGGAAATTCGCCATGCTTAGCAGTTTGGCCATTAATTATCAACGGATTGACGGGAGCCGCTGCTATTCCGCACTCTGAAAATATACAAAAATTAATCGATAGTCCGAAAAGTTCAGGTTATTATACAGCGAAGTACACAAAGATTACCCGGAATGCAATGGAAGATGGGACGATTCCACTCGCCTCCTTCGAGACAGATGATTTCCCTGTATCCAAAATCATTGCCAAGTGAAATTTTGTAAGCAGTTTTGCAGGATAGAATCGCTTTGGTCCCCGGCATGATATTAGATTTGCAAGATACGATTTCACCTTGATATCTACAGACGAAGTCGACACTCTCCGATTTGGGGACTGGGCAGGTTTCTGAAAAGTTTCGTAATACAAGAATCATTCGAATCAATGATAAGGACAATATTGAAATTCTAATTTGACTATCCAGTCTTTATTCTGCGCAGATTTGAGAAATTTGTTCAATTAGTACTTTGTGCAACATCGAGCTTTTTTCACAAATGTAACACAATATTTGATAACTATTCACAGATATGATTAGTCCGAATCTGTGACCTGATATGGTGATCTAAAATTGTAACTCACTGACGCATGTTGGAGACGAAAACCACATTCCTCCACCATAACATATTGAGATGTTGTTTCCCCTGAGGATGTAGCCCTCGTTGCAGCTATAGACGAGAAAGCTACCAATCGGAAGTCTGGTACGTGATGGAATATTGCACTGTCCCTGGCATGATCCCAATTCGAATCTTTCACCTTCTAGCTGTTCAGGTAGAATGCAACCAGGAGATGAGCTTGCGGTAATGACTTCGATTGATGCCGTTGTCGTCGTTTCAGGAACTGATGAATTCTCACCAACTGTAGGAGACGGTCTAAAGAAACAGATCATCGTTGTAATAAATATTATCATACACGGAATCATCCAGCTTACTGTGCGGGACAGTTGTCTTCATCGGAGTCATCAGCGCACTGCTTTATCCCGTCACATCGTGCGTTCGGTAGATCTATGCAGCTATCATCTTTGCAGATGTAGTGCGGGTTTGCCCTAAACAACAAATGTATACGTTATGTAATTAGATTCGGTTGGGGTAACAGAAAACTGACAACTAGTTACTCGTGAGAAGAATCGAAGTATTATCGACTTTTGTTCGTCTTTCTTTCCAGTTCACTTAATTAGGAAGGCACACAAACGTCTTTCAATTCAAAAAAGAATCGAGTTGTTTTATTACTCATATTGGAATCTCTGCTCATAGTTTTCTACCACAAACAAATTATTTGCGGCTGATTTCTGGAAAACTATGTGTTTAAACCTTGCGTGTATGATATTTCAGAAACCGTTCGACCAATTTCGATCAGCTTTTGAGAAGAAATTGTCTACGTAAGGTCATTTGAAATAACGAAATAGAAACATGATACGAGAATCGGATCTTAAGACATAATCAATTTTAGTGGTGAATAAGAGTTCCTATTGAAAAAAATGTTCAAATAAGCTGCCATAAGATTCATTCTTACAACCTTCATATTAGTGCAATATGCTCTGAATTTAAGCTGAAACCGATGACTTGCTCTCGTATAAATTTAGTATAAATTTTAAGATTCAACCCGGAATATCCGAAATTTCACAATTCAACTTAGTCCTTGAAATCTCTGTAGTGCATCGCTACTTTTCACATAATAGCTTATAGGTATTGAAGAAAAAGAAAAAATCAACGATTAGGGTCGAAGGCAAAGGTCTAAGTGTTTCAATGGAAATATAATCATTGACTCCAGATCATTATACTCATATTTGGACTCTGAATTATCAGAAATTCATATCCCCAGAGGCGTATGTGCTTCCCTTAATTGTTGTAGCATGTCTTTGCTTGATTTATATTTGTCTATTGTTCGTTTGATTATTTTCATGATCAATTACCTACATTCTGCATCCCGTCGGGCTTGGAGCTCCGCCCAGGCCGCAGGAAGTTCAGATAGATCATTTATTTCTAAAATGAAAATGAAAATTGCATTGGAATGTGACCCGATAGATTCGGAAATATATCCCTGGCGGAAATTTTTTGTACGACAAACTACAACGTTTTATGAAAATGACGATTTTGTGAAAAATCGTAGAAAACAATAGATTTCGTAACAGTTTGTCATAGAATTTAACGAATTACTATGAAAATTTATTACGTTTAATAAATAATTAGGAAATCCTACAATTTTCAACAAAATATTACGAATTATTCAAACTTTCTACACCCAATTACGAAAATGTACGACCCCAAAATATATATTTATTTTTTTGTAGTTTGTAATCAATTTTCATAGAAATTCACGAATTTCTACAACAATTTACAAATAATTAAAACTTTCTACTCCCAATTACGAAAATGTACGACCCCAAAATATATCATTTATTTTTTGTAGTTTGTAATCGATTTTCATAGAAATTCACGAATTTCTACAACAATTTACAAATAATTAAAACTTTCTACTCCCAATTACGAAAATGTACGACCCCAAAATATATCATTTATTTTTTGTAGTTTGTAATCGATTTTCATAGAAATTCACGAATTTCTACAACAATTTACAAATAATTAAAACTTTCTACTCCCAATTACGAAAATGTACGACCCCAAAATATATCATTTATTTTTTGTAGTTTGTAATCGATTTTCATAGAAATTCACGAATTTCTACAACAATTTACAAATAATTAAAACTTTCTACTCCCAATTACGAAAATGTACGACCCCAAAATATATCATTTTTTTTTTGTAGTTTGTAATCGATTTTCATAGAAATTCACGAATTTCTACAATAATTTACAAATAATCAAAACTTCCTACAATATATTACGGATATTTACCACCCCGAAATATGTGATTTTTTTTTGTAGTTCCCAATCGATTTTCCTAAAAATTCAAGAATTTCTACAATAATTTACAAATAATCAAAACTTCCTACAATATATTACGGAAATTTACCACCCCGAAATATGTAATTTTTTTTTTGTAGTTCCCAATCGATTTTCCTAAAAATTCACGATTTTCTACAATAATTTACAAATAATCAAAACCTTCTACATATATATTACAGAAGTTCACGACCCCAAAATATGTAAAATTTTTTTGTACTTCTCAATCGATTTTCATAGAAATTCCCGAATATCTACAACAATTTACAAATAATTAGAGAAATTATCTATAATCTATTTCGGAAATTTGCGGCCCCAAAATAATGTTTTATTCTTTTGTAGTTCATAATCGATTTTCATTTGAATTCACGAATTTTTACAACAATTTACAAATAATGAAAACTTTCCACAATCTATGACGGAAATTCACGACCCCGAAATATGTAAATTTTTTTTTGTAGTTCTCAATCGATTTTCATAGATATATTCACGAATTTCTACCATTTACGAATAATTAAAATTTTCTACAATCTATTACGGAAATTTACGACCCCAAAATAATTTTTTTTTTTTTTTTTCTTACTCAGATTTCAATTGATTTTTGTGAATAATTACAAATTTCTACAAGAATTTTCGAACAATTAGATTTTCCTACACCCAATTATGAAATCAAGGGCGTAAAATTTTATACCCGCGTGTGATCGCCGTACACGAAGGTCGTCGGAGATAGCCCCCGAGTGATTACGGCATCACACGAGGGCATAAAATATTACGCCCGTGTTACAAACGATATTTTTCGTTGCAGTGCACAGTGGGGCCGAATCCCAAATTTGCGGACATAACCCGAAAAATGAAGTTTTGTTTTCGGGGTTTTAGAGTGAAGGAGTGCAAGTAAAGTAATAGTCCGAGGGTCGGATTCCGGACTGGGGAGGGTAAGATCCCCCGGCGACGACGTCGTTAACACTCATAATTAACTGTAACTTGATGCCATATGGTGACAGAATTTATCACTAGATTTAATCATTTATTTTCATTTCACTGAAAATTAACCCGCCACGGGTCAACAGTTACAGTTACATACATATTGATGTAAATCCTCACAAATCAAACTTTACCTATTGAGTCGAAAAGTGTTACAGATTGTAACAGTCGACGATTAGATCCAGATCGACACCGGACGTCAGTTGATCAACGAAGTTAAGCAATTTCATCTGTGACCAGAATTTGGATGGGTGACCCACATGAAAACACAATGTTAAAGAAAAAATAAAATGAGAAATTTGATTGGGTAACACCGATACAAACGAATTCAGATATAGAAACAAACTGTGATCCTCTATCATGATAATCTGATAATCTGATTACATGTCCGAAAATCCGGAACCAGAAACCTAGTTGAAACGGCTACACTCTTTTTGTATCCGTTTCTATTCGGAAATTCCAGCAGAACTATGACCCTCTATGACAATCTACGAAACATTCTAACTTCCTACCAATATTGTCTAGCATTAATTATGACATTTGAAAAAAAAAAAAAAAAATTCTTCAAGTACGTCTTCAACTAGAAATTACGAAATTCTAAGATTTTTAACTACAGCTTACTACGACAAAACTAATATTTGTCCGAAATGCATTGAAAATTCGTAGTCAGTTTCGTAAAACGTCATAGTTTGATGCGTAGAAATTATTGAAAATATTCATGAAAATTCGTAAAAATATTTCCGCCAGGGATACCTACTTTTTCAACTCCCAAAATACTCAGAAATTTGAATGGGTCTTAATGTTTCAAACTATGTACATATTAAATTCATGTTTGTATGAAAGTATTCTAACTCGTTGTTACTATGTTCTTTTTTGTTTTCGGATTCACGCTTCAACGTTTTTGATAGTCTAACAAAATTCTAGTTACGGAATAAAATAAACATATCGAGAATATTCGGTGAGACTACACGATCCCTTTCCTACGGCAAAACCAACACAGGTGCTCACCGTGTGCGTGAGTCTCGTTCGGGAGGGGATGCAATGCTATTGGCACCTCATTCCGTCCTAAACTAGCCTCACGCACGCGGTGCGCTTGTGTTGGTTTTGCTATAGGAAGGGGATCGTGTAGTCTCACCGAATATTTACGGTATGTCGCATCGACTCACTTCAATCAATAATAATTCAATGAAATCTAGTATACACGGAGAAAAATTTCCAGCAAAAAGTATCGAACTTCCCAGTAATCACGGGACATTTCACTAGGTGTACAAAAAACTAATGAGAATCGACGAAAAAATAATAAGCACCGATGAAAAATTCATAAATCCACGAGAAATTTTGACAAACATGGTCCAGAAATTTTTGACACGCCAACAACGTCACTTTTTGATGTACTTCTGTGACTTTCTGATGTACTTCCTTCGATTTTTTGATGCATTTTGTGAAAAACTACCACCTGATTCTTCAATATTTTGTATACATCGTGAAATGTCCCATAATTCCAGAGAGGATCAGTCATTTTTACCAAGATCTTTCGGTTTATTTTAGTGGGAATTTCTCTCCGTGTAGTCTATTATAATATAACCGGAATGGATCCATTTTGGAATTAGCCAAATTGCGATATATCAAAAATTTGCATCATTAGAAAATTAAATGTTATATTGTATATTCCTGTTCAATTCATCGTGATCAATAATTCCAGGAATTTTCGAAAACGTTGATCCTGTTTTTATCTCCCATAAATCTCTATTGTAATGAAATTAGAGAAAAAAAAAATCCAAGCTACGCTGTACGTTACGCACCTAGGGAGGGAAAGTAGGCTATTTCAAACTACGTGTGAGATTGACCGCGAACATACTATAAATCGATTTCCTGAGTCTCAAATGTCGTAACCCACAAAATTTAGGAAATTGACTTTTTTTTTTACTCTTTTGACATTGTTTCGACTTTTTGGACTCTTTTTTACTCTCTGTCGGTAAAATTTTTCATTTGTGGGTTACGACATTTGAGACTTAGGCCATCGAAATATTCTTTATAAATGTATCAGTGATGTGAAAAAAAAAAAATGAGGAACTTCTGGCTGGCTACGTATAAGTACTTTGGAAAGACAAGAAGACGAACGGAACTTACTTATCGCCTTGATTCGACTTCGCGCGGGCGGTCTGGGATATTGAGAAGATTTCTTCTTCTTCTTGGCATCCACTGCAGCCAGCAGAAGACATGCGTACAATACAGTACTGTACCGCATATTGGAAACCGTATTTTCGTTACGCACTTACAGCACTGCGTGTTTCGAAATGGCAATGAATTCTGGATAGAGAAGACATGAGAACCTCAGAGTTCATACCTATACAGGGTGTCCCAGAATTCGCGACGAGGAATTCACAGGGTAAATCTTGAGCGAAAACGGGATCGAAATTTCCTGAACCGTTTTTTCCGGAAATGCTTAGATTTCTCGCTATAATTATTTCAATTTCAGTCAATAAGGTGCGATGTAAGAACGGGCGCTTGTCGGTGTGCTCGCCGCTTGGTTGTGTGCACTTTGTTTCGCGGCGACAATAGGCTGGGAGACGCGCATACAATCGAGCGGTAATCACATCGACGAACGTCCGTTTATAAGCCGCGCGTCATTGGCTGGATTTGAAATAATTATAACGAGAAATCTAAGCCTTTCCGGAAAAAACGGCTAAGGAAATTTCGATCTCGTTTTTGATAACGATTTACTCTGTTAATTCCTCGTCGCGAATTCTGGGACACGCTATAGATATATCAAAAAGTATGAAAAAAGTGGTGACATCATCTTAGAGTAACGATTTTCCATGGCTTATAACCCTTGTTTTTCATCGCGAACATATGATACGCTGTCATTGTACCGGTGAGAGAGTACGACCTTAGATAATATCGGAGGTTATCGCATTTAACTAACGCTAATGCGATTTAAATGTTCATGCTTGTGACGAGAAACGTCAACTCCTTACGTACCAGTCGAGACAAATAATCAACTGACTTAAATGCTAAAAGCTGAAATTTTTTGACTGTTTATAGTTCTTATAAAGACTTGTTCGCTTTATATATGTGAAGAATATAGGGGAGCATATTACACGTTTAAATTCATGAAAACCATCAATTTACAGAATCATTACTTCCATTTCACGCTGAGTACTTTACTTAAAACTACAAGAATATAAATTTAGAATTACACACTTGACTGAAATCTCAAAAATAACTGGTGAATATAACGTAGTTTTTGATTCCATCAAACGGAATACATCACAGTATCATTCCGTCAAATTACTAAATTAATGAACTCAAGATTTCTCAATCATACGGCCGGATAATTCGTGAGTTTCTAATGTTGACAAAAGAGTGGGATTCGTTAGCAAAATTGGGTGAAAAAAAAAAAAAAATAATAATTCATGAATTAGAGTCGAATTTAACAAAAAAATATAAAATGAAACTAGCACGTAAGTATAAAGGACTGGACGCAACCAGTATTACCCATATTCATGCAATTGCACGTTACAACCAGCTCCTTCCAGAAATTTTTTTTGGATTCAATTATGCAAGAAAAATCAAACAAAAGGTTCGGCTCGAATTGACCGAATTTTTTTATGACATGAGTGCTGCAATACCGTGTCACACAAAATACCGATCAGTTGTCTTTACATTTTACAGAGCCATACAAGTAAACACGCGGGAGGACGGGACAATACTAATAATCAGCAGCTGAAAGAGTTCAAGTCGTACATAGGCGATGTAAATACAATGATAGAATTATATACTCACTCGTCTCTGTACGTGTAACAGCTGATATGCTAGGCGATCGAGCGATTCCAGTTGAAACTAGACGTGATCGGGTAAACATTGCAGATTAGTGTGCGATCGTTCGTGTAATTTCATACTACAACAAGATCAAGAGCTATACAAGGAGTATAATTCTGTCGAATCAATTCCAAATTCGTTTTGGTGAAAAGGAGAGACATAATAATTGAAATGATTGAAAAATTCGTAATGTGGATAATTAGATAGACGTTTTACAAATCTAGTAATTTTTTTCACGTGCTATTATTATTATAATTCGCAATTAGTTTTTTATTTTTCTCAACTTGACGAATTCGTCTTAAAATTTAATAGCCTTGAGGGAAAGTACAGGTGGGGGGGACTCTATGGATCTGTTAATGTAATTCGACTCGACTCATTTCCTTTCCCATACATATTTTGGTATAAAATAATTAATAGTCGTGATTCAATTGGCTAGAACGTTGATTACGTTTAATTCTGCGCCATGATATTGGTGATATTTCTCATGCTACTCGATATATAACACTTTCTATATACCGAGTGTTTTCGGTGAAACTGCTGACCCCCTCCCTGCGGCGAAACCAACACAGACACGTGAGGCGTTCGTGAGGCTTGGCTATCCCCCTCCCGGCCGAGCCGATAGAGTATATCGGTAGTAATACTCTGTACGAAGCGATCTACTCTATATAGGAAGTTTCATATATCGAATAAGATGAGAAATATCATAGTTGGCCATCTTTCCCGTATGGCTACCTCACCCGGAATTACCATATTTACATCAGTTGAAACTTTATCTACGTAGAAAGTATACCTAACTAACAGAACATGTGTATTTACCACTTTAGAATCGTCTGAAATTATAGTATTGTTCGAAAATAGTTATGAAATTAAATTCTGTTGAAAAATAAGTTGTATTATAGTCGTAACGAAATGAACCAGTATAGCGAATTTTTGGGCTGTAAGAATGAGCTTCAACAAACTATTTTTATTAGTGGGGAGGAAGGTTGAACAATTAAAAATTCCAATTGATACAAACTTTTGAAATGTTTAATAATGTTTATCAGTAAAATCGGCATGTTTTCAATTGTTTTGAAAATATTATCGTCTTTGTTATCCAATTCTGTCAAACATGTATAGGTATTACATTCAAAATAGAATTTTGTAGATTGTTTTTTTTTTTTTTGAGAAAATAAGTACAGCGATATTAAACCAAAACGTTTACTTTAATCTCAATAAGACGATTTCATGAAAAGAAAAGAAAATAAAAATGGAATACATTGTCACCGTATCATCGAAATTATCATGAAACATTTCAATCGATTATAAGCATTGTGTGTTTGTTTTGTCTTCTTTCTATCTCTTTATTCGATATAGGTATAATATGGTATGGTATCATTTAGTACTCATTGTTTTTCACCCCTTGAGGCATTACAAGACTTTTTTTTCCATCTCGGCACGGCTCTAAGAATCTTATTTATTTCTAGCCCTCCAACTTAATCTTAATTATTGATAATATAGTCTCTTCCTTATCTGACTTTTTGAAATTAAATCTCCCTGCTAAAGAATTGTATATAAAATAAACGTGTAAATAAAGAAAAAATTAAATAAAAAAAAAAAATAATAAGCTGACATATTAGCGAGGGAAAAAAAGAAATAAAATAAACAAGAAAACAAAATCTAAACTGAAATCCCTCTATCCTAGGTAGTGTCTGCGTTATATTACTTCTAATAAACTAAAAAATGAAATACTGTTTGTGATATAATTATTATCATTATAATGACTTTGGAAAATCGTCCTCTCTGCTTTACCTCTCCACTCTCCTCGGCTTTTACGATACATAGTCTTCAGCACGATGTCTAATTGTACCACTCGTCCAGCAGTCCTCTCTCCTCTCTCTTCTGTCTCTTTTCGTTAGCGCTTTCTCCTCCTGTCCTCACTTCCCTTTTCCATTCTTGTTCTCTTTCTAGCCACGTCCATTTCTCGTCATCTATCCAAACTTCTCTTCTTCCGAGTCGCACATCTTTTCCTCTTTTTCTCTCTTCTGTAGCTTTTTCTCGCAATCTATATCTGGTTGCTCTTTCCGTCCAGGTTAAGTCTTCCTCAACCCGCCACGGTGCCATACGACATATTTCTGACGTTTTGCCTAATACTTCGTCTCTGATCTCCGCATTTTCTAGTCTCACTATAGTCAGCACGTCTCCTCTGGCTCTTATTCTCCTGCTAATCACATTGACTTCGATTTTCTTTCCCACCACTTCTCTAAGTACTCTCTGTATTTCTATCCTTCCATTTTCACCATCTTCTACTATTCCTACGATACTCAAGTTCCTTCTTTTCATTTCTCTTTCCCACATCTCCTGTTCCCAGTTTATCGAAAATACCCCCTGCGCTCTCTTCTTTTTAACCGTCTTGTCTTCTTCCTTACTCTCTTCCGTCCCCGTGAAGCTCTGTTCCGCAGTCCTTTTTTTCTCATTCTTTTCCTCCTTAGCCCACAGACCCATCCAACCGTCTTCTCTTTCTTCTCTCTTTTCTTCACGAGGCTTTATTTTTCTCTCTTCTATCGCTATCCTTTGACCCTTGTTGTCCGTGAAATCCTCAACGGAGGAAGTCGACCATTCAACTTCTCTAAGGGTCGAATGCTTCTTAAAGTTCCTTCCCGATTCCTTTTCTTCTTTTTTTTCGAGCCAATATCGTCTCTTTTCCTCCGCCCTCTCTCTCAAATCGTCCCTTAACCCTCTCATCTCGTCCCTTATAGACTTCAGTATCGCTATCGTCACCGGCGAATCCATTCTGCTCTTCTTTACAAATAGATACTCGTCGAATATTACCTGTTTATCTTATCGACCGAGATTTTCACTGAGAATTAGCTTTTACGTGGTTTGAACTTTTTCTTCTTCCTCTTTTCTTCTTTTCCACAGTTTTCTAGACTCCCGCGGTCTCTTTCTATCTCCTTCCACTACTTCCGTTTGCTTTTCTTTCTTCACACTTTATCACTTGACCGTTATTCTTATAATTCTCGTGAATCACGTCTACCTCTTATGGTTGTCTTGATTCAACTAATCTTTTCAAGCTTGCCTTCTGTTATTTCCCCTCTCTTAAGTTTCTGCGATCGGCTGTCTACGGTGTATGTCCATTCGTCGCCCCGCACCTCTCTTTTTCTTTTTCATGTCAATAAACACGGCTTGATTCTCCCTCGTCCTTTTTCTCCTGCCTAGTTGCCATCGCCTCTATATTTTTGTTGTTACTTTGTCATATACGAATTAATTCCACGTCAAGCGGAATGAAATCAATGCAAAATTTTACTACATTACCTCAATTTTTTTTGGAACACACGGAGAGAAGAGTTTATTTGTAGGTAGCAAAATTTGTTAACTGTGTTATAATCCAAACTCGTATAAAGTTTAACTTCAATTCAATTACTAAATTTATAGACAAGATCGGGATGTTTAGTCTTCTACCGAAGACAAAACATCGCGATACCAATAATTCTCCATTTCATTATTCTTATTAATCTACAGCTTCTGCGAACTACAGTGGAGAGTAGTTCAAGATTAAACACCTTGCAGCCTTTTATATACACATTATAGATTTTATATTATTTTATATATTTCTAAAATAAGTTCCTCCGTAATGAAATCCTAATCCTCTGACCCTCATAAACCGTTTCCTTTTCTACCTACTCTTCTATGAACTTTTGTTCTTATAAACATTTCTATAGTTTTACGACCCCCTTCTTTCGAGTGTCTTTTTCCGCTGCCGATTCCAAGAAAACCCTCAATTCCCAAACTTTCCGTTTCCAAACGTCCAACCCCTCATTTCCAATTCGCACCCTCTCTTCTTTTTACATACATACTTCGAAAATCCAAAATCCCTTTCAAAACATTCTACTCCGAAAACTTAAACCTAAAACAACTCATCAATAATAAAAACTATTTTGCTTTAAAGAAAAAGACTTGTTTATAGTAACCTCGAAGACCATTATAATGCCTTTGAGACAATTTAAAGGAGTCCTATACGCCTATGGTAAAATACCTTGCGTCAGCACCTCGCTAACTTATGGGTAGCAACTTAAGTTGCAATATTCGGACCTTCACTCTTCTTCTAATTGCCTCCGATAAAATATTGTTGTAATAAAATTGGTAAAACATTGTTATTATAATAAAATTCAAAAACTCATTATCCCACACAACAACTGTTAAGAAATGGTAAAGTTGGAGAAAAGAAAACAAACTCAGTTGAGAATAATGTTGAGTTCATTTTCTTTTTCGCAATAACTATCAAATAAATTTACGTTTCAACTATTTATTCTAAATTTACGTATTAAATTTTCAATAATTAGCTTCATATGATGAAAAATAAGAAGCTTTGAAATCAATGCAAAGCCCGAGGACTGCGATTATCCAGTTGTGGATAGAGACGTTTATATAGACCGTCGAAACGATTTGATGCAAAATAAAATAAGCGTTCGGACGTATCTAGATAAATTTTTATCTTTGCGTATGAAAGATGCTTTGATCTTGGTACAAATAATTAATTTATTTAATAAAACATTTTTTTATTTTCCACGAAAAAATTCATTTAATCTTTTTGCATCAGTTTCAAGCCGATTTTGCTTCGTTTTTTTAAGAAAAGCTATACTCAGTAAACCAATATTTTTCATGTTTTAGATAAAAAAACAGGCATTGTACTCAGCCTACTACCTTAATATTTGATAGCTCCTCGACGTACTGGAAGAAAAAGGAAAAGTCTTGAAGCTGAGGCTCCAGCAGTACAACCACCAAGACAGACTTTCGAGGAAAGAAGAGTCATTTTTTGTCCATATTCCAGTAAGTTATATGTTTTTCATAAATATTATAATGCTTTAAAAATTTAATTTTTAATCATTTTTCATTTGATTGTTATAAATCCTACTGTTTAATTCATTATTTTTTTTTTTTAGGATGTCGTAGATTTTTGGAAGTAGCTTTAGAAACAGGAATCAACCATACAGCAAGGCTCTCACTACAGCATCAACCTGTTCCCATAATCGTTGGTCTCTTTAATAATATTGCTGCCTGTTACGTGATTCTGAAAAATATTATTTACTAAGCGGATCCACAAAATGCCCGTACTTTGTGGATTTCTTTACAACAAGTGTATTTGAATATTGCTCACCCGGATGATAAGCCATCTGTGGATGTTACTTCAATAATAAATTGGAGAAGTTCAAGACATCATTTATCAGAGTCATCAACAAAATAACAATCAGTAATACTCAAAAGCTTTGCAATACTTATTCCTGTTGAATCGCTATAGATTCATGAAAGCTTAATTTTAATATTTATTTTATTAGTTCAAAGTCATTATAGGTATTAGTTAATTATAATAATGTTTTCGTGTTATTTATGCAACAATTATTTTATAAGTAATAATTTACTTTTAGAACATATGAAAGATATTCATAGTGACGTTCCTATATATTTAGGTGTAATGAAGAAAAATGTAAAAGAAGTTTTTCTATATACCGTTCGTTTGTCCGAAACCGATTTCAGTGTCACAAAAACGAAAATAATGATGGTACAATAAATGATATTCCCGAATTAAGTCAGTCTCATTCATCTAATGATATGAATGAAAATTTAGGTGATAATTGATGCTCCCGATCTAAATACTAACTATAATTTTCAATCTTTTTTTTGTCGAACCCGAAAATTTAATTTTGTGATGATAACGATAATAACATCAGAAAAGAATTATTTAAACTCTATGCAAAATTATACAGCTTTATGTCTATTCCAAGGAAAAATATTGATGAAATTATCGGCATCTTTGGTACATTATCCAAATTAATGATGCAAAATTTCAAATAACGAATCGATGATAAATTCAATTCAGACGAGTATGAGCCTAACAACCCTTCAGGAAGTCATAAAGGGTTGAATAAATGTGGAGCAGTTTATATAACCATCGGATCGTTACCTGATAAATATTGCTCTAAATTAGAAAATATATTTTTCTTTCAATTATTCAATCCGTTGGACAGAAAAGTAGTTTCCAAAGAAATAATCTTTAATAAAATTATCAAAGAACTTCAATATTTAGAACAGCATGGATTGACGATCGCTTATATCCTTCAGGTACTCCTTGCGCCATTAACTTACAGGCCACAGCTTTTGCAGATCTTTTTCTTCAACCATTTGGGATAAAGCTGAAAGGTTAATTTGTAAAAAAAAAATTTCAACTCAAAATAAGGAACACCGTAATAATACATTCTGGCGGTGTACTATTCGAATGTATAATGGTTATGTTTTGAACAAAAATGAGTTAAGCGATCACATACAAAAGATTTTATTTTATTTTTATTATGAACCTTTGAAACGAATACAAATATAAAATCCATTGAGAGACTCTATCATGAGAAATTTTATCAAACGTTGGAATGATTACGATATTCGTTCGGTTTCTTCCTTTTTTTTCTTCCCCCTTCAACAGGTGGAATATATATTTATATTATTTTACCCCCCCCCCCCCCCCCCCCCGTCGCTTATTTTTAACCGCATATGAAATAAATGTGTAAACAAACAAAGATATAATTAAATGAAGAAAAATAAACAGCTCACATAGTAGCGGTAACAAAAAAACAAAAATTGAACTGAAATCACTCTATCGGTGGTAGTGCCTGCGTAACACTACTTCTAATAAACTAAAAAATGTAAGACTGTTTTCAATATTATTATTAGTATAATCACACTGAAAAATCGTCCTTTTTTTACCACCTATTCACTTTTTTCGAGCCACGGTACATAATTTTTCGCACAAGGTCTAACTGTAGGCTCGTGCTACTCGTCCCGCTTTCGCTATCTTCTCGTTTTCTCTCTTCGCCTTTGCTTCCTTTTCTTCCTCTACCATTCTTCTACGTCAATCCCAGCATCTTCTCTACTCGGTTGCGCTTCGTTCTCTTTTCTCCACTCTTCTTCCGCTTTCTGTCTTAAGCGGAACCAGGTTGCCCTCTCAGTCAAGGTCAAGTCCTCGACCATCCCGCACTTCTGCTTTTGAGATATCTCTCGTTTTTTCTCCAATACTTCGTGTAATGTAATCTCTGCAACTTCCGGTCTCACTAAACTCCGTGCTGCTTCTGTTGCTCCTGGTCTTCTGCTCGCCATTTGGACACCTGGTGTCCTTGCCATAACTCCTCTCAGTCTCCTTTGCAATTCTAATCTTCCATCCGGTCCTCTGTAGATCTTTTCGATCGCCCCTTTTCTCTGTGGTTCTTGCTCTGTGTTTTCTCGCCAGTCTTCCGTTTTCTCTTTTACAGGCATATTTTCTCCCTCCTTTCTTCCGATCCTTTGACCTCCGGCGTAAGCAAAACTCTTGGGGTAAGGGGTAAACTTCTCTACCTTTTTCAAGGCCAGAATCTTTCCTTCTTTTTTTGCCGCTCTCTCTTTCTCTTCTTCCTTTAGTTTGTATCTTTTTGATTCCTCCCTAGATTCTCTTAAATCGTCCCTTATTCCTCTCACTTCGTCCAGTATTGCCTTCAATATCGCTATCGCCATGGGCGAATCCATCCTGCTCTTCCTTGACAACGAATACTCGCTGCTTATTACTTGACTGATTCACCGACCAAACTAATTCTCAATTAGTTCTTCTTTCAGCCACGGTTACCTCGATGTCTCTGCTCGGCGCTACTCAATTAACTATTTCGCCTGGTTTCAGCTTCGTCTCCTTATTCTCTTCTTCTTTTTTTATTCTTTACAGTTTTCTGGACTTTCAACTATTTTGTCTTTTCTTTCGCCCTTGTTTCTTCACGCTTTATCACTTTGATAAAGGTTCCTTCTCTTTTGTGTCACTTATACGTCTACTACGTATGCTGTATTTGTTTCGACTACTCTTCCATTGCTTCTGCTTTATACGTCTTCTTCCCCTCTACTCGTAATATGCTGAACGACTAGCTGTGCGAATTCACCCACCACCCCGCACCTCTCTTCCTTTCTTCTGATAGTAAACATTGCCCGATTCTTTTCCGTCCTTCTTCTTCTGCCTGATTGCCATCACCTCTCTCTTTCTATACCTAGACGCTATACACAGAGAAAAGAGTTTCTTTATAGTTAAAGAATGTATATTTGTATATAAGCAAATAGATATTCATTCATAGTTAACAAATATAAGTTGATCCAAATGATATTGGGTTGAGTGAAATCATCTAGGTATAGTCATTGTTTGACTTAACCCAATATCATTTGAATCAACTTATATTTGTTAACTATGAATGAATATCTATTTGCTTATATACAAATATACGTTCTTTAACTATAAAGAAACTCTTTTCTCTGTGTAGTATGTTCCATCATTTACGAGGACACGTCGGTCCGGTCTTCGACCAACTTTCCGCCTCTGAATTTTCAGCATTTCCTGTCATCAGAACAAAATATGACCCAACATATTTTTGTGTGAATGAGTCTGATCTTGTCAAATACACTCAGCAACAAAATTAACGGCGCACCCGGGACTCGGCGAAATAATACCGATTTTCAAAATACTGTAACTCAATGAAAAATTGTCGAAAAAAATCATTCGGCAAAGCATTTTGAAGGTTGAAACTTCATCTGCAAGATGGTTTTTGAGAATTCATCCTACGGTCATTTCTGACCTCATGGCGTAGGTCTGAGTGCCGGGTTGCGAAACGCCAGAAAAAACAAGTTTTTCAAAGTTCTCTACGGGGCGTTAAAAAAATCGCAGAGAACTTTCGAGACAGCCATTTTGTAGCCTGAAATCTTCTCTTCAAAATCGTGACATCAGCTTCAATTTGCTGACTGGTGTTGCATCTGCAGAACTGATTAAATCATACAAGCGCCAGTTTCCAGCGCTTGAAAAACTTGTAATGGTTGTCAAACAATTTTTATGGCAAAGAGAGTTGAATAACAGGAGGACTGGCGGCATTTCATCCTACGCTCTTGTTTCCATGACAATCAGTTTTCTCCAGCTTCATCCCAGACAAAATGCGAATTATCTAAATTCTAATTTGGGTGCTTTGTTGATTGAATTCCTAGAACTGTACGGCAGAAAATTCAATTATGTTGAAACTTGTATCAGACTCAGAGATGGTGGTGCTTACATATCTAAAGAGGAGATCCAGCGCAGCATGATTGACAAACCTTCTCTCCTATGCATTGAAGATCCTATTGTTCCAAGCATCAATCAAGGTCGTGACAGCTATAAAATCCTTCACGTGAAGGAGGCTTTCGATTGGGCTTATTCCGTGCTATCTCAAGCAGTTAGTCCTCATGATATATCAGTGAATGATGCGCGCAAAGTCAGTATCCTAGGTCGAATAGTCCGGGTGAAAGACGACGTGATCGAGTTCCGGAAATGGATCAAAGAAACGTTTCCATTGTCTCTTGCCGAGACGGATTCTCTTTCCAGTACCACAGGATGAGATGCATTAACCCTTGCATTCTTCGCCAGTCACACCAATTCAGAATGCAATCATGGCCATTCTCGTTAGAACTTATAATGCAAAGGGTGGAAGAAAACAATAGAAAATAGCTGCAATGGCGACAATCAACAGCCTCATCAACATCAGTCAGAGAAGTACTACAAACCTAACGACACGTAATCAGCGGCATTACTCGAGGCGACAGCATCAGCAGCAAACTAACCGTAATACAACAAGAAGTCAAGAACAATCCGAATCACAATAACAACGACAGTAAGAATAATGGTAGTTTTTGTATCAAGGGCGTGAAATATGGGATTTATAATGTTTTATTCTTCATTCATTAGGATTAATTATTAATAAATTCTGAAATCAATGAAGTTCTAACGGGCGGGTGGCACCGGGGCCGGAATTGTTCAAAGTTTTTCATTTAGTTTTGTTTTCCTAACAAAATTTCAAGTTTTTATTGTAGAAGGGCTTCGCCCCTGGACCCCCCCGGCCTGTTTACGTCTTTTTGGAATTTTTGGACTGCTCCATTCAGGTGCCTGTCCACATGAGAATCAAATCTTCGAAAGTTGCTCTCGCGAGCAGTACTAGCCACTGGACACGCTCCTGAGAAGCCGTGTCCACTAGCGAGTACTGCTCTTAAGAGCGATTCTCGAGAATTTTACTCTCATGTCGACAGGTACCTTTATAATGCGAAGTGCTGTACTATTCAATAATTTCTAAGAATTAATAAAGTGGCCACAGTTAACGAGTCGTAAATAAAACATCGTATGGAACACTGGAATAAAGTCCATCATTCTCTCGGGCAGTAAACTCACCCTCGGGAATAATCTTCGACTTTATTTCCTAGTTGCATAATGTACTATCACTCGTTCTGAATCTTTACTAAAATTAAACTGAAAAAAGATGATTTTCGCTCGTGTGATTGTCACCCCTACTTCGCTCGGACCAAAAACTTCACACTCGTCCGAGAATCAACACTTTCGCACTAGCATCGAAAAGTACTATCGTATGCGGGACGTTTTAGTAATTTTTTCCTACTGGGCAATTGAGCCTTGAAATTGAGCTAAAAACTCGAGGGTTCTGATTTTTTTTAACGACAATTAGTCATCTTTTTGAATTCACATGTGAAGCTTGATAGCTGTTTCATAAAATATATCGCGGAGGCTCCACAAATTGTATATAACGATGAATCGAGGATGATAATGAAGCATTCTGGTAGTCAAACCTATGTGTTATTCTCCATGTATTATCAATAAATAGGGAGCTGTTTTGATGTTTCTGCTGATAAATAATATCAAATGCTTCGGAATTATTCGGAAATAAACCCATTTTTCATGTTCTGCCATTTTTCCAAATTGTTTCCTACATTCCATACCTGACGAATTGGCGTTCCGCCGGTGCCGAACACGACTATTGAAAAACATCTTAGTTTTATTTAAAAATCAAGTCCCTATTTGAAAAGTCGCAATACGTTGTGATTAGCGATTGTAAATTGTTGGAAAGCCATGATAATCCTCAGTTCCTGCAATGCCGGGAGCGAGAGCATACACTGAGAAAAAAATTATAGTTGTACTAACAATTTTTCAACTATAAACAATAGTGATTATACGGACTTGAAATAATTTATAGTACCCGTAACCAATGAAAAAACGGTTAGTAGAACAAAAATTTCTTGTTATGAGTGCCATTCGCAAAACTATTTGCATATAGTAAGGAATATAATGTGCTATATCAACTATGAATAATGTTAAACCATAACATATGGCATGAGTTGTGGTTACCAATTCTAATAGCATGATCTACTATCGTGGTTTTTTGTGAAAACCAACTCAAATCGTTAAATACGGTCCCTGCTATGCGGAAGAAATGAATCTAGCTGGTTAAAATTTCGCGTTACTAAAACCAAAAGGGCGTATCGTTTTTTTTTCAACTCATTATCAACCATTTAGCATAATTATAGAGAAAATTCGAACAAAAAGGTATACAAATAATGATTTTACAACTCAATATGTTTTTCAAAATATTTATTTGATTGAAAAAAATATTTTTGGTTTATGTGAGTGTAATTCCTTAATTGTACCAAATATATTGATATCATAAGTTCAAATAAATACACGAAATTATTTATAAATGAAACAATAGAGATAAGTGGTAAGTAATCAATTACATCACATTTCAAATATTTGCGCTCTTGTGCACCAAGCGTCACCTACAACTTTTTTTTCTATTTTAAGTTGGCGGCAGTTACTTATTCAAAGTAGTTTAAATCGTTCATATAATATATGCATATAATATATGGATTTTTATTTTTTCTATATATTTCCTTATTTCTAACATTTCTAGGTTGATTAGAGAATTTTTTTTTTTTTTCCTATAACGCCCTTTTGGTTTCAGTAACGTGATATGTCTATAGAGTTTCGTATCAGCGGGTGGAATATCGCTGTAGCACAGACCCAAAGTAATTGCAGCAAAACAATGTTTTCGAGTTCCAAGTCCGAACAAACTGTATGAGCTGTTCGACTGGAATTTGGAAAACATATCAATGTTGTCTCAGTACACGAGGATGTCGTCCTATAAAGAAACCCATCTATAACGAATTCACATTAGTCGAAGTTTTTCTCACCAAAAATTCTAATCGTCTTCAGTCGAACTGCTGTACCACATCCAATATCTCCGGTCTCTACACCATGCGGTTCCCAACTGTGTTTCATGCTTGTCTTTTGCTGGTTGCAGTGAACGCAGAAGAATTGACATCGGGTAAGCACGGTTGATTGTGTTGCATTGATTGCATGGCTGTTCACATTTAATCAATATTTTGAACAAATTTAATAACAAGTATCTCATACCAAGATACTGATCTGTACGTTCAATTCTCCTCAACATATTTCATTTTCCGAGGTACTTTCATACGAACAATAGTTTGCACAATCAAATTATGTCGAAAACTATTTTATTCGCCTATTCTCCATTTCCAATTCTCAGACTTATGACGCGCTTACATTATATTACAACTATACAATGTATACCCTATGTGATTTCTATTTTCTTTTCATCCTATACTAAGGACGCATGCATCGATGTTCAGAGGAGATTGAAATTCGATTGATCCATTAATGTTTTCAGAGACAATAGTAGCTCATGATAAAAGAGGAGCAACATATTGCGAGTATTACAATGTTTCGACGTGCGTAGACCCGCAGCAAGACAACTGTTTTTCACGAGAAGAATGCAGTCCACAAGGACCCGACAAGCGAAGTCATTGTTATGTTCTTTGGGAGAAAAATGACGATACTGGAAACACAAGCCTTAAGTTCAAGGTTTGCACTTGCTAGCTAGCTTTGTAGATCTCTGTTTTGATGAAACCGACCCTTAGAATCCATTTCAATGATATTTGTTCATCGGTTTTCAACAGGGATGCTTTTCGGATGACAAAGAGTGCTACGACAAACCACAATGTGTTGATAGCAGAACTGGCGAAGAGGAATCACAATTTTGCTGCTGTGATGGGAATATGTGTAACCAAAATTATACATCGAATCCCACGCAACCTCCTAAACGTGAGCATCAATTTAATCCGATAATCGTTCTTTATAATTTCAGCTATATGCTTATGAGCATATATGGAGACTTTGTTGTCGACGAGGTGCCACTTTTTTCCATCAACCTCTTGGATACTTGCTATAATTCAACAATTCGTCGTACTACTTGAATATAATTTTTTTTTGCTATTTCCCATCGCAGAATTTGGGCGCGTTACTTATTTCGACTATTATCGGAGCCTACGCATCATTGGCACAAAGTGCACAAAAAAACTAAAATTGTTTTGTACTTGGATTTCATTTGGGCAATCTCTGGGCTTACGATGATATTATTAATTCAAAAATAGTGCATTTTCGAAATTATTATAGTAATGAAAATCTAAAAAAAATTCACAGGAGACTTCCTCAAGCAGAACGACAAATTGGCGAAACAAAAGATTTCACTGGTGAATAGAGAAATGTGACTTAGATCTCAGTTGACAAAGAATGCCTATAGTCACCAATAAGCTACAGCGAATTTTTTCGGTTTTTTAAATTGCAATGTTCGCTTCATCAATTCAATTATTGTCTGAATTGAGGCTACGGAATCCACGTAATTGCTTTCATAATTTGCAAGAATTTCAAGATTCTCGTTTGCAAAAATATCGTGTATCCAGAAGTTTTGGAGGGTCAAGGGAGAATGGTGAAATTCTGAAAAAATTGGGGATGTTATTTGGACTGGGCAAAACGCCTTTCGTTACTGAGGCTTAAATTTGAGAGGCTGGGGGTCTAAACCAGGTCAAATTGACTCTGCAGGAATGCCCCATATGCATATTGTTACATTTAATTCTCATTTCAGGTATAATTAAACTTCCGAATACTTCATGGATCGTAACGAATGGGTAGGTAGCTAAATTAAATTGAATAGAATAATTGAATCCTAGTATACAGTACGGAGTAGGGTGGCCCAAAAAAAACAATTATATTTTTTCGCTGATCTCGCATGAAAATATGTTTGTTTTACCTATCTTAGGACTGCTCTCTAAAAATCAGCACGATTGAAAACCTTCCAGAAATGCTATACTAAAAAATAAATACATAATATTCGGTTTTTTTTTGGCAACCCTAATACACAGTTTTAATCCTTCCTGGTCACCATGGGTCAAAATGACCCGAGCATCAATTTTGAAGGTAAATCCCGGTAAGTTCGCGACCGAAGAATGCAAAGAAAATAAAAAATTGAAAAATTAAAAAAATCAAAAACCCGAAATGCATTGACCTTTTTACGATTTTTTTTGAACATGTTGCCATGTGAATTTTGATATACTGACTTTTGCTACATCTTCTAGAATGTTCAAAGTATTTTTCAGTATTTTTTCGGTGCGAATCGGACCTATGGTTTCCACGAGGCAATCGTTCAAAAATGGCTCAATTTTGACCCGGTGTGACCAGCTTGATTGAAATCGGAGGTGTGACCACGAAGGGTTTATACATTTCGTATTTTCTAATTTATACTTAATTCCGATAAAATTTGACATGGTTGAAGTATATGTTCCTTGACTGACCATCGGTCGATTATTTATACAGTGGCTGCATTGTCCCTGAACAGCCTGAAGGTGGAAATTTTAAGCTCGGATCATGCAAGGGAAATTGCGAAGTGACATCAGGAAGCCAAGTCCCGATCGGTAGCTTCCTTATCTACAAATGTGACAAGGGCTACAAGCGCGAAGGAAACAACATCTCCGTTTGTTATAATCACGAGTGGATCCTGCCCCCAAATTGCGTCAGTAAGTCTGAAAGATAAAATGAAATAAACTGCACACAGGAAAAATTTAATTATTATTTTTTTTTTTTTTTCCACAAGATGAGTTTAGTTCGATTCTTTTAACCCGTAATAATCACCGCGGGTCCAGGTGACCCGGACTTTTTTTTAAATTTAATATTATGAGTAGTAAACCGATGAAAATGGGACTCATGCTGTCATCGAGTTGTACGTTGAAATGTCTAGTTTACGGTACGTAAGGAGCCATATTGCATTCTTTTATCCTTTCAAGCCCCGAATCATCAAGTTCAACCTCCAAAATAAATATGATTTTTGAAAGACAGGGTATCAAACTATTTTTTTCATGAAAGTACTATAACTCAAGAGTATCGTCCTAAATTTTTGCGAAAAAAAATTGAAAATTGAAAAAGTTATGAATTTTTAAGTAGAAAACCGTGTTTTTCCAGATACTTTTTGTTCGGAAATTTTTTTCAGTATCTAAAAACCAAAAATTAACAGTTTCATCGACGAGAGCATATTTTTGAATGTTCAAATTATGTCTCTGGATTTTTGTACGGTAATATAACGCGTCGTTTTGTTTCAGTAATCGCCCAAAATTCGGCTGGGTCAAATTGACCCGGTGTAACTATTATGATAATCTACGGAAGTGTGATTATTACGGGTTAATAATGTAACGAATAATTGAAGGCTGGCACTTTTCCAAATTGAGATGTAAAAAGCTGTAAATTGTAGTGTGAATTTTTTAAAATTACTTAGACTATAATTTCACCAGGAAAAAAATCGATTCGATCATTTTTCGAACAATTATTCTCTCTTCCAATAATTTAATATGCCTGATTCCTTCATTCAGAGTCGAGCCCTTGCAGCAGTGTTGGAAATCGCGACAGTTTTGGTTGCGAATCTCAAGGTTCCTGGTATTTGTTGGGTTATCAAAACCCGTGGATTTCCTTCGATATTACCGGCTCATTATCCGTAATGGGTCATGTCTCCGCGAACATGAAATACTACCTGGAATGGATTCGTGATGTTGGTGTCACCGCGGGGTAACCCCTGTCACACATTTTCGTGGACTAAAAATGTGGCCTAATCCATACGTAGTACTCCTACTTCTTTGTAAAAAAACAAACAAACAAACAAACAAAAAAAAATGTAGTTGAAAATCCATGTGAAAATAGATGTATGGACTAAGACCAAATTAATTTCTTTAAAACCTCTCCACCATCAACAATAAGCGTATCATGTCCGTAACCAAGAACAATTGTTAAGGCCCATCCTTAGTCGCCCACCTCCTTTCCATACAATGTAACGAAAACGGGGCCGGGGAGACACATTTCGATGATTATCCGAGCCCAGGCGTCGAAAACGCAAAAAAGGCCAACGTAGCGCGAATTCTATTTCAATTCCAAACACATACGTCCAAAAAAATTTTCGTTTCATGCGAAAATAGAGCCAGCGTTTGGTTATTTCTTTTTTCCATTGTCTAAAGCCGAGGACAATGAAAAACCATTTAGACAATGGAAAAAAGAAATAACCAAACGCTGGCTCTATTTTCGCATGAAACGAAAATTTTTTCGGACGTATGTGTTTTGAATTGAAATAGAATTCGCGCTACGTTGGCCTTTTTTGCGTTTTCGACGCCTGGGCTCGGATAATCATCGAAATGTGTCTCCCCGGCCCCGTTTTCGTTACATTGCATTGTATGGAAAGGAGGTGGGCGACTAAGGATGGGCCTTAAGCGCCATTTCGAGATGTTCGAATGTAAAACAAATTTACACTCTGATTTGCGGGGCTAACAACTCGACTATTGAGTGACACCATGACTGCAAAGTGAAGTCAGAATTCATTGAATTTTCTCATTGACTTCAATAATTTCATTTGATTTCAAATGATTTCAAGTTGACTTCGCAGGATGATTTTAAGAAACAAAGGTAATGATTTTCATGATAGCATTGACTTAAATGATTTCTTGACTGATTTCCGATTGATTTCAGTCTACAGTGACGCCATAACTTCAAGACTTAGCTCCTCGCTCTAGTTGTAAAATATTCCAACAAAGTACCCGTTTTTCAACGATCCGAACAGATTATGATTAGCTATGAATACAAAAACACGTATTTTCAGTTCGTTTACGGAAACCGCAGAAATATTGGTTCTTACTCGATTTGAAACCTTTGGACCGCACCAACAATTCTGCCCCAATATCGCGTGGTGTATATTTTAATCCTAATCCTAATCCTAATTTGTCTAGAGTTTCATATCAGCGGGAGAAATATCACGGTATAGCATAGATCTAAAGCGATTGCGGCGAAACGATGTTTTCCAGTCCAACGTCCGAACAAACTGTACGACCTGTACGACTGGAATTCCGAATACTTCTCAATGTTGTCTTAGTATATTAGAACTTCGTCCTATGAGGAAACCCATCTAGCTAATTCACATTAGTCGACGCTTTTCTCCCAAACAATTCTAATCACGTTCAGTCGAACTGCTGCAGCATAGCCAACACCTTCGCTCTCTACATCATGCGGTTTCCTACTGCGTTTTACGCCTGTCTCTTGCTGGTTGCAGTGAATGCCGAAGAATCGGCGTCGGGTAAGCACTATTGACTGTGTTTGTATTAATTACACGGTTCTACAAATTCAGGTCAAGTTTAGGGCCAGAAATGAAACTTACGCCATTCGACAGATTTTGTCACGCTGAATCGAACGGTGTTTGTGGAATTTCGCTAAAACGTCTAGTTTTCTAGGAAAAAAATTTTAAAGTTGCCTAATTGGTTAAAAATGGCATTTTTCAAACAATTCTAAGTCAATGAATGTTAGACGGAATTGAATGAGAAAAATGACAGAATCTAGTTGGAGGATTATTCTATCCGAAAAAAAAAACCTTATTCAACTGCGTATCGTAATTATGCTGAAAAAAAAAATCATATAAATCATCAACTTCCGATTGTTCACTTCAACAATGATTGTATTGTTTCTTTATATGATGATTTATATGATTTTTTTTTTCAGCATAATTATGCCACGCAGTTAAATGAGGTTTATTGGATCGGATAGAATAATCTTTCAACTAGATTCTGTCATTTTTCTCATTCAATTCCGTCTAACATTCAATGACTTAGAATTGTTTGAAAAATGCCATTTTTAACCAATTAGGCAACTTTAACATTTTTTTCCTAGAAAACTGGACGTTCTAGCGAAATTCCACAAACACCGTTCGATTCAGCGTGACAAAATCTATCGAATGGCGTAAATTTCATTTCTGGCCCTCAACTTGACCTGAATTTGTAGAACCGTGTTACATGGCTATCCAAATTTATTCAATGCTTCGAACATTTTAACTAGAAGTAGGTATCTTATACCAATAGCCATGTAACAACTGATTTAAGGGGGGTGCCAACCAACGAGAAGGATAAAACGATCATCGTATTCAATGTTTTATTGCGGTGAGAATAAAGGACGGAAAATAATTGTGAAAAGAGCATTTGGAAGCTACGAATTTCCGCTTCAAACTGAGAAAAAGAAAAATCAAATATCATAAGAATCAGGTCGCGTGCGTCCATCTGAGTAGAGCTCTGCGAAAAACTATTTGCGAAACGTTGACCACGTTTATAGGCAAACGGAATATTGGAAATACAAAAACCAATACTCTTTGGAATCATCAATGTACCCTCTAAGCTTCTATGAAACGGATTTTTGATCCACTCAAACGTGGTCAAGTTACACTTTTTTTTTGCATTTAATCGCGTTTTTCGGGATTTTCGCGAACGTTTTCATCAATTTTTCAAAAGCGAAAGGTCAAATGAGAAATTCCTTCCATAGAAGCTTGGAGGGTACATTGACGATTCCAAAAAGTATTGGTTTTTGTGTTTCCGATATTCCGTTTGCCTATGAACGTGGTCACCGTTTCGCAAATAGTTTTTCGCAGAGCTCTACTCAAATGGACGTAGCGGACCTGATTCTTGTGATATTTGATTTTTCTTTTTTTCAGTTTGAAGCGGAAATACGTAGCTTTCAAAATGTTTTTTTCACAATTATTTTCCGCCCTTTATTCTCACCGCAATAAAACATTGAATACGATGACCGTTTTATCCTTCTCGTAGGTTGGCACCCCCTTAACGATTGTGCTGCCAGATTAGTGATGTATTTCCGAGACTGCGAAATTCAAACTTCTTCACCAATAATTATATATCTAGTATTTTGTGTTGGCATTATTATTCCCATAATATTATTGAGTATCGGTACTATTTCGAACTATTCGTAATGCGAATTAATTAATTTCAACCGATGAAGTACTTTACGAAATGGACGAATTCATAGAACGGCACAAGTACTTAAAATTTGGAATACGTATCAGAACTGCAACGTTTCTGCACCGAAATTTTCTACAATATTTGTGTCTTATGTTTCACGAATAATTTCAGATCAATTAAGAAATCCCCCTACAAACGAAATCATTTACGCCTTTGATCATCGCGCTTAGGTACCAAATTCAATCGTATTTGATGCTCGAGTTTTTGCCCATAATACCGGCCAAATCATGCTATACATTCATAGTCACCTTTGAACTGTTGACTCACTCAAATATCACGTGTTTATTTGTATTCTAGGAACACTCTCTAGGTCCTCGTTCCGAATACAAATATACTTAAGGATAATATTTTACGAACACTTCAATTGAAAAATCGTTTATTTGTAGGATGGCCGACTTGGCAATTCATACGATTGGCTTTGATCCCGTGGATGCTTTTTCAGAATACTGTTCAGCCCTGAACTTCGAGAACATTGAAGCTCTATGCCTTTATCAAGGCCAAACCGTCCCCTGCGATGTTCTGATCACCCCGGGGACCAAGGCGACTCTGGCTTGCAAGGACTCGTATAAAATTCTACCGAGGGATTATGATCCTGCCATCAGGGAAATAACCTGCCAGAGCGGAGGCGTGTGGAGTCACACGGTGTTCCAATGTGTACCTGGTAATCATGAATCATCTAGAAAAGTATCAACAGCAGATACTACTCGCATTGTCACAACCATGAACATTCTTGTTCAAAATTATTCAACAAAGTTTAAGATGAAGAAAAAGAAAACAAAAAAACAACATTTAGAATACCTTGTACTTTACGGCTTGATGTTTGAATAACCCAAAGCGGTATGATTTGTATTTTCTTGGACTTGTTCTAAGAAGGCCCGCCAAGTATCTGCAGCATCTTCATAAGTCATTTTTTCCTTTCGTCATTCGATCGAGAGAAACTCGATCGATTTGTTTTCCAGGAACGACGTACCAATGTGCTTGGTGTGAGACTCTTCCTGGTCTTTTGATGAGAATTTTTCGAGTCTTTGGTCCATTGGGAATGGAAAATTATTGTTCGAGTACAATTGAGTTATTTCGATTTCAGAATGCGGCATGGCAGTGACTCACGAACGTGGCGTCGACGTCAATGGATCCCAGATTGAGCATGGCGGTTTTCCGTGGCATGTGGAGATCTACAAAAGAACTTCGATGACAAATTTCGTGCATGTATGCGCGGGGACTTTGGTCAGCCCCAATTTCGTGATATCTGGTACGTAAAGAAAAGAAAATTTTCACCCTTATTGCGAAATTCATTTCATTCTATTCATAGCCGCTCATTGTTTCTATGACGAAACTGTGAGGAAGTTGACGAACGCTAACGAGTTTTCGGTAGTCGCGGGTGAGTATTACCGTCCCTACAACATCTTAGAAAACAACTTCCAGAGGTCGACGGTGAAATGGATCAACGTAACCGGAAGGTACTTTGGCGTGAGTCGAAATTATGAACAGGATATCGCGCTGGTTCATCTGGAAACCCCGTTTGTAATGACGATATCAGTCAGGCCTGTATGCATGGATTGGTACAATAGTCATGAAATAGAACAGCTTGAAATGGGAAGCATCGGGACGGTAAGTTAGAAGGGAAATCTCAATTTCTTGATAAATATAATCATTTATTTGAAACGATGATTATGTATTGACAGACTACGTGGTGGGGAAGAACCACGAGCGGAAGTCCGAATCACGAACTTCAGGAGGTTCATATATCCTACATACCTTTCAAAGATTGTTTCACCGCAGCACCGGAAGACTTCAAGGGTTTGGTAACTGACGATAAGTTTTGCGGCGGTCATTTGAACGGTGTGTAGAATAAAATTCGTGCTCATTTCTCAGCCGTCTGTGGGTCATCTGTGCAAACACAATTTCACGCTTCATCAATAAATGTTCGCAATTGTTCCTTCATCCAGGGTCAAGATCATGCGCCGGCAACACAGGCGGCGGGCTTTACTTTCAGCTAAAGGGCGTCTGGTTTCTTCGTGGTATCGTCAGCGTGACTTCAATGTCCAATGAAACGTGTGACGAGAATGACTTCACCGCATTCACAAACGTCGGACATTTCCTGGACTGGATCCGTGATGTCTATCTCACTACCGGGTAAGCCGCATGAGATCATTTAATACTGCAGTTCTATGACTAATATAGTATAAAAAAAAAATGATTATTTCACAATAAGAACGTGACGAAATTGTCCCGAGGTGTCATGAATATCTGTTACTTAGGAACAGACGTAGTAGAGGTGACAGTCACACTGATGCTTACGGTCTGAACTACGATCGTGATGCTCTCGTCGGAGAGTACGACGGGTGTCCTTGGCGTAAACGGAACAAGCGTTACTCCGAGGGTGTTCTTGGGTTACACGAAGAAGTTGAGGACTTTTTTACTTACATACGTCCTACTGCGCAAGAGCATAAGCTGCGAAGACGCGTCATCGAGAGAATGGAAGCTGTGATTCATGATCTGTGGCCCGAATCCAAAGTTAATTTGTTCGGAAGCTATGGTACCGGACTCCACCTACCTAGGAGTGACATTGACCTGGTGGTAACACAAACGTCGGAGATTCTTCCACTGCAAATACTAGAAAAAGCATTATTGGATCATAATATAACTGAACCCAGTTCCATAAGAGTAATTGATAAGGCTACAGTGCCAATTGTGAAGCTGAGTGACAAAGAAACCGACATCCAGGTAGACATCAGCTTCAATTTGCTGACTGGTCTTGCATCTACAGAACTGATTAAATCATACAAGCACCAGTTTCCAGCGCTTGAAAAACTTGTAATGGTTGTCAAACAATTTTTATTGCAAAGAGACTTGAACAACAGGAGGACTGGCGGCATTTCATCCTACGCTCTTGTTTTGATGACGATTAGTTTTCTCCAGCTTCATCCCAGACAAAATGCAAATTATCTAAATTCTAATTTGGGTGCTTTGTTGATTGAATTCCTAGAACTGTACGGCAGAAAATTCAATTATGTTGAAACTTGTATCAGACTCAGAGATGGTGGAGCTTACATATCTAAAGAGGAGATCCAGCGCAGCATGATTGACAAACCTTCTCCCCTATGCATTGAAGATCCTATTGTTCCAAGCATGAATAAAGGTCGCGACAGCTATAAGATCCTCCACGTGAAGGAGGCCTTCGATTGGGCTTATTCCGTGCTATCTCAAGCAGTTAGTCCTCATAATATATTGGTCAATGATGCGCGCAAAGTCAGTAACCTAGGTAGAATAATCCGGGTGAAAGACGACGTGATCGAGTTCCGGAAATGGATCAAAGAAACGTTTCCATTGTCTCTTGCCGAGACGGATTCTCTTTCCAGTACCACAGGATGAGATGCATCAACCCTTGCATTCTTCGCCCGTCACACCAATTCAGAATGCAATCATGGCCATTCTCGTTAGAACTTATAATGCAAAGGGTGAAAGAAAACAATAAAAAATAGCTCCAATGGCGACAATCAACAGCCTCATCAACGTCAGCCAGAGAAGTACTACAAACCTAACGACACGTAATCAGCGGCATTACTCGAGGCGACAGCATCAGCAGCAAACTAACCGTAATACAACAAGAAGTCAAGAACAATCCGAATCACAATAACAACGACAGTAATAATCATAGTAGTTTTTGAATCAAGGGCGTAAAATATGGGATTCATAATGTTTGTAACGAGTCGAAAATAAAACATCGTATGGAACACTGGAATAAAGTCCATCATTCTCTCGGGCAGTAAACTCACCCTCGGGAATAATCTTCGACTTTATTTCCTAGTTGCATAATGTGCTATTACTCGTTTTATATTTTTACTAAAATTAAACTGAAAAAAGATGATTCTCGCTCGTGTGATTGTCGCCCCTGCTTTGCTCGGACGAAAAACTTCACACTCGTCCGAGAATCAACACTTTCGCACTAGCATCGAAAAGTACTATCTTATGCGGGACGTTTCAGTATTTTTTTCCTACTGAGCAATTGAGCCTTGAAATTGAGCTAAAAACTCAAGGGTTCCGATTTTTTTTAACGATACTTTGTCATCCTTCTGAATTCACATGTGAAGCTTGATAGCTGTCTCATAGAATATATCGCGGAGGCTTCACAAGTTGTGTATAACGATGAATCGAGGATGATAATGAAGCATTCTGGTGGTCAAACCTGTTTGTTATATTCCCTATATTATTCATGAATAGGGAGCTGTTTTGATGTTCCTGCTGATAAATAATATCAAATGCTTTCGAATTATTCGGATATAAACCCATTTTTCATGTTCTGCCATATTTCCAAATTGTTTCCTACATTCAATACCTGACAAATTGGCGTTACGCTGGCGCCGAACACAACTATAGAATAACATCTTCGTTTTATTCAAAAATCAAGTCTCTATTTGAAAACTCGCAATTTGTTGTGATTAGCGATTGTAAATTGTTGGAAAGCCATGATAATCCTCAGTTCCCGCAATGCCCGGGAGCGAGAGCATACACTAAGAACGAAATTAAAGTTGTACTAACAATTTTTCAACTATGAAGAACAGTGATTATACGGACTTGAAATAATTTATAGTACCCGTAACCAATGGAAAAACGGTTAGTAAAACAAAAATTTCTTGTTATGAGTGCCATTCGCAAAACTATTTGCATAATATAGTAAGGAATATAATGTGCTATATCAACTATGAATAATATTAAATCATAACATATGACATGAAATGTGGTTACCAATTCTAACAGCATGATCTACTATGGTAGTTTTTCGTGAAAACCAACTCAAATCGTTAAATACGGGAAGAAATGAATCTAGCTGATTGAAATGTCGCGTTATATCGCGGAATTTCGATCTCGTATTTCTTTCATATCGCTATCCCGGTTCATTATCATTAGTTTCATTAATGTTTTTCGTAATCTGGAGATCGAGCACTATTCAAAACACTCCCTATATTCAGATTTCCTATAGGTTCTCAAATTTTTTTATTTCGCAGCGAGATATTCGGGATAAGAAAAATCTTCCGACAATGAGGCGAGAGCCTCGTTTTTCTGAGAGCATTCTGTACCCTGACTAAGAATCGCGGAAGAAATTGGCGAGATATCCCTCTGATTCACGGGAAAATGAAAAAAACTCCGTTTTTTCGGCGTTTCGATCTCGTATTTCTTTCATATCGCTCCTTCAGTTCATTATCATTAGTTTCATTAATGTTTTTCGTAATCTGGAGATCGAGCACTATTCAAAAATACATTCCAAAAATGGTTCAAAACCAGCCAACGTAATTGGGTATTAATGGAAATGCCCTACATAATACAGTTGGTATAAATGATTCCATTTTTGTAGGCTGTGGAGGTCAAACAGTCGCACGGTCGATATATCGCAGACCTACTTATTGGCACAGCTAATCATAACCAGCCCACTGCACAATCCTTCCGTACCGACAGGACCGGTAATTTAGAAATCTGCCATTACCCTCGTGCCCCGCGGTGCCCCCGGACAGGGCTTCAAAAAATTACCCGTGGCTGGCCGTCTTTACAAATCAATACCAGCTCTCGTAATCTGGTCTGCGAGAAAACAGCTGACTTGTCAGACGAGGTTCATAATTCGCGAAGTTTTACCGAAGTTTATATAGCTTATACTGTTGTATCGTATACTGCAGGAGTATGTTTTTCACAACAAGTTTCATAGATTTGAGTGAAAAAATTCAAATTTCGATATCGTAGTGTTTTTATATTTTTATTTAAATACGTCACGCACTTTATTCTATCTATTGTGATAGTTCGTTCTTCAAATCGAGTGACAATGTAACCTTTCGCCTCTATAGTAACTCAGCAAAAAAACAGAAAAAAAAAAAAGAAACAGATTGTTGATACGATGATTCTTTCATCAAGATGAGGTTAACGTTTCATATTCTCACTTTCATATTATACTTTTCATCCTATATTCAAGTGTGTTTAGCCTCTTCTGCAGTTTCAAATAAAACGTCGACGACTGATATTTATAGACCCGAAGGTCCCCTAGTTCTTTGCAGTTTTCTGTAAGTATATTCGAAAAATTCGTTAGTCTTTGCTTAATTATCTCATATAAATAATTCTGAAATTTTCCCTGAATTATGAAAAGTCAAACTATTCCTTCTACCTATATGATGAAGGAAACTTATCTGATTCTCTGCTACGATTGTATTTCGATGTAATCTAGACCCAAAGAATTTATCACGTGTGAAGAACCGGTCGATCACAAGGGTAATAAAACTGCTAAAGATGAGCAAGGCCACGGATGCGTAAAGGTAAATGATATGTGAATCATTGCTTAGTAATTTTTTGATATTAAGGCCCATCCTTAGTCGCCCACCTCCTTTCCATACAATGTAACGAAAACGGGGCCGGGGAGACACATTTCGATGATTATCCGAGCCCAGGCGTCGAAAACGCAAAAAAGGCCAACGTAGCGCGAATTCTATTTCAATTCCAAACACATACGTCCAAAAAAATTTTCGTTTCATGCGAAAATAGAGCCAGCGTTTGGTTATTTCTTTTTTCCATTGTCTAAATGGTTTTTCATTGTCCTTGGCTTTAGACAATGGAAAAAAGAAATAACCAAACGCTGGCTCTATTTTCGCATGAAACGAAAATTTTTTTGGACGTATGTGTTTGGAATTGAAATAGAATTCGCGCTACGTTGGCCTTTTTTGCGTTTTCGACGCCTGGGCTCGGATAATCATCGAAATGTGTCTCCCCGGCCCCGTTTTCGTTACATTGTATGGAAAGGAGGTGGGCGACTAAGGATGGGCCTTAAATAATGGAGAAAATAAATCCATTTCATTGTTTGTGTTTCTTTTTTTGCTTTCAAGTTTGGTGGTTCTCGTTACGAGGATGTTGAACAGGCGAAAGTAAGTTGCAAGGCTTTGTCTGACATCGAGTGTTTTGGACCTAGAGAATTTTTCAGGGAAGGTGTACCGTGCATCAAATATACCGGACATTACTTTACAACAACTTTACTCTATAGTATATTATTAGGCTTTCTTGGTATGGATAGATTTTGCTTCGGACAAACGGGAACTGCCATTCGTAAATTGGTGACATTAGGTGGTGTTGGTGTCTGGTGGATTGTTGACATTATTTTACTCGTTACTAATTCTTTGCAACCAGAAGACGGTAGTAATTGGAATCCTTATGTTTGATTCTATAGCAAAAAAGGCGAGATATTGTAATTAGCTATTAAGTATTAACTAATTATACGATTAAACATATATATAATCACGCATTTACACACATTTGTCTGTAACTTTAGCCAGTCAAATTTCAGATAAAATTGGTGACTAGAATAAAGATAGGATATTTCAAATTTACATTAAATTTTATCTGAAGCTGGGAAATAAATGTTGTTATCAAATAATTAAAGCATGTAAGTGTAAAAATATCAAAGAAATATTAATGTTGCTGTATTATTTATAGCTGCGATGTATGGATTTAATAAAAGAGGTTTCAGCTGATACGCCATTTTTTTATTAATAAATATAAAGTTTTTAATTTCACCGTCCAATTATACCTTGATCACAATTTATAATCATCGGGATGGTACAACAAATATATATCAGTATAAAGTAATTTTTGACGTA
Source organism: Tenthredo notha (assembly GCA_914767705.2). NCBI lineage: Eukaryota > Metazoa > Arthropoda > Insecta > Hymenoptera > Tenthredinidae > Tenthredo > Tenthredo notha. The sequence goes on along the minus strand of OU611924.1, from coordinate 3,349,637 downwards.
CGTTTCTTTTACCACATGTTGAACCACCTAAACATTCATATTTCACCTATCCTAAAAGTCCTTCATCCAAATTCATCTAACGAGAAAAAATCGATGATATCAAAATAATTAAAATCATTGATATATTAAGTCTTGAAGGATAAAGTAAATTAATCCTTATTTAATGAAAATCTCTAACAATAAAATAAAAAATTTTCACAAGTAAATTGACGCTTTATACCATAAGATATATAGGTGAAGGGTTTATATTAAAATTATAGTAGACTGCAGGTTTTGAGAAGGTGGTGCTTGACTTACTCTTTAAATAATGAACGTATAGTTTTTAAATAATTTGTTTATTAAATCATATTCACATGATAATCATAGACAATGATAAAAAATTTGGTATCAAAAATTTGAAATATACAGTTAAAGTTTATAATGATAATCAAATAATACATGCATCTTATATATTGAAGATTTACAACAACTACATATGATTGAATTCAATTTGGTTATACGATAACGCATCTGCAACCGATTTTCATCACTGGCCACCACTATTTTCTGGAAGAGATCCTCGTCATCCTTGAAAATTCTCATCATTCGTGCTGGTAAAAACACAGAGAACGAGTTATCCAGATCTTATACCGTTACCCTCTCTCCAAATTTAGTCTGTACTTTTTTGAGGTTGGTGATTTGATAGTTTTCATACACCTCCAGCTAGCTCTGTCAATTTCTTTGTTGGGAGGAAATCCTCCAAGCGGCCAACTTTGTTGATTTTTGAAAGGTCCATCTTGTAGTTTTAATACAAATTTATGTTTTCGAATTTTCTAGTTAAACGATTGAGGTCTGACTTAATCTGGATCAATTTTTTTACTTCTTTGATGTCTTTCAGCAGCAGCTCTATCCTCACTTTTAAATTTCGTTGCTTCTGCGTCAGGATGCTTCGCATCACTTCAATAGTGGTATGAAGACTAATATTCAGCTCTAAATTATTCTCTCTTTTATAGTCCTCAACCCTCCCTCTAATCAAAACATATATGCACATTTCTAGAACGTTCCATCTGCGATTCGACAGATTTTTCCAGGGTTCTGAGAATCGTTAGGCTAATCATGTTTTTGCATTCCATACGCAAAAGTAATTTGATGTGTTCCGATTATCTTGGTGATGTTTCCAGGAACCGGTTCACAACTCATTAGTTATCAAAGAATGGACTCGCATGTTCGTCGTACAAGGGTATTGAAGTCTCACAGGGTGCCGAATAATTCCGAGAACTGTTTGTCCGCCCGAATGACCCTGGAGAAGCTTCCAGAAGACGCAGGGGTGCAGGAATTATATATCAGGGTGTGTGACGTCATATTAAGGGTGTGTGACGTTAATTCAAGGGTGTGTGACGTCATATTAAGGGTGGACGACGCCATTTTGAGGGTGACGTCATCGTCAGACGTCCCCCCTCTACCACCCTCGCACGGACACGGTAGCGTGCGTGTGTGTGCGTACGTGTACGTGTGCACTAACACGCGTTGGTCCACAACCCGCCTTGTATATCCTACTTAAGTTTTCAAGTTTTGGTATATAAAACTAAAGAAAATACGTTTTTTCGGCCTTGTTTTTCTTTCATATCGCTCGTCCAGTTCATTATTATTAGTTTCCTCGATGTCTTTCGTAATCTAGTGATCGAGCAGTATTTAAAACACTCCCTGCATTCGGATTTCCTATAAAATTTCAAGATTTGGTATATAAAATGAAGAAAACTCCGTTTTTTCGGCCTTGTTTTTCTTTCATATCGCTCGTCCAGTTCATTATTATTAGTTTCCTCGATATCTTTCGTAATCTAGTGATCGAGCACTATTCAAAACAGTCCCTATATTCAGATTTCCTATAGGTTCTCAAATTTTTTTATTTCGCAGCGAGATATTCGGGATAAGAAAAATCTTTCGACACCAAAGCTGAAGCCTTGTTTTTCTGAGAGCATTCTGTACCCTGAGTAAGAATCGCGAAAGAAATTGGCGAGATATCCCTCTGATTCACGGGAAAATGAAAAAAACTCCGTTTTTTCGGCGTGAGATCGCGGAGTTTCGATCTCGTATTTCTTTCATATCGCTCCCCCGGTTCATTATCATTAGTTTCATTAATGTTTTTCGTAATCTGGAGATCGAGCACTATTCAAAACACTCCCCATATTCAGATTTCCTATAGGTTCTGAAGTTCTTTCATATTTCAGTGATGACTATTTAGCTGATTGCAATGTTCAATGAAGTGATGGTGAAACATCATCATGAGAATTAGAGAAGTCTTCAATACCACTATTATCACTCTTATCATTTTTGTCACTCATGTATTGTCATTACTATCACCGCTATGATTTATATATTATTCTCGATCTCAAAACTTGACAGACGTTCGATGTAATAGCTATCATTAGTATTATCAGTATTTTCGTTATTAATACATGTGACCAGAATTATGACCAATTATTACAGTATCGTTGTCGCTGAAGGCACTATTAAAGCTCGTCAAGTGTAGCGTGAGACCGATCTCTTCCTTTTGAGAAAGAAAACTCTTCGAGATCTTTTACTGTAGATAAAGTGAACACATCTCGACTTATTAATATTTTGAAAAATCGATAACAGAGATTAAAAAGTCGAATTTACTGATAAATATTACTGTTTTTCTTCATTTCCAGTTTCAGAATGATCCCAGAAGGCTTCACTACTGCAAATTCCATAGGAATTTCACTAATGATATTGGGTGACATTAGGATAGAATTCTACAAGTAACATGCTATGTACGAAATTCCTCGTTGTTTCGTGTGTCAAAATATACCGTGAATATTCGGTGAGACTACACGATCCCCTTCCTATAGCAAAACCAACACAAGCGCTCACCGTGTGTGTGAGGCTCGTTCGGGAGGGGATGCAATGCTACTGGCACCTCATTCGGTCCTAAACTAGCCTCACGCACACGGTGCGCTTGTGTTGGTTTTGCCATAGGAAGGGGATCGTGTAGTCTCACCGAATATTCACGGTATATTGAATCATAGTCTCATACAATCCTGAGAATTTCAAGTATAAGGTGACACGGTTATCATTGAATTAAAAAAAAATAATAACAAAATTGTTAAAATTTTTATTAATAGAAATTTGATTTTTATATAAATTTTCATTTCAATTTTAATTTTTATCACCAGTAAGATTAACGAATATTAAATATAATTCCTATCTATAAGATCTTTGAAAGTGTCTCTCGTGGTATTTCTCCAGAAATGGTCTCTGTGAATACGTTCTTGTAGTACAGGTACGATGTCATAGTCTAATACGACCTCTACATTGTCTTGGCCCTGACTGGTAAAAACTGGAAGTACCAGAATTGCCATTCCAGCACCGTTGATGCTGAACTTTTTTATCTGGTCCAACAAAGCGTCAAAGGGAAATAGCTTCTTCGGATCAGAGCCAAGCTCCGATAAATAAGCCGATAAGGATTCGTGGTAAATGTTAATCAACTGGTCAAAGTGCTTCTTCCTCAATTCCAAACTGCAGTTACAAAAAAGAACGTACGAAATGTCGACCACGGGGGAAGCATAACGCGTTAACTGAAAGTCCAGAAGATATATATCCTTCGGTTCCGTTGACCCCTGAAAAATCATCACATTTAATCATCCGAATACATAAATTCACGGGAAATCTCAAGCAATCATGATTTTCGTCTCAAGAACGTCTATTCGACGATTACTTTTCACCCATACAAGACATTCCGTCGATACTCAATCATTCAGGAAGGAAGGAATTGAATCAGGATATAATTCTGACGTTGATTATGAGGCATATGATGATCGGGAGCGAGGAAAGTATCAGTAAAAACCGAAATAGTATCAATGGCAAAGTGCTTGATAAAGTCATTCAATTTTCTATCACAAGAATTGGATTATCACTTTCAGATTTATAGCCTGAGTGATTGTCTGGATTATTTGTTGCTACCTCAGCTCACCTCATCGTACTTGAACAACATATTGTTCATCCAAAAATCTCCATGGCCTAGCACGGCGTATGGTTCAGCGGCACTTCCGGTGCAGGACCATTGTATATTGCTTAATGAGTCCTTCATGAACTCAGAGAATCTTTCGGTGTACCTTGGATCCTCATCAGCAAGAGCCTGAGATATACACAAATTTCTAGATTATATTAATCTGTCTGTCTGCGATGCGAATCATTCGATGTTGCCATACCGTTTTGACCAGATCTCCGTACTGTTGATAACGGTCGATAAAAACTGTCTCAGAAATCACTTCTTGTCTGAACAGAGTCTCTTTCAATTTGGTGATTTTGCTCGCAAAAATTTCCGGCCTTTGATCGCGCAGGGCAAAACTTAAAGCGTGAAATCGACCCAAGGCGCGCAAAGCTACAGAAATGTGTGGAAAATCCAACTGTTTTATGCGATCTCGCATTACAAATCCCTTCGCTCGTAGATCTTCTAAGCAAATCAACTGCGAAAGAATAAGATATGCAAAAGCAAAGAAAATTTCAAATAGAATAGAAATCTAGACAAAAATCAATCATCATTATGCGAATTGAGATAATAGTTTTGAATGATGAATACCACATCGATAGAGATTATATCGATTGACTAATCTATCAACCGGCTATATTAAGAGTCAAGTTTTTTTTTTTTTTTTTTATACACGTAGCATATATTATTATCTTGACATTTTTATCTCGTCCAATTTGTAATTATAATTTTTCATCAACAACTTTGTACCTCGACTAATCATAATCTTATCATTTGTTCCGTATTACGTGACATTCCCTTTTGTTATCGGAGCCTTATCATCCTGACTGGGCAAATTCTTGATTGCGCAAGGGTATCTTCGAACAATTAATAAGCTTGTGATCATTTATTGATTTTATTTACACTACCGTATATCCAGAAGTGTACCTAGTTTGATTTTACCATTTCTAGTAACGATTATTCACCATTATTTTTCGATCTTCTCAAAAATGAACGTAAAAAGTTTTACAGTTGCTTACCTCCTCTCTTTCAACGTCACTGGATAAATAGCATTCCGGAATATTTTCCAAACTCTTGCCTTTCGCATTTAGAAACTCTTTGAATACTGGTACAATTTCTGAATAGAATAAATGTTCACGGGGAAAGAATTGTGGGATTTGTAATAGCTGTCTCATTCTTTCATCTTGACTTGGGATTTTAAATATCGTTTGGATTTTTATTGTCTCTCCGTTCTTTTCTCCCGTAATAAGGACGCGTTGAATAATACCAATGTAGTTGTCGCCTATCTTTGATCCCGATTTTATGCAGTACTTGGGATTCGATATCCCCAAGGCTTTCGTTACATTTTTTAAGGACTCCTGGAGATGCTTCTCCTCAAAAGAATCCTGCCAAGAATGATTCTGCTGATTCTCCTCGTACTCTGACATAATTTACGGATTATTTACACCAGATTTTAACAAACGATTTAACACTAATTTGTAATATAATCTGCAGCAATTCAAATCTCGGGTTGCTTCGAGCGTTCAGAGTTCTACACTGCTGATTTTTTGGACTGTTCATACTGATATGATTCGTGTATTTAATTAATACTGATATCTCGCCACCAAAGTTCAAGATTTATCAAGTGATAAAAAACCTGAACAATCTTCGGTCATGTGCGGGTTGTACGAGGAAATCTTTTGTTTCAGATTGGATAGCATGGGGTCTATGTGGATAATAGATTATAGAGATAGATTTGTGAGATTCATAATTCAAAATTTAGTATCGAAAATATCTTTTTTATTTCAAATTGACGACAAAAATAATTATCAAATCTATTATTAAATTTAGCCGTGAAAAGATAACAGCATTTACGCTACATAGATCATGTTTTGATATCTTCACAAACAGAAATGAATTTTACAGTACGTTACAAGAACTAACATTTATGCTACAATACGTCTGTGTATTATGACGTTTATTTCATCATTTCATATTCCACATCATTCTATATCTATAATATGCTTGCTAATTATAATTAGTGATGTTTGGTAGAATTATATAAAAATCTGCTGATAACGATATTTTAAAAATATAACAGGTACACCATTCCTGTATTGTTCAGAAATTATATATACCTATATGCATTATCATTTTCTACGTAAAAAGGAAACTAGAACTCGTATATTTGATAATTCATATCACGACATTAAAAAGTTATTAGAAAATGTACCAAACGTGATATCTACGCTAATTTTTATTCCGTATGATACTCCATGTAGTTGATCAAATGAAAGTATGAGATGAATGCAGTGTGATATGACTGTTTAAAACTTTCAAGTGTAGCTTTTATTCATTATTCGTCACATGAACTTTCGTAAGTTCATCGTATAGGATAAAAACATGACAAATAACGTACAAGACTAAAATCTAAGGTCCTTCGCAATAAAACAGAATACTTATACCTATGAATTAATAGTGTGTTTTTTCGAAAGTGATTCCTCTATCAATTTTCCATAAAAAGTCGCGGTTCACGAGTAGAATTTTTGAGATACTCATATCATGTTTGTCTGACGTTAAAAAAATGTACAAATTTGAGTTCTCATTCCGATCAATTATACGTTAGACTATTTCTATGAATCAACGACGATAAAATTGAATTGAGAAAACATTTATCGCGGGTGAACTCTTGTTCAACAGTTCCTTCCTCTCTGTGAGGCTATTGTCGATACTGATCGAAGCCACGACTTTTTCCACTCCCGCAACGTCAACCAATATTAAATATAATCCCTATCAATAAGATCTTTGAAAGTGTCTCTCGTGGTATTTCGCCAGAAATGGTCCCTGTGAATACGTTCTTGCAAGGCAGGTACGTCACCGTTCTCAGGTTTGAAACCCTCATCATCTTCGCCTTGACTCGTAAAAGTAGGGAGTAACAGGGTAGCCATTCCCGCACCAGTTATACTGAACTTTTTCAACTGAGCCAAGAAAGCCTCGTAGGGAAAGAGCTTCAACGGATCAGAACCAAGCTCCGATAGATAACTCGATAAAGATTCATAGTAAATTTTGATAAGCTCATCGTAGTACTTGCTTCTCACTTCCTGACTGCAGTTACAGAAAAGAACATAAGAGATGTCGACTACGGGGGACGCATAACGTGCTAACTGAAAATCCAGAAGATATATTTCCTTAGGTTCCATAGAGTCCTGAAAAATTGTCACAATTAGTCATTCGAATCTGAAATAGTACCCTGGGCATAGTAGCATCAATAAAATTGGAATATCATTTCCGGGCGTACCGGCTGAACACTGCCTGCATTACAGATTGCTACCTCAGCTCACCTCATCGTACTTGAACAACATGTTGTTCATCCAAAAATCTCCGTGACACAACACAGCATATGGTTCAGCAGCATTACCAGAACAGCACCATTCCATCTTGCTTAAGCCGGTCTTCGCATACTCCGAGAATCTTTTCGTGTACCATGGGTCATCCTCAGCAAGAGCCTAAGATATCACAAATATCTCTAATATCATACTAGTTTTCACTTATCTTACGTGAAGTATTGGGTATTGACTTACCGTTTTCACCAGTTCTCCGAGCTGTTCAAAGCGTTTGACAAAGCTCTGGCGAGTAATTATTTCATGTTTATATAGGGATTCCTTTAAAGCGGCGATTTTGCTCGCAAAAACGTCCGGCTTCTGATCGCGCAATGCGAAACTTAGAGCATGCATTCGACCCAAGGCACGCAAGGCTAATGAAATATGTGGATAATCTAACTGCTTTATGCGTTCTCGCATCATGAATCCCTTTGGCCGTAAATCTTCTAAGCAAATCACCTGGGAAAGAGAGTAACATTGTCATTGTCATTGTCATTGCTAATTCTACTAGCATAATGCGTTATCTTGATACTTCATTTCAGCTACATCATCAGAAGCAGTTTTTCTGAGTGAGTTAGTTCTTACTCGGTCGGATCACTAAGATCATTACTCACCTCCTTGTGATCTTCAGGACTGGATAAATAACACTCTGGAATATTTTCCAAGCTTTTATTCTTCTCATGAAGAAACTTTTTGAAAACTGGTACAATTTCGCTGTAGAATAGATGTTCACGTGGAAAGGCTAATCCGACTAGCATCATTCTCCGTGTGACATCATCTTTCGGTGGTACTTTGAATATCGTTTGAGCTTTTACTGGCACACCATTATTTTCTCCTTCTATAAAGATCCGGTAAATAACTGCAACGTAGTTGTCCCCCTTTTTCGAACCCGACTTTATGCGATATTTTGGACTCGATATTTCCAGGATATTAGCAACGCGGTTCAAATATTCCTGAAGATGTTCCTCCTCGAATGAATTCCGGCGAATGTCCAGCTGATCTTCCCCGTTATTTGACATTTTTTTTTCTTTCTAATTCTTTATCAAATATGTTGATTCTATAATTGATCCAACAATAATTGTTCACAGTCACCCGTTTATCAGGTGAAACTCGATGTTTATGCTAGAAGTGTCACGCCAGCAATCATCTAACGACCGACTAAAGTATCATATGGCTGTCGGGCAAACTCGCAGAGTCAAATAGGTGAAATAGGAGAATTGAAAGAGAGGATTAACGGCGTGTTGTCTTCGAATAAGCCACTTCTAGCAAATAGAAATCATATAGATTTCTTAGGGTCTTTGAACTTTTGAGGAGAAAAGAAAGAGTTGGCGCATTTTATATGCATCTTTGTAAATCGTACCCAGATATATTTTATACGTAATCACTATATGGATACGTTTGCAGTTTTCTTGGTCAAATTATTATACTTCTATCGTTTGCATCGAAACGACTAATACCACAGATAAAGCAACGCCAACGATATTTGCTTTCCATCCTAAGGATGGACAAAGATTATTTTTGTTTTCACTCATACAAAACCACATCAGCAGCAAAAGTTTGAACCATGAATAGATGGGTGAAAGAAACCTTGGAGCAGGAAGGACAGGGTAGGGTTCAGCAAATCCTATATATCCTATTATATGTCGTTTACTCAATGGCATGAGGTCATATTTTATACTAATATACTGGGTGTTTGTTCCCGCACTAAACCTTACGTGTAGTGAGGGTTATTCTCGTTAAAACTTTTGTAGCTTATAAGTTTATCGTTAAATTGATAATGTAGATAGTTTGTTAGTTCGAAATGGATGTTTGTTGGATAGATTTGGTGATTAGTTGACTTGGTATAGTTAGTTAGATATAGATGCGGTCGATTGAGTTGTATTAGTGCCCATCGAAAATGATAAATTGTTAGGAGTTTGTTAGGGTTTTATGGTCGACGTCCAGCTCTTTGTATTATGCGTAAGGATAGCGTTCAGGGTGTAGCCTGAGTGGACGTCGACATTCAAAAAATTGATTAAAAATACTTATTATATGTTAATACTAAAAATTGCGTCTAGGGACGCAACACTGGGCTATCGTGTCACAAAAGATAACATATTTGTATAAACTCGGTCAAACGGAGAGCCAAAGTTTATCATTCTGATTTTTTGCTGAAATTTTATGATAACATAAGTGCCTATATAAGATGAGTGGTGAGCAGATTTATGTATAAAATAAAATACTTGACCGTATAAGTATCACGCTAGCCGAGTTACTGTGAGGTAATCGAAGAAACAAATCGAAACGACGAAATGAAAGGTATGTGCGAGAATTTTTATTTATCAAATCTTTATATATATTTTTTTTCTTTCTTTTCTTCTGTCAGTTCTCGTACAACAATTTTTAATTGGTGCAAGATTTAAAGCCAAAATTTTTGCTAGAAAAGTTTGAAGACAGCTACTTTATCAAACAACTTTGAGCCATTATGATACAGTCTATTTCTTGATTACAGGATTTTTTATTTCGTCGTAAAACTCTAGATGAATGAATAAAATTACTATATTTTCAGATACCAGTGTATGCAAATGGGTAACTTTTTGTGGGCTGCTGATCGGACTTGGAGTGTTCTGTTCGACTTTCGTATTACTAAACCAGTGGGACGTAAACCGACTGAAGCATGAAATACTATCGATATTAGCACCGGAAAGTTCGAAACACGTAAACTTAACGATTTCATTTCTCTAAATTGGCTAACTATACTTTATAATTTGTTTTGAATAGACAATGAACGTTCTATGCTTTGCAGAATACCAACACCATCGAAGATATTGATATACCGAACGAAATACAACGAATCATCGAGACGCAACGAGAAATGGTCCGGGACGACATGATAGGCTACAAGTATCCTTACGGTGAACATAACATAAGTGCCACGTAAGATAATGGATTTTTAACAAAATTATTTCTTCACTCGTTAACTACAGTCAGCTGAATCCTGTCAAGCTGGTTTAGTTTCTCTATTTGTGTACGAGAATGAATTTCATATTGCAGCAAACTTGAGGATTTACTGATCGAGGAAAATGGAATACCGATCAGAAGTTTAATTGTCTCAACATGGCGTAGCGGAAGTACATTCTTAGGTGCAATTCTTGATGCACATCCCGGGAATTTTTATTTCTTTGAACCACTCGTCGACTTCAAAGTTCAAATTCGAGGACCTCCTCTGGCCACAAAAGCTCTTCACAGAGTGAAAGAACTGTTCAGCTGCAAATATGCAGGTTCATCGTGCTGCAATATGCATAAGGCAGGACGATAGACAAACGTTGACCAATCACATTATTTCTTTATTTCTGCGTTTCAGATGAGTTTATCGAAATTGCGAAGATCCGTCCCTTCAGTTTCAATCAAAGTACGAATTTCTGGAAGCAATGCCGAATTCATAAAAACGTTTGCTACGATGATCGGTTTCTCACCGGAATGTGCAAGCTTTTCCCATTTCAGTCAATGAAGCTTGTACGGCTGAGATTAAATATTGCACAAGAGTTACTTTCAGATGAAGAGTTAGTAAAATACTTAGACATTACTTTTAATAAAAAAGCGCAGACTTCTCTTGCTTAATGTACAGCATCACTTTTCTCCAGGGTCTGACGTGGGTGGGGCTCATTCTACCCGTTCTTGAGATCATTTAAATGCTCACAGCAACCGGTAGATTTGCAATTTCGAAGAGTAGTGACAATAATTATGTGTAGACTAAGCACCCCTTTCATCAGGCCCCAGAGAGAACTCATCTTGCATAGTCCTGCAAGTTTCTCTATTGTGTAATCAACCTATCATCATAAGTCGAGTAATCAACGTGCATAAAAAAATGTACCGAAGAATTAATTCGCTCAGACAGATAGCGAATTGGACTACCGCCATTACCTTATCAGTCTTGTAAAATTATTATGCAACTTGTTGACATCTTCGTTTACCTGAACTGACGTTGACTCTTGCTTTTCAGATTAGCTGTAAGAATAGTACTGTTAGTGAGGGATCCTCGTGGAATCCTTCAATCAAGGAGCATGCAGCAATCATGGTGTTCGCGTGCAGGTACTCCTTGTACTACAGATCCAACTTCATTATGTGCGGATTTGGTTTCAGATCATACCATTGCGATGGAACTGTTGAAGAAATATCCTACCACGTTCAGGTAATATCCTAGACATCGCTTTAATTCTCAGTATAGAAATCAAGCATTTCGAGGAAAGTGCATAAAATATTTTTTCAGGATGATTCGATACGAAGATCTTGCTATAGATCCGTATGAACAGGTGAAAGAGCTTTATAAGTTTTATGGACGTTATTTTCATCCAAACGTGAAAACATTTCTGGACACTCATACGACAGTTGAGATCAATGGACCCGCTAGTACTTACAGAAATTCAAAAACAACTGCTTTTCATTGGAGAAATGATATGAAATTTGAAGAAGTAGAAGAAATACAGCGAAGCTGCAGTAGTGCAATGAAACTCTGGGGGTACTTGCCAGCAATGAACGCCACTCATATGAAAGAATTCAATCCTCTCGCAGACTATGTAGTACTTTAAACTTGTCATACATTTCATGCGGAACTCGTTAATAGACATGCAAAATAAACACTTTCTAGAAACTGAATGGATCCTTCAGCAAAGTGCTGCGGTTTCAGTAGGTTATTCAAGTCACTGAGAATAACAATTTTTCATAACTCATGATAATATAGCCATATCAATTACCACTCTTAATGTAATTTCCCAGCAATTTAGTAATCCATATGATAAGAGACGTCTTTAAAATATAAGAAATCCGGTTGCTACGTCAATAAATATTATTGTAAAACAAGCCAGGGTTGCTCTAGCTTTATACTAGTGCAGACTTTTATTTCAGAATACAACCCTTATTATTGATTCATTTAATTCCGCTTTGGTTCACTTTATTTCCATCTGAAACCAACATTTAACTAATATTTTTCATTGCAAAGTATATTTTGCAACATCGGAGTAATTCAATGTCAAAACCGGACAGCTTTTTGACCTCGATGTTACCATCGATGTTTTTTTTTCATATGAAGTATGTAGTTGCCCAGTCCATAAATTTGACATGTCAAAGAGAATATTTTAAGTTGTCGGATGGCGAAAAATAAATCGAATTTGGACTTGCGGAAGACGGTTCAACGGTACTGATTTTGAACTTCCGGTTGTCTGCGGCGTATGAAAATATTTGCAATGAAAAGAGCGGAAAATTTACATCGAAAAATGTGTTGAAATTTTTCAGTTAAACCATCAACTTCTCTGGTGTTCGCAAAAAACCGTTAAAAACGCGTAATATCAAAAATAGCATGAGCTGCACCGATAAAAATTATATTGGCGGTGGCTTCCGACTCATTTCCACGGAAATGACCCATTACCCGCACGGAAATATATATATGCGAAAAATATATGCCACATATATGTGACATATTTTTTTTTTGCGCCAAAACTTATTTTTATATATTTGATATAAATGTCTAGACATATGTGAACATGAATGTTGCGGCATGAATGTCGACATCTATGTCGCATATATGCGCATATATGCGACATAGATGTCGACATAGATGTCAACACTATGTAAAACTCATCAAACATATATGTATTAACATATATGTTATAACATATATGTTATACTATATGCGACATTTTTGTATTTTGCGCACTTATATGTTATATATGCGACATATATGTTGCATATATTTTTCGCATATATATATTTCCGTGCGGGTAATGACAAAAAAAAAAAATTGTCAAAAATTTTGAGGTACAAAACCACACTGGGAATTTGTGAATTCGCTCATATATAAGGCATAGGGCAGGGGTCACCAATTAGTTTCATTGGGGGTCCGTTTTTCAAAATGATATGACTCTCGCGGTCCGTTTGGTAGACGATTAGGGGTCGTCCAATCACGTGAGGTTTTAAGGCTACTTTTTTACACCCTTCCTCGCCCCATCACGTGTATTTACTTTGTTAAAACTTAAATTTTTAACTTAAAGATATATTTTATAATTATATAATATATATTATATATTTATATAAGATTACAAAAATAATAATGAACAAATAAAACGAAGAGAAACCTGAATATTATTTTATCAAATAATAAGCGAATGTAATGAACAAAACAACAGAAATTTAACAAGGTCAGTAATTGATATTAATGTGAAAAATGACATTTTTTGCTTTGAACGAGCTGTTTGAAGTTTGGAGTAAAGTTGGTGCAAGCTATTGCCATTAAATCCTGGAGATGTTCATCGGTAAGTCGGGATCGAAATTTATTTTTAACGAAGTTCATCTTGGAAAATGCTGCTTCACAAATATATGTTGACCCAAACATAGTACAAAGTTTCAAAGCTAAATGAAAATGAGTATTGGTGGGGGAACGGCGATTCCTAGAATTATCTTCCCCTACACCCCCATGACCGGCCCTATTGCGAGAGCCGACTGTATCACAGAAACTTAATTTTCTTACATTACAATGTACTGTCCGGGTCCGCACAAAATCGGTCGGCGGTCCGGATCCGGACCGCGGTCCGCCATTTGGTGACCCCTGGCATAGGGGATGTGGGAATGTCTCATCGGTAAGACTCAGGACTTTATCGTTATACCCAACACCTCTGGCTTCTCGCGATATGCAATAAGATGTAGCAACAAGGAAAATGTGCGTAAAATAACAGTAGAAAATAATCGGCTTACGAGGCCAGGGATTCCATGTATAATAAGTTTGGGTTTTTACCACGAGAGTTTGTGTTTTTTATTCAATAATTAAAGATTGTTTAGAGAAAGAGTTTAAAGTTTAAAAAAAAAAGTTAGCAATTTATTCCCCAATTTTATCAGATACTTTCTTTTTAATATATTCTGATAACACAGCTGCGATTCGCTTTCACAAAAATTTCATCAAAGTTCGTAGGTCATTTATTTTTGCCAATGAAATGTCCGAAATCTCTACGATAATCTCTGTGCTAGCAAAAAATACGTTTCTTCATGTCAATTTTTATACCATATACGTGCCAGGGTCTGGCTATGCAGGTAATCATAACAAGCGAGACACGATTTTTCCCAACAAGGGCCTGGCTAGAAAATCCGGAATAAGTTTTCCACGATCAAGCCAAGCCAGGCGCTGACCCAAGACAGAAAATACCCAATCAAATTTTCCACATGTGCAATTTTACGGCTATTATTAGCAAAGCAATCGTCTCTATACGTGGTAACCTTTGGCGTAATATCGTGCCAGGTTATCATTAAGATTAAGAGAAAGAGACTATATAACCACCATTGCTTGATGAGGATGGCTGAATTCGTATAATATAACAGCTACCGCTTCGATTTTTAGTACCTGTGACCGTTTATCGTTCCGATCACTCGTTCTAATATTTACACTGAAAATACGCGATCGATATTTCTTCATTATGTGGTGTCCCACGTTTACAATATACATTTGTCTTTTTTTTATTGAAACGAACGCCCAGAGATCTGCAATTGGTGAGTACTAGTGCGAAAATGTTGATTCTCGAATGGGTGTGAAGTTTTTCACCCGAGCGTAGTGAGAATGGTCAAAAACACACGAGCCGAAAATGTAGAGAAAGTTATTAGTGAGTATCCGTGGAAGCGTATCATAGAGAATTGAAAACGCCTGTATAAAGGCAACTCACAAGTCAAACGATTAGGTTTTCATTTCCCACGTAGCCAATAGGCACGCGATATATGTAACACAAACCGGATATATCTGCAGGAAATGAAAACCTGATTGATTTATCTTTGGGTTGCCTGTATGCAGGCGTTATCGCTTTTTTGCATTGCGTTTCCACGAATATTCGCATCAGAAGGTCCTTCAGATGGTAGAATTAGGTAATATTATATGAGATTTTCCATTAGTTGTTTGAATAAGGCTGCCACGATATAATAATGAAATCCGAAAAAAAAAAAAAAAATATTGTATTCTAATAACGAATCATGAAAAAAAATTATACGATAAGAAATGATTAAAGATACAAAATATATCCTATAAATTTCAATTTCAGGACCAAGGATCAGCCGTCGTGAGACTACAGAGGATGTAATCTGTCGGTAAGAATTTGAATAAGAATTTTCTTTTATGCCCCACCCTCCCCTACTGAAGGGGAAAGTGACGCGATATTATAATTCTCCACCGCATGCAGCCCGTTGCAGATTCTCGCAATGTAAAATGGAATTGAAAATAACAATAACATTATTATACATATAATATAATGAATAATAATTCACGTATCATACGTGGTTCTATTGCAGTAGAAAACCGCACTTCACGTGCCAAAATGGAGAGTGCATCCCCATGGCTAACGCAAAATGTGACGGTGTGATTCATTGTCAGGATCTCTCCGACGAAAAGAACTGCAGCAACTCGAAGTGAGCTTCAATCAGAATTCTTTAAGTTATCTTCAGCGACTAAAAACAATATATGTATAGGAGAGGGTGGGGCAAAATGGACCACTGAAAAAAAAAAAAAATGATTGACAATGAAAAAACTTGAGCATGAATATGAACTTTTTTGCCCCAAGCGGTCCATTTTGCCCCACTCTCCCTTATTTATGGAGCTTAACGTACTATATTTATCTCACTTATAAGCCATTTCAGCTCTTACTGTCGCCCACCTTATTAATCGCTTTAGGTGGGCTATTCGACTCGTGGTTACATCTGCAACAGGTAGTTTGTTTACAGGCAATATAAATTTGATGTTGCTTAATTTATGCATCAAATGATTCTCTTATACTCAAAACAACTAGTATATAAGCTCTTCTAAAATTACAGTGAATGCATCTTGCCAGAACAGCCAACTGGAGGAAGTTATCAGATGAATCTCTGCACCGAGAATTCGTGCAGAGTTTCACCAGGCATAAGAGTACCTGTCGGCAGCTCTCTCACCTACAAATGCAACGCTGGATATACCCCCATAGGAAATTTGATTTCTTTTTGTTACAATAACGCGTGGTACATGCCACCAAGATGCGTCAGTAAGTTTACGATTAAATATAATTATACCAACTATAATATTTTATCGAATAACTGCCCGTGAAAAAATGGATTAGATCAAATTTGATCAAATTTGATCCAGTTAGATCTAAATTTTGGGAAAATTGGATCTCAACAGATCTCGAGAGATCTCACTACATTTGCTCTGATCGAATTCGCATAAACGTACAAATGCAATTTTATGTGTAGCGAGGTTCAAGTAGATCTTGGGAGATCTATTTAGATCTAATTTTTCCCAAAATTTAGATCTAACTAGATCAAATTTGATCAAATTCATTGATATACTTAGATCTAATCCATTTTTTCCCGGGTGCGCGTATGCAATGCTGAAATGACAATTAATTATTTTTAATAATCACGTCTTCGTCGCTGAATTAATGTTTAAAATTTATTCAATTCAATGTGCAATAATTCTGGTATTGTTTAGAAACTTGTCCAGCCTTGAGCTCGGACAGTGTCGACTTTGACTGCATATATAATGGCGCTAAAGTTTCCTGTAAGGATAACATTTTTCCTGAAACCAAGGCTATTATGGCATGTAAATATTTGTACAAAATTCCGCTTGGCAATGAACCCGGATACACGGAATTAAACTGCCTAGATGGAGGTGTGTGGGATCGTAGAAGTTTCAATTGTATTCCTGGTAGGTAATATGACTTTTTCTTTACACCGTACAGATAAATAAATTACCTAGACAATTTAGTTAGCTTTTTGATACACGTTTGTACAGTGTTTTCGGATGTTGGAAGAAAATCAGCTTATAAATCTCAGCAGCCTGATCGCAATTATCATAAAAAAAAAAAAAACAATTATTGTCAAGACGTCAGTAAAATTGAAATTCAATGTAATTATCCATATTGCGGTTTTATAGAATGCGGAAAAACAGTGCCTAGCGGAATTCTCACGATCGTTAAGGGATATACGCCTGGGTTGACTGGCGGGTTTCCCTGGCACGTTGCTATCTATAGAAAAATAAACAGTGTCAATTTCGAACAAATTTGTGGGGGATCTTTGGTCAGTCCCGATCTCGTAATATCCGGTATGTTTATTACTAATTTAATATTAAATAATTATCGAAAACGTCTACAAAGAAAGTGTGGGCATTATTTTTCACATGCTGCTTATGGTGAAAATAAGATAATGCTACAACTCCTGCATGTGATTCACAGATTTCATCATAAATCATGAAAATATCATCCAAATGACATTTTTTCACCATCAGTTCCAAACGAATCAAAAAATTCTCTTGAAATCCCATACCAGATTATTTCATTTCGTTACAGTCGCTCACTGCTTCTACGACCACATAATGGGAAAGATCGAAGATGCTAGCCAATATGAGGTAGGAGCGGGTAAAAATCATCGTGATTACAATTCAACAAATGACTCACACGCTCAGAAATCTACAATCAAGACAATCAACTTACCGGAAAGGTACGCCGGATCAAACACTCACTATAGTGCCGATATCGCATTGCTTCGATTAGCTAAACGCTTGAACATCACACCGTTCGTTCTACCAGTCTGCATGGATTGGCACAACGAATACATAGACGAACATCTAAGCAATGGGAAATTTGGAAAGGTTTGTCGACAAGGAGAGATTGCGATGTGAATTAAGATTGATATCAGAGGAAAGGAAACGATTAGTGAAATCCAAATTTCTAATACTCAATAGGGATGATAATCATTGCTTCGTTAACAGGTCATGGGATGGGGTGTGACCGCGGAACAAAGACTTAGCTCCGAACTTCAAGCGATTACTTTGCCATTCATTGATTACCGAACTTGTTATAATGCGGCTCCAGAAGACTTCAAGGGTTTTCTAACTTCTGATAAATTTTGTGCCGGTTACTCGAATGGTGCGTATCACCAATTCGGTTTACTAAGAATCTCATCTTACACGGTGTTTGTTTTTCATTTAATAGTTTTCACATCTGTATTAAGGGTCAAGCGTTTGCGATGGCGATAGTGGCGGCGGTCTCTGTTTCGAGCATCAAGGTACCTGGGTACTTCGTGGTCTCGTAAGCATTAGTCCAGTAAGGGATGGATCATGTGACCCAAATCATTACGCCGCATTCACGAATGTTAAATTTCACATGGAATGGATTCGTCCCAGTTTCGAACCGAGGTGGCCCGATTGTAATACTTCTTCATATTTTCGCTTTGAAAATGTTACAGTTTCATAATTATATCGTCGAAATTCTTGGTTAACTCTGAAAAAACAAAAAACATGATATTTCCATCGTATTTTCACGTCAGCTAATTTATTTATTTCGTCATTTCTGTAAACTTGACAAATTTTGTCTTTCAATTGCATAGACACCAACCTGGACCAAACATCGGTTCGACCATTGCCAACTCTTTCATTGGTTGCACCATGCCGAAACAACCGACAGGCGGAAGTTTCGAGCTTGGATCAGGCGGAGAAGAGTGCAACGGTGCTAAAGCCCCAATTGGCAGCTCTCTTATCTACACGTGGGACAAAGGCCATATCTGCACTGGTAACAACGTTTCAGTCTGTAGTGACAACGAGTGGTTACCACCCCTGACTTGCATCAGTAAATCTAAGCAATGTCGAACAATATCTAACAATTCTGGTAATCGAATAAAGACTTGAAACAAGATTTAAGTTTGGCTAAATATTTTAGGGGCAACATATATTCCGGTATTGTAAATGGACATTCGAATAGCAAAGATGTTGTCAAATTTCTGACCTAAAATTTCAAGATTGGTAAGTCCAGATGTTTCATCAATTTTTTCCCCTTATTGTTTTGTAGATGAAATTGGTGGCAAGAATTGCTCAGCATTGATGATATCGAAAGCTGGGGTTTTTGAATGCAAGTATCACAATAAAACCGTTTCTTGCCAATCTACAATCGCGCCGCTGACCAAAGCGACTCTCACATGCAAAAACTTCTACAAACTTCCATTAGCCGATGGACCCGGATACGGTGAAATAATTTGTCTAGGAAATGGAGCATGGAGTCGTCCCGTGCTGGACTGTATACCTATGGTAATTCCAAAAAGCCGAATTTCCACTTCATTGTAGGATTATGTTAATTACTTATTTTCGATTCTGTAACGTGCCTCGAAATGTTTCGTATGGGTTTGGGAAATCCGACTACCTTTTTTTTTTCCAAATCCTTATCGGTTTTTGTCTTTTTAGAATGTGGAATAGAAATTCCTGATGAAACCGTGTTAACCGTTAATGCATCCAAGATTTTCCACGGCAGATTTCCCTGGTATACCTTAATTTACCGAATCGCCCCAGATGGATCTGCGTCCAGTATCGCAGGGGGTACATCGATCAGTCCCAATATCGTCTTAGCCCGTACGTGCAGCTCAATGATATTATCGCATTTATTCGTTGACCAACCAAATAGACTAATGAATATCTATGTATGTAATTGTTTTCTATCTACAGTAGCTTCCTCGTTTTACAATGCAACTTCACAAGAAGCTTCCGACTCCCATGATTATGTAGTAGTTACTGGCCATTACTCGGGAGAATACGCGACCTTGGGACCCTACGCTCAAAAGTCTCTGATCAAGAGGATCGATATAGCAACAAATTATCGGGAAATGTGGGGAAGGTTTATAAACAATGCTGCAATAATTTATCTGAAGACGCCGTTCACCATGACGACTTTGATCAAACCAATCTGCATCGATTGGGAGAATAAAGTCGACAAAAAGCAGCTTCCAGGCAAAGAAGAGGCTAAGGTTTGTTAATGAAAGGGACTTGAATATCAATGATACCTAGGTCACTAAATAAAATCATAAAAATGATAAAATGATTTTTATTTCATCCGCAGGTGTACGGAGGGATCTTAGAACCTACGTCAACTGGTGGCTGGGAGAGTCGTGAAGCAGAATTAATTTATATTCCTCGTGATGAATGTTTTCCACGAGTATTTTCTCTGGGAGGAGAAGAGCGCTTTTTGCAGGGTGATACGTTTTGCGTAACCTGTATGAACGATGTATATATATATGCACGAGAAAATACTAGATTTTTTTCATTCTCGCTACTAGATGACAATTTTTTTTTCATAAAATGACATTCTACAATACTGTTACTCAACAACAATCTCGCTCACGATTTTTCTCATGAGTAAATTCTTGTTATTTCTTATTCCAGGGTCTGACAGTTGCAGAGGCAACCATAGAGATATTACCATAGAGGAGGTGAGACATACGGCCGCGTGTAAGTGGAAGCGTAGTTCGAATAAAAAGAGACAGAAAACCGATAATGGATAGCTTCCTCGTCTTTTAACGCATGCGCACTGAGTCTTTATAGCTGAGCGCTATAGCTGGGCGCTATAAAGACTTAGTGCGCATGCGTTCAAAGACGAGGAAGCTATCCATTATCGGTTTTCTGTCTCTTTTTATTCGCACTACGCTGATTCGGTTGCCTCACCTCCTCTATGGTAATATCTCTATGGAGGCAACGCATTTCCAACAAATATTGACTACAAATTTCATGGCATCTGGTATCTGATCGGTGTAGGTAGACTAGGTTCTCGAAAACCAGATGGCTCGCAATACTTGGGTGTCTACGAGCATGGACAATATCTGAACCGGATACGCGCTGCGCTTCCCACAGCATTTTGAGTTCCATGGATATTTTGAAAATGTGGGCTTTGAAGCATTCGATTTTTTCAGAAACATAAGCCGATAGTTCTTCTCATGTTCAAGAATGCTGATATTCCGTTCGTGTATCATTGACCGCACGTTCTTCCTTTTCCTTCACTGCATCGCCACTCCTCTTCTATATATTACCTGACCATCCATATCTTGTCCTGCTTACGTATACATATTCTCTCTAGAATATGCTCGTTGAAATCGGCAATGCCAAATCCAACGAGTCAGCTAATTTCCCTCATCTTTGCCATTCTAGCTTTACCCCTGACAGAAATCAGCTTCTGTAACTTGACCAATGTCACCGGTTCCGAATACAATTATCAGTCGATAAGCATGCTGACACATATGATTACTTATGTGTAAATATATGTATGATGAATTCGGTACAATAAAGTCAGTTAGCTATTGGTTTATTTGATCACGGTCACTCACCACCAACAACATGCTTCGATTATACTCTAGTATTCCTAAACAGAAATAAGACCATTGGCAATAGAGACAATGAACAATTTTCAGAATTTGGCATGAAAATGATAGATCGCAACCCTCTCAAGGGGTAAACTTTGGTGCATCCCACACTATTTTTCATATCCTAATGACTTATGATAGCATCGTTATTATATGAACACGTTTTGTAGTTTTATTGTTCATATTCTTGAAACTTTATTTAAATTAACAATACATTCATCTTCTTAGGCTAGCGGTGGTCAATTGTCTTTGGATAATCCTAAACCCCTTGTTTTTGACTCCTAGAGCGTGACTAAAGGGACTTAGGTAATCATAGCCACGCGGTGCAGCTGGTCGGCATATGATTAATGACATTCGACAGGTAGGTTTTGGGTCCGGAAATTTAGATGTATTTTCTTGCCTTCGCGGAAACTTGGGTCGACGTCACGCACTGGGAAACTCCAAGTGGGGCAACTTTTAACATTGTTCGAAACACCCCCGCTTGAGGCTTCAACTAATTGGAAATGTGAATACTCAAAATTTCACCCCAAAAAAGGGGCTGGCCTAAGCAGGCAAATCGTTCTCAGCAAGTCTGACGTCTTTCGCGACGAGCGACAAGAGTCAGTCTAGTAGCAAAACTGAGTCGAGTAACACGTTTCTGACGTTTCCCAAAAACGTTAACTACGAGTACCAACGTGTCGATATCTGTTCTTCTGTCATTTCGTCCTTAATTACAACTTTCCCCCGCAAACTAGTTGACTGTTTGAATATCAAATGTGGAGGAATTTCGTGAACCTGATAATATTCGTATTCATTTGCCAAAAATAAGTTATACCGAATTTATTTGAAGTGTATCGTGTGACCATCGCGATGTTACTTGAGCCTTAGCGCCTCGGCACACTGAATGAAAAATCGCGGTGAGATCAGACATTTAATACAATTTTTAACGACGAGATATATAGGAAAAAAACTCTGTTGTAGTACATTTTTGTCGAGCCTGAGACTAGATTCGATCTCAAATATTTCTAATATACGTGCGAAATTAATCCAAACTGGCCTTTTATTTCCGGATCAAACAAATACGGTAATGGGAGGAGATTGGAATAGTTTCACTGCGGTCAAACCACATGACCATTGCTCACTTCCATGTGATCATCTGAACTAAATGAGTAACACTCTGGTTTATTTTTCAAGCTTGAATTTCTCTCATCACGGAACTCCACGAAATTCGGTACGATTTCGGTGTAGAATACATGTTAACGCGAAAAGAAGTATCCGACTAGCATCATTTGCCCTTTTGCTTCATTTTGGCATATCGTTTGCTCTTTGACTCGCGCGCCATTTCTTTCTCCTTCGATAGGGATCCGGTAGACAAAAGTAACAAAGTTATCTCCTGTTTTGTACCTAACTCTATGCAGTACTTGGGACTTGAAATCCCCAAGGGTTTCACGACTTTCTCCAAGAGCTCCCGAAGATGTTTTTACTGGAAAATATGGTAGGAATTCTGCTAATCTTCCTTAATCTCTGACATCATTTACGGTTCACTAATACCAGATTATAATAGCCGATCTAACACCAACGTGGAATGCTCTGAATCGATTTAGATTTTGAGTTGGTCTGAGCGTTCAATATTTTAGGTTCATGGTTAGTATCGCTTTCTGAATAGTCTGTGATGCTGATATGTGTGATATATTCAATTATCATTGAAGTCTCATCGCCAAACTTCAAGATTCATCGAGTGGTGAAAAACCAATTCAATGTTCGATCATGTACGGGTTGTGGCAAAACCTTTCGTTCGAGATCAAATAACATGCATCCTATGCAATAAATGGAGATCAAAAGACTAGTGAGGTTCAAAATTCAAGATTTAGTATCGAAAATATCTTTTTTATTTCAAATTGACAACAAAAATAAATATCAAGTCCATTAAATTTAGCCGTGAAAAGATAAAAGCGTTCACGCTGCTCAGATCATATTTTGATATCTCCACAAATCGAAATGAATTTCACAGAAGGTTACAAAAACCTACATTTGTGTTACAATACGTCTGTGTATTATGACGTTTATTTCATCATTTTATATTCCACATTATTCTATATCTATAATATTCTAGCTAAATATAATTGGTGATGTTTGGTAAAATTATATAAAAATGTGCTGGTAACGATATTTTTAAAATATAACAGGTACACCATTCCTTTATTGTTTAGAAATTATATATGCATTATCATTTTCTACGTAAAAAGGCGACTAGAACTCGTATATTTGATCATTCATATCACTACATCAAAAAGTTATTAGAAAATGTGCCAAACGTGATATCTACGCTTATTTTTATTGCATATGATACTCCATGTCGTTGATCAAATTAAAGTATGAGATGAATGCAGTGTGATATGACTATTTAAAACTTTTCAGTGTACCTGTTATTCATTATTTGTTACATGCACTATCGTAAGTTCATCGTATAGGATGAAAACGTGACACATAACGTACAAGACTAAAATCGAAGGTCCTTCGCAATAAAACAGGATACATATATCTATGAATTAATAGTGTGTTTTTTCGAAAGTGATTCTTCTATCAATTTTTCATAAAAAGTCGCGGTTCACGAGTAGAATTTCTGAGATATTTATATCATGTTTGTCTGACGTTAAAAAAATTTACAAATTCGAGTTCTCATTTCGATTAATTATACGTTACACTATTTCTATGAATCAACGACGATAAAATTGAATTGAGAAAACATTTATCGCGGGTGAACTCTTGTCCAACAGTTCCTTCCTCTCTGTGAGGCTATCGTCCAGACTGATCGAAGCCACGACTTTTTCTACCCCCGCAACGTCAATCAATATTAAATATAATCCCTATCAATAAGATCTTTGAAAGTGTCTCTCGTGGTATTTCGCCAGAAATGGTCCCTGTGAATACGTTCTTGCAGGGCAGGTACGTCACCGTTCTCAGGTTTGAAACCTTTATCATCTTCGCCTTGACTCGTAAAAGTAGGGAGTAACAGAGTAGCCATTCCTGCACCAGTTATACTGAACTTTTTCAACTGAGCCAAGAAAGCCTCGTAGGTAAAAAGCTTCATCGGATCAGAACCAAGCTCCGATAGATAACTCGATAAAGATTCATAGTAAATTTTGATAAGCTCATCGTAGTACTTGCTTCTCACTTCCTGACTGCAGTTACAGAAAAGAACATAAGAGATGTCGACTACGGGGGACGCATAACGTGCTAACTGAAAATCCAGAAGATATATTTCCTTAGGTTCCATAGAGTCCTGAAAAATTGTCACAATTAGTCATTCGAATCTGAAATAGTACCCTGGGCATAGTAGCATCAATAAAATTGGAATATCATTTCCGGGCGTACCGGCTGAACACTGCCTGCATTACAGATTGCTACCTCAGCTCACCTCATCGTACTTGAACAACATGTTGTTCATCCAGAAATCTCCGTGACATAAAACAGCATATGGTTCAGCAGCATTACCAGAACAGCACCATTCCATCTTGCTTAAGCCGGTCTTCGCATACTCCGAGAATCTTTTCGTGTACCATGGGTCATCCTCAGCAAGAGCCTAAGGTACATCACAAATATCTCTAATATCATACTAGTTTTCACTTATCGTACGTGAAGTATTGGGTATTTCGACTTACCGTTTTTACCAGTTCTCCGAGCTGTTCAAAGCGTTTGACAAAGCTCTGGCGAGTAATTATTTCATGTTTATATAGGGATTCCTTTAAAGCGGCGATTTTGCTCGCAAAAACGTCCGGCTTCTGATCGCGCAATGCGAAACTTAGAGCATGCATTCGACCCAAGGCACGCAAGGCTAATGAAATATGTGGATAATCTAACTGCTTTATGCGTTCTCGCATCACGAATCCCTTTGGCCGTAAATCTTCTAAGCAAATCACCTGGGAAAGAGAGTAACATTGTCATTGTCATTGTCATTGCTAATTCTACTAGCACAATGCGTTATCTTGATACTTCATTTCAGCTACATCATCAGAAGCAGTTTTTCTGAGTGAGTTAGTTCTTACTTGGTCGGATCACTATGATCATTACTCACCTCCTTGTGATCTTCAGGACTGGATAAATAACACTCTGGAATATTTTCCAAGCTTTTATTCTTCTCATGAAGAAACTTTTTGAAAACTGGTACAATTTCGCTGTAGAATAGATGTTCACGTGGAAAGGCTAATCCGACTAGCATCATTCTCCGTGTGACATCATCTTTCGGTGGTACTTTGAATATCGTTTGAGCTTTTACTAGCACACCATTCTTTTCTCCTTCTATAAAGATCCGGTAAATAACTGCAACGTAGTTGTCCCCCTTTTTCGAACCCGACTTTATGCGATATTTTGGACTCGATATTTCCAGGATATTAGCAACGCGGTTCAAATATTCCTGAAGGTGTTCCTCCTCGAATGAATTCCGGCAAATGTCCAGCTGATCTTCCCCGTTATTTGACATTTTTTTTTTCTTTCTAATTCTTTATCAAATATGTTGATTCTATAATTAATCCAACAATAATTGTTCACAGTTACCCGTTTATCAGGTGAAACGCGATGTTTATGCTAGAAGTGTCACGCCAGCAATCATCTAACGACCGACTAAAGTATCATATGGCTGTCGGGCAAACTCGCAGAGTCAAATAGGTGAAATAGGAGAATTGAAAGAGAGGATTAACGGCTTGTTGTCTTCGAATAAGCCACTTCTAGCAAATAGAAATCATATAGATTTCTTAGGGTCTTTGAACTTTTGAGGAGAAAAGAAAGAGTTGGCGCATTTTATATGCATCTTTGTAAATCGTACCCAGATATATTTTAAACGCAATCACTATATGGATACGTTCGCAGTTTTCTTGGTCAAATTATTATACTTCTATCGTTTGCATCGAAACGACTAATACCAGATAAAGCAACGCCAACGATATTCGTTTTCTGTCCTAAGGATGAACAAACATTATTTTTTTTTTTCACTCATACAAAACCACATCAGCAGCAAAAGTTCGAACCATGAATAGATGGGTAAAAGGGGTAAAAGAAACCTTGGAGCAGGGAGGTCAGGGTAGGGTTCACCGAATCCTATACATCCTATATATGTCGTTTACTCAATGGCATGAGGTCATATCTACTAATATACTGGGCTATCGTGTCACAAAAGATAACATATTTGTAACTCGGTCAAACGGAGAGCCAAAGTTTATCATTCTAAATTTTTGCTGAAATTTTTTGATAACATAAGTATCTATAGAATGAGTGGTGTGCAGATGTATGAATGAAATAAAATACTGACCATATAAGTATCACGCTAGCCGAGTTACTGTGAGGTAATCGAAGAAACAAATCGAAACGACGACATGAAAGGTATGTGCGAGAATTTTTATTTCTCAAAATTTTATATTTTTTCTCAGTTCTCGTTCAACAATTTTTAATTGGGAATATTTGCTTGAAAAGTTTGAAGATATGTAGCTACTTTTTTAAACAACTTTCGAGGATAGCTGGTTATTCCCCGGAGCCATCGATACAGTCTATTTCTTGATGACAGCATTTTTTATTTTTCGTAAAACTTTAGATAAATGAATAAAATTTCTATATTATTAGATACCAGTGTATGCAAATGGGTAACTTTTTGTGGGCTGCTGATCGGACTTGGAGTGTTCTGTTTGACTTCCGTATTACTAAACCAGACGTGGGACGTAAACCGACTGAAGCATGAAATACTATCGATATTAGCACCGGAAAGTTCGAAACACGTAAACTTAACGATTTCATTTCTCTAAATTGGCTAACTATACTTTATAGTTTGTTTTGAATAGACGATGAACGTTCTATGCTTTGCAGAATACCAACACCATCGAAGATATTGATACACCGAACGAAATACAACGAATCATCGAGACGCAACGAGAAATGGTCCGGGACGACATGATAGGCTACAAGTATCCTTACGGTGAACATAACATAAGTGCCACGTAAGATAATGGATTTTTAACAAAATTATTTCTTCACTCGTTAACTACAGTCAGCTGAATCCTGTCAAGCTGGTTTAGTTTCTCTATTTGTGTACGAGAATGAATTTCATATTGCAGCAAACTTGAGGATTTACTGATCGAGGAAAATGGAATACCGATCAGAAGTTTAATTGTCTCAACATGGCGTAGCGGAAGTACATTCTTAGGTGCCATTCTTGATGCACATCCCGGGAATTTTTATTTCTTTGAACCACTCATCGACTTTAAAGTTCAAATTCGAGGACCTCCTCAGGCCACAAAAGCCCTTCACAGAGTGAAAGAACTGTTCAGCTGCAAATATACAGGTTCATCGTGCTGCAATATGCATAAGGCAGGACGATAGACAAACGTTGACCCATCACATTATTTCTTTATTTCTGCGTTTCAGATGAGTATATCGAAACTGCCAAGATCGAGCCCTTTATGTTTAATCAAAGTACGAATTTCTGGAAGCAATGCCGAATTCATAAAAACGTTTGCTACGATGATCGGTTTCTCACCGGAATGTGCAAGCTTTTCCCATTTCAGTCAATGAAGCTTGTACGGCTGAGATTAAATATTGCACAAGAGTTACTTTCAGATGAAGAGTTAGTAAAATACTTAGACATTACTTTTAATAAAAAAGCGCAGACTTCTCTTGCTTAATGTACAGCGTCACTTTTCTCCAGGGTCTGACGTAGGTGGGGCTCATTCTACCCCTTTTTGAGTTCTTTTAAATGCTAAGTCTCACACCAACCGGTAGATTTGCTATTTCGAAGAGTAGTGACAATAATCATGTGTAGACTAAGCACCCCTTTCATCAGGCCTCAGAGAGAACTCATCTTGCATAGTCCTGCAAGTTTCTCTGTTGTGTAATCAACCTAAAAACGTACCGAAGAATTCGCTCAGACAGATAGCGAATTGGACTACCGCCATTACCTTATCAGTCTTGTAAAATTATTATGCAACTTGTTGACATCTCCGTTCACCTGAACTGACGTTGACTCTTGCTTTTCAGACTAGCTGTAAGAATAGTACTGTTAGTAAGGGATCCTCGTGGTATCCTTCAATCAAGGAGCAAAAAATCATGGTGTTCGCGTGTAGGTAGTGATTGTACTACAGATCCAACTTCATTATGTGCGGATTTGGTTTCAGATCATACCATTGCGATGGAACTGTTGAAGAAATATCCTACCACGTTCAGGTAATATCCTAGACATCGCTTTAATTCTCAGTATAGAAATCAAGCACTTCGAGGAAAGTGCATAAAACATTTTTTCAGGATGATTCGATACGAAGATCTTGCTATAGATCCGTATGAACAGGTGAAAGAGCTTTATAAGTTTTATGGACGTTATTTTCATCCAAACGTGAAAACATTTCTGGACACTCATACGACAGTTGAGATCAATGGACCCGCTAGTACTTACAGAAATTCAAAAACAACTGCTTTTCATTGGAGAAATGATATGAAATTTGAAGAAGTAGAAGAAATACAGCGAAGCTGCAGTAGTGCAATGAAACTCTGGGGGTACTTGCCAGCAACGAACGCCACTCATATGAAAGAATTCAATCCTCTCGCAGACTATGTAGTACTTTAAACTTGTCATACATTTCATGCGGAACTCGTTAATAGACATGCAAAATAAACACTTTCTAGAAACTGAATGGATCCTTCAGCAAAGAGCTGCGGTTTCAGTAGGTTATTCAAGTCACTGAGAATAACAATTTTTCATAACTCATGATAATAGCCATATCAATTACCACTCTTAATGTAATTTCCCAGCAATTTAGTAATCCATATGATAAGAGATGTCTTTAAAATATAAGAAATCCGGTCCCTACGTCAATAAATATTATTGTAAAACAAGCCAGGGTTGCTCTAGCTTTATACTAGTGCAGACTTTTATTTCAGAATACAACCCTTATTATTTATTCATTTAATTCCGCTTTGGTTCACTTTATTTCCATCTGAAACCAACATTTAACTAATATTTTTCATTGCAAAGTATATTTTGCAACATCGGAGTTATTCCACGTAAAAACCGGACAGCTTTTTGACCTCCATGTTACCGATTACGCGATAATTGTTTTTGTTTTTTTCACAGATTCTATGGAACAAATAAATTTATATAGAAAATCATTCGTTAACTTTGACAAAACAGCATATTGGCGACGGAAAATATTGCTGAGTCATCTAACTGATGATAGATCAATAGAAATGACGTGTCCGTAACAGATGAGATGAAAATAAACGGTACTAATTCAAGGAACAAGATTTATGATATTTTTATTTGAATTCGGAATTCCAAATAGGTTCAGTATATTTCTTTGATCGACGGCTGAACAGGAAAACAACGTATTTCAGGGGTTGGCTTCGTAAAACTTCGTATCTCTGTATATGAGCGAATTCACAAATTCCCGGTGTGGTTTTGTACCTCAGAATTTTCGACCATTTTTTTTTTTGTCATTAATGGGTCATTTCCGTGGAAATGAGTCGGAAGCCACCTCAATATCATTTTTATCGGTGCAGCTCATGCTATTTTTGATATTACGCGTTTTTAACGGTTTTTTGAGAACACCATAGAAGTTAATGGTTTAACTGAAACATTTCAACACATTTTTCGATGGAAATTTTCCGCTCTTTTCATTGCAAATATTTTCATGCGCCGCAGACAACCGGAAGTTCAAAATACGTACCGTTGAACCGTCTTCCGCAAGTCCAAATTCGATTTTTTTCTCGCCATTCGACAACTTAAAATATTCTCTTTGACATGTCATATTTATGGACTGGGCAACCACATATTTCATATGAAAAAAGATCGATGTGGTTGCCCGGTCCATAAATTTGACATGTCACAGAGAATATTTTAATTTGTCGAATGGCGAAAAAAAAAATCGAATTTGAAATATGTTGAAATTTTTCAGTTAAACCATCAACTTCTCTGGTGTTCTCAAAAAACCGTTAAAAACGCTTAATATCAAAAATAGCATGAGCTGCACCGATAAAAATTATATTGCGCTGGCTTCCGACTCATTTCCACGCGGAAATGACCCATTAATGACAAAAAAAAAATGGTCGGAAATTTTGAGGTACAAAACCATACTGGGAATTTGTGAATTCGCTCATATATAAGGCATAGGGGATGTGGGAATGTCTCATCGGTAAGACTCAGGACTTTATCGTTATACCCAACACCTCTGGCTTCTCGCGATATGCAATAAGATGTAACAACAAGGAAAATGTGCGTAAAATAACAGTAGAAAATAATCGGCTTACGAGTCCAGGGATTCCATGTATAATAAGCTTGGGTTTTTACCACGAGAGTTTGTGTTTTTTATTCAATAATTCAAGATTGTTTAGAGAAAGAGTTTAAAGTTTTTTAAAAAAAAGTTAGCAATTTACTCCCCAATTTTATCCGATACTTTTTTGAATATATTCTAATAACACAGCTGCGATTCGCTTTCACAAAAATTTCATCAAAGTTCGTAGTTCATTTATTTTTGCTAATGAAATGTCCGAAATCTCTACGATAATCTCTATGTGCTAGCAAAAAATACGTTTCTTCATGTCAATTTTTATACCATATACGTGCCAGGGTCTGGCTATGCAGGTAATCATAACAAGCGAGACACGATTTTTCCCAACAAGGGCCTGGCTAGAAAATCCGGAATAGGTTTTCCACGATCAAGCCAGGCCAGGCGCTGACCCAAGACAGAAAATACCCAATCAAATTTTCCACATGTGCAATTTTACGGCTATTATTAGCAAAGCAATCGTCTCTATACGTGGTAACCTTTGGCGTAATATCGTGCCAGGTTATCATTAAGATTAAGAGAAAGAGACTATATAACCACCATTGCTTGATGAGGATGGCTGAATTCGTATAATATAACAGCTACCGCTTCGATTTTTAGTACCTGTGACCGTTTATCGTTCCGATCACTCGTTCTAATATTTACACTGAAAATACGCGATCGATATTTCTTCATTATGTGGTGTCCCACGTTTACAATATACATTTGTCTTTTTTTTATTGAAACGAACGCCCAGAGATCTGCAATTGGTGAGTACTAGTGCGAAAATGTTGATTCTCGAATGGGTGTGAAGTTTTTCACCCGAGCGTAGTGAGAATGGTCAAAAACACACGAGCCGAAAATGTAGAGAAAGTTATTAGTGAGTATCCGTGGAAGCACGTATCATAGAGAATTGAAAACGCCTGTATAAAGGCAACTCACAAGTCAAACGATTAGGTTTTCATATCCCACGTAGCCAATAGGCACGCGATATGTGTAACACAAACCGGATATATCTGCAGGAAATGAAAACCTGATCGATTTATCTTTGGGTTGCCTGTATGCAGGCGTTATCGCTTTCTTGCATTGCATTTCCACGAATATTCGCATCAGAAGGTCCTTCAGATGGTAGAATTAGGTAATATTATATGAGATTTTCCATTAGTTGTTTGAATAAGGCTGCCACGATATAATAATGAAATCCGAAAAAAAAAAAAAAAATTGTATTCTAATAACGAATCATGAAAAAAAATTATACGATAAGAAATGATTAAAGATACAAAATATATCCTATGAATTTCAATTTCAGGACCAAGGATCAGCCGTCGTGAGACTACAGAGGATGTAATCTGTCGGTAAGAATTTGAATAAGAATTTTCTTTTATGCCCCACCCTCCCCTACTGAAGGGGAAAGTGACGCGATAGTATAATTCTCCACCGCATGCAGCCCGTTGCAGATTCTCGCAATGTAAAATGGAATTGAAAATAACAATAACATTATTATACATATAATATAATGAATAATAATTCACGTATCATACCCATACGTGGTTCTATTGCAGTAGAAAACCGCACTTCACGTGCCAAAATGGAGAGTGCATCCCCATGATTAACGCAAAATGTGACGGTGTGATTCATTGTCAGGATCTCTCCGACGAAAAGAACTGCAGCAACTCGAAGTGAGCTTCAATCAGAATTCTTTAATTAAGTTATCTTTAGCGGCTAAAAACAATATATGTACAGGAGAGGGTGGGGCAAAATGGACCACTGAAAAAAAAAAATGATTGACAATGAAAAAACTTGAGCATGAATATGAACTTTTTTGCCCCAAGCGGTCCATTTTGCCCCACTCTCCCTTATTTATGGAGCTTAACGTACTATATTTATCTCACTTATAAGCCATTTCAGCTCTTACTGTCGCCCACCTTATTAATCGCTTTAGGTGGGCTATTCGACTCGTGGTTACATCTGCAACAGGTAGTTTGTTTACAGGCAATATAAATTTGATGTTACTTAATTTATGTATCAAATGATTCTCTTATACTCAAAACAACTAGTATATAAGCTCTTCTAAAATTACAGTGAATGCATCTTGCCAGAACAGCCAACTGGAGGAAGTTATCAGATGAATCTCTGCACCGAGAATTCGTGCAGAGTTTCACCAGGCATAAGAGTACCTGTCGGCAGCTTTCTCACCTACAAATGCAACGCTGGATATACCCCCATAGGAAATTTGATTTCTTTTTGTTACAATAACGCGTGGTATATGCCACCAAGATGCGTCAGTAAGTTTACGATTAAATATAATTATACCAACTATAACATTTTATCGAATAACTGCGCGTATGCAATGCTGAAATGACAGTTAATTATTTGTAATAATCACGTCTTCATCGCTGAAGTAATGTTTACAATTTGTTCAATTCAATGTACAATAATTCTGGTATTGTTTAGAAACTTGTCCAGCCTTGAGCTCGGACAGTGTCGACTTTGACTGCATATATAATGGCGCAAAAGTTTCCTGTAAGGATAACATTTTTCCTGAAACCAAGGCTATTATGGCATGTAAATATTTGTACAAAATTCCGCTTGGCAATGAACCCGGATACACGGAATTAAACTGCCTAGATGGAGGTGTGTGGGATCGTAGAAGTTTCAATTGTATTCCTGGTAGGTAATATGACTTTTTCTTTACACTGTACAGATAAATAAATTACCTAGACAATTTAATTAGCTTTTTGATACACGTTTGCACAGTGTTTTCGGATGTTGGAAGAAAATCGGCTCATAAATCTCAGCAGCCTGATCGAAATTATCATGAAAAAAAAAAATAAAAAATTATTGTCAAGACGTCAGTAAAATTGAAATTCAATGTAATTATCCATATTGCGGTTTTATAGAATGCGGAAAAACAGTGCCTAGCGGAATTCTCACGATCGTTAAGGGATATACGCCTGATGGGTTGACTGGCGGGTTTCCCTGGCACGTTGCTATCTATAGAAAAATAAACAGTGTCAATTTCGAACAAATTTGTGGGGGATCTTTGGTCAGTCCCGATCTCGTAATATCCGGTATGTTTATTACTAATTTAATATTAAATAATTCGAAAACGTCTACAAAGAAAGTGTGGGCATTATTTTTCACATACTGCTTATATGGTGAAAATAAGATAATGCTACAACTCCTGCATGTGATTCACAGATTTCATCATAAATCATGAAAATATCATCCAAATTACATTTTTTCACCATCCGTTCCAAACGAATCAAACAATTCTCTTGAAATCCTATACCAGATTATTTCATTTCGTTACAGTCGCTCACTGCTTCTACGACCACATAATGGGAAAGATCGAAGATGCTAGCCAATATGAGGTAGGAGCGGGTAAAAATCACCGTGATTACAATTCGACAAATGACTCACACGCTCAGAAATCTACAATCAAGACAATCAACTTACCGGAAAGGTACGCCGGATCCAACACTCACTATAGTGCCGATATCGCATTGCTTCGATTAGCTAAACGCTTGAACATCACACCGTTCGTTCTACCAGTCTGCATGGATTGGCACAACGAATACATAGACGAACATCTAAGCAATGGGAAATTTGGAAAGGTTTGTCGACAATGAGAGATTGCGATATGAATTAAGATTGATATCAGAGGAAAGAAACGATTAGGGAAATCCGAATTTCTCAAATACTCAATAAAGGTGATAATCATCGTTTCGTTAAACAGGTCATGGGATGGGGTGTGACTGCGGAACAAAGACTTAGCTCCGAACTTCAAGCGATTACTTTGCCATTCATTAATTACCAAACTTGTTATAATGCCGCTCCAGAAGACTTCAAGGGTTTTTTAACATCTGATAAATTTTGTGCCGGTTACTCGAATGGTGCGTATCACCAATTCGGTTTACTAAGAATCTCATCTTACACGGTGTTTGTTTATCATTTAATAGTTTTCACATCTGTATTAAGGGTCAAGCGTTTGCGATGGCGATAGTGGCGGTGGTCTCTGTTTCGAGCATCAAGGTACCTGGGTACTTCGTGGTCTCGTAAGCATTAGTCCAGTAAGGGATGGATCATGTGACCCGAATCATTACGCTGCATTCACGAATGTTAAATTTCACATGGAATGGATTCGTCCCAGTTTCGAATTGAGGTGACCCGATGATGATACTTGTTCATATTTTCGCTTTAAAAATGTTACAGTTTCATAATTATATCGTCGAAATTCTTAGTTAACTCTGAAAAAACAAAAAACATGATATTTTCCATCGTATTTTCACGTCATCTAATTTATTTATTTCGTCATTTCTGTAAACTTGACAAATTTCGTCTTTCAATTGCATAGACACCAACCTGGACCAAACATCGGTTTGACTATTGCCAACTCTTTCATTGGTTGCACCCTGCCGAAACAACCGACAGGTGGAAGTTTCGAGCTTGGATCATGCGGAGAAGAGTGCAACGGTTCTAAAGCCCCAATTGGCAGCTCCCTTATCTACACGTGGGACAAAGGCCATATCTGTACTGGTAACAACGTTTCGGTCTGTAGTGACAACGAGTGGTTACCACCCCTGACTTGCATCAGTAAGTCTAAGCAATGTTGAACAATATCCAACAATTCTGGTAATCGAATAACAACTTGAAACAAGATGTAAATTTCAAGATTGGTCAGTACAGATGTTTCATAAATTTTTCCCCCTTGTTTTGTAGATGAAATTGGTGGCAAGAATTGCTCAGCATTGATGATATCGGAAGCTGGGGATTTTGAATGCGAGTATCACAATAAAACCGTTTCTTGCCAATCTGCAATCGCGCCGCTGACCAAAGCGACTCTCACATGCAAAAACTTCTACAAACTTCCATTAGCCGATGGACCCGGATACGGTGAAATAATTTGTCTAGGAAATGGAGCATGGAGTCGTCCCGTGCTGGACTGTATACCTGGTAATTCCAAAAAGCCGACTACCTTTTTTTTTCTAAATACTTATCGGTTCTTGTCTTTTTAGAATGTGGATTAGAAATTCCTGATGAAACCGCATTGACCGTTAATGGATCCAAGATTTTCCACGGCAGATTTCCCTGGTATACCTTAATTTACCGAATCGCCCCAGATGGATCTGCGTCCAGTATCGCAGCGGGTACATTGATCAGTCCCAATATCGTCTTAGCCCGTACGTACAGCTCAATGATATTATCGCATTTATTCGTTGACCAACCAAATAGACTAATGAATATCTATGTATGTAATTGTTTTCTTTCTACAGTCGCTTCCTCGTTTTACAATGCAACTTCACAAGAAGCTTCCGACTCCCATGATTGTGTAGTAGTTGCTGGCCATTACTCGGGAGAATACACAACCCTGGGATCCTACGCTCAAAAATCTCTGATCAAAAGGATCGATATAGCAACAAATTATCGAGGGATGTGGGGAAGGTTTATAAACAATGCTGCAATAATTTATCTGAAGACGCCGTTCACCATGACGACTTTAGTCAGACCAATCTGCATCGATTGGGAGAATAAAGTCGACAAAAAGCAACTTCCAAGCAAACAAGACGCTAAGGTTTGTTAATGAAAGAGACTTGAATCAAGGTCTGGTTATCATACATGGATAGATTCCTCGTAATGATTTGAGACTGATTTTAATTTACCAAAAAACTTGTAGGACTGATAGTTTTCGAGCTATGAAAGATCTTACATCAGTTGGTCAAGCTCTGTGATTTGTCTCATTCAAGTTCGTTATGAATATCAATGATAAAATGATTTTTATTTCATTCGCAGGTGTACGGAGGGATCTTAGAACCTACGTCAACTGGTGGCTGGGAGAGTCGTGAAGCAGAATTAATTTATATTCCTCGTGATGAATGTTTTCCACGAGTATTTTCTCTGGGAGGAGAAGAGCGCTTTTTGCAGGGTGATACGTTTTGCGTAACCTGTATGAACGGTGTGTACATATATATGCACGTACTGCACATACAATATAGTGGAATGGGCTAAGGCTGGCATTATTATGTTAGTTGTATTAGAGCTACAGAAAATACTGGATTTTTTTCATTTTCGCTACTAGATGACAATTTTTTTAAATAACTTTACATACTAAAACACTGTTACTCAACAAAAATCTCGTTCACGATTTGTCTCATGAGTAAATTCTTGTTATTTCTTATTCCAGGGTCTGACAGTTGCAGAGGCAACGCATTTCCAACAAATATTGACTACAAATTTCATGGCATCTGGTATCTGATCGGTGTAGGTAGACTAGGTTCTCGAAAACCAGATGGCTCGCAATACTTGGGTGTCTACGAGCATGGACAATATCTGAACCGGATACGCGCTGCGCTTCCCACAGCATTTTGAGTTCCATGGATATTTTGAAAATGTGGGCTTTGAAGCATTCGATTTTTTCAGAAACATAAGCCGATAGTTCTTCTCATGTTCAAGAATGCTGATATTCCGTTCGTGTATCATTGACCGCACGTTCTTCCTTTTCCTTCACTGCATCGCCACTCCTCTTCTATATATTACCTGACCATCCATATCTTGTCCTGCTTACGTATACATATTCTCTCTAGAATATGCTCGTTGAAATCGGCAATGCCAAATCCAACGAGTCAGCTAATTTCCCTCATCTTTGCCATTCTAGCTTTACCCCTGACAGAAATCAGCTTCTGTAACTTGACCAATGTCACCGGTTCCGAATACAATTATCAGTCGATAAGCATGCTGACACATATGATTACTTATGTGTAAATATATGTATGATGAATTCGGTACAATAAAGTCAGTTAGCTATTGGTTTATTTGATCACGGTCACTCACCACCAACAACATGCTTCGATTATACTCTAGTATTCCTAAACAGAAATAAGACCATTGGCAATAGAGACAATGAACAATTTTCAGAATTTGGCATGAAAATGATAGATCGCAACCCTCTCAAGGGGTAAACTTTGGTGCATCCCACACTATTTTTCATATCCTAATGACTTATGATAGCATCGTTATTATATGAACACGTTTTGTAGTTTTATTGTTCATATTCTTGAAACTTTATTTAAATTAACAATACATTCATCTTCTTAGGCTAGCGGTGGTCAATTGTCTTTGGATAATCCTAAACCCCTTGTTTTTGACTCCTAGAGCGTGACTAAAGGGACTTAGGTAATCATAGCCACGCGGTGCAGCTGGTCGGCATATGATTAATGACATTCGACAGGTAGGTTTTGGGTCCGGAAATTTAGATGTATTTTCTTGCCTTCGCGGAAACTTGGGTCGACGTCACGCACTGGGAAACTCCAAGTGGGGCAACTTTTAACATTGTTCGAAACACCCCCGCTTGAGGCTTCAACTAATTGGAAATGTGAATACTCAAAATTTCACCCCAAAAAAGGGGCTGGCCTAAGCAGGCAAATCGTTCTCAGCAAGTCTGACGTCTTTCGCGACGAGCGACAAGAGTCAGTCTAGTAGCAAAACTGAGTCGAGTAACACGTTTCTGACGTTTCCCAAAAACGTTAACTACGAGTACCAACGTGTCGATATCTGTTCTTCTGTCATTTCGTCCTTAATTACAACTTTCCCCCGCAAACTAGTTGACTGTTTGAATATCAAATGTGGAGGAATTTCGTGAACCTGATAATATTCGTATTCATTTGCCAAAAATAAGTTATACCGAATTTATTTGAAGTGTATCGTGTGACCATCGCGATGTTACTTGAGCCTTAGCGCCTCGGCACACTGAATGAAAAATCGCGGTGAGATCAGACATTTAATACAATTTTTAACGACGAGATATATAGGAAAAAAACTCTGTTGTAGTACATTTTTGTCGAGCCTGAGACTAGATTCGATCTCAAATATTTCTAATATACGTGCGAAATTAATCCAAACTGGCCTTTTATTTCCGGATCAAACAAATACGGTAATGGGAGGAGATTGGAATAGTTTCACTGCGGTCAAACCACATGACCATTGCTCACTTCCATGTGATCATCTGAACTAAATGAGTAACACTCTGGTTTATTTTTCAAGCTTGAATTTCTCTCATCACGGAACTCCACGAAATTCGGTACGATTTCGGTGTAGAATACATGTTAACGCGAAAAGAAGTATCCGACTAGCATCATTTGCCCTTTTGCTTCATTTTGGCATATCGTTTGCTCTTTGACTCGCGCGCCATTTCTTTCTCCTTCGATAGGGATCCGGTAGACAAAAGTAACAAAGTTATCTCCTGTTTTGTACCTAACTCTATGCAGTACTTGGGACTTGAAATCCCCAAGGGTTTCACGACTTTCTCCAAGAGCTCCCGAAGATGTTTTTACTGGAAAATATGGTAGGAATTCTGCTAATCTTCCTTAATCTCTGACATCATTTACGGTTCACTAATACCAGATTATAATAGCCGATCTAACACCAACGTGGAATGCTCTGAATCGATTTAGATTTTGAGTTGGTCTGAGCGTTCAATATTTTAGGTTCATGGTTAGTATCGCTTTCTGAATAGTCTGTGATGCTGATATGTGTGATATATTCAATTATCATTGAAGTCTCATCGCCAAACTTCAAGATTCATCGAGTGGTGAAAAACCAATTCAATGTTCGATCATGTACGGGTTGTGGCAAAACCTTTCGTTCGAGATCAAATAACATGCATCCTATGCAATAAATGGAGATCAAAAGACTAGTGAGGTTCAAAATTCAAGATTTAGTATCGAAAATATCTTTTTTATTTCAAATTGACAACAAAAATAAATATCAAGTCCATTAAATTTAGCCGTGAAAAGATAAAAGCGTTCACGCTGCTCAGATCATATTTTGATATCTCCACAAATCGAAATGAATTTCACAGAAGGTTACAAAAACCTACATTTGTGTTACAATACGTCTGTGTATTATGACGTTTATTTCATCATTTTATATTCCACATTATTCTATATCTATAATATTCTAGCTAAATATAATTGGTGATGTTTGGTAAAATTATATAAAAATGTGCTGGTAACGATATTTTTAAAATATAACAGGTACACCATTCCTTTATTGTTTAGAAATTATATATGCATTATCATTTTCTACGTAAAAAGGCGACTAGAACTCGTATATTTGATCATTCATATCACTACATCAAAAAGTTATTAGAAAATGTGCCAAACGTGATATCTACGCTTATTTTTATTGCATATGATACTCCATGTCGTTGATCAAATTAAAGTATGAGATGAATGCAGTGTGATATGACTATTTAAAACTTTTCAGTGTACCTGTTATTCATTATTTGTTACATGCACTATCGTAAGTTCATCGTATAGGATGAAAACGTGACACATAACGTACAAGACTAAAATCGAAGGTCCTTCGCAATAAAACAGGATACATATATCTATGAATTAATAGTGTGTTTTTTCGAAAGTGATTCTTCTATCAATTTTTCATAAAAAGTCGCGGTTCACGAGTAGAATTTCTGAGATATTTATATCATGTTTGTCTGACGTTAAAAAAATTTACAAATTCGAGTTCTCATTTCGATTAATTATACGTTACACTATTTCTATGAATCAACGACGATAAAATTGAATTGAGAAAACATTTATCGCGGGTGAACTCTTGTCCAACAGTTCCTTCCTCTCTGTGAGGCTATCGTCCAGACTGATCGAAGCCACGACTTTTTCTACCCCCGCAACGTCAATCAATATTAAATATAATCCCTATCAATAAGATCTTTGAAAGTGTCTCTCGTGGTATTTCGCCAGAAATGGTCCCTGTGAATACGTTCTTGCAGGGCAGGTACGTCACCGTTCTCAGGTTTGAAACCTTTATCATCTTCGCCTTGACTCGTAAAAGTAGGGAGTAACAGAGTAGCCATTCCTGCACCAGTTATACTGAACTTTTTCAACTGAGCCAAGAAAGCCTCGTAGGTAAAAAGCTTCATCGGATCAGAACCAAGCTCCGATAGATAACTCGATAAAGATTCATAGTAAATTTTGATAAGCTCATCGTAGTACTTGCTTCTCACTTCCTGACTGCAGTTACAGAAAAGAACATAAGAGATGTCGACTACGGGGGACGCATAACGTGCTAACTGAAAATCCAGAAGATATATTTCCTTAGGTTCCATAGAGTCCTGAAAAATTGTCACAATTAGTCATTCGAATCTGAAATAGTACCCTGGGCATAGTAGCATCAATAAAATTGGAATATCATTTCCGGGCGTACCGGCTGAACACTGCCTGCATTACAGATTGCTACCTCAGCTCACCTCATCGTACTTGAACAACATGTTGTTCATCCAGAAATCTCCGTGACATAAAACAGCATATGGTTCAGCAGCATTACCAGAACAGCACCATTCCATCTTGCTTAAGCCGGTCTTCGCATACTCCGAGAATCTTTTCGTGTACCATGGGTCATCCTCAGCAAGAGCCTAAGGTACATCACAAATATCTCTAATATCATACTAGTTTTCACTTATCGTACGTGAAGTATTGGGTATTTCGACTTACCGTTTTTACCAGTTCTCCGAGCTGTTCAAAGCGTTTGACAAAGCTCTGGCGAGTAATTATTTCATGTTTATATAGGGATTCCTTTAAAGCGGCGATTTTGCTCGCAAAAACGTCCGGCTTCTGATCGCGCAATGCGAAACTTAGAGCATGCATTCGACCCAAGGCACGCAAGGCTAATGAAATATGTGGATAATCTAACTGCTTTATGCGTTCTCGCATCACGAATCCCTTTGGCCGTAAATCTTCTAAGCAAATCACCTGGGAAAGAGAGTAACATTGTCATTGTCATTGTCATTGCTAATTCTACTAGCACAATGCGTTATCTTGATACTTCATTTCAGCTACATCATCAGAAGCAGTTTTTCTGAGTGAGTTAGTTCTTACTTGGTCGGATCACTATGATCATTACTCACCTCCTTGTGATCTTCAGGACTGGATAAATAACACTCTGGAATATTTTCCAAGCTTTTATTCTTCTCATGAAGAAACTTTTTGAAAACTGGTACAATTTCGCTGTAGAATAGATGTTCACGTGGAAAGGCTAATCCGACTAGCATCATTCTCCGTGTGACATCATCTTTCGGTGGTACTTTGAATATCGTTTGAGCTTTTACTAGCACACCATTCTTTTCTCCTTCTATAAAGATCCGGTAAATAACTGCAACGTAGTTGTCCCCCTTTTTCGAACCCGACTTTATGCGATATTTTGGACTCGATATTTCCAGGATATTAGCAACGCGGTTCAAATATTCCTGAAGGTGTTCCTCCTCGAATGAATTCCGGCAAATGTCCAGCTGATCTTCCCCGTTATTTGACATTTTTTTTTTCTTTCTAATTCTTTATCAAATATGTTGATTCTATAATTAATCCAACAATAATTGTTCACAGTTACCCGTTTATCAGGTGAAACGCGATGTTTATGCTAGAAGTGTCACGCCAGCAATCATCTAACGACCGACTAAAGTATCATATGGCTGTCGGGCAAACTCGCAGAGTCAAATAGGTGAAATAGGAGAATTGAAAGAGAGGATTAACGGCTTGTTGTCTTCGAATAAGCCACTTCTAGCAAATAGAAATCATATAGATTTCTTAGGGTCTTTGAACTTTTGAGGAGAAAAGAAAGAGTTGGCGCATTTTATATGCATCTTTGTAAATCGTACCCAGATATATTTTAAACGCAATCACTATATGGATACGTTCGCAGTTTTCTTGGTCAAATTATTATACTTCTATCGTTTGCATCGAAACGACTAATACCAGATAAAGCAACGCCAACGATATTCGTTTTCTGTCCTAAGGATGAACAAACATTATTTTTTTTTTTCACTCATACAAAACCACATCAGCAGCAAAAGTTCGAACCATGAATAGATGGGTAAAAGGGGTAAAAGAAACCTTGGAGCAGGGAGGTCAGGGTAGGGTTCACCGAATCCTATACATCCTATATATGTCGTTTACTCAATGGCATG
This sequence comes from Tenthredo notha, assembly GCA_914767705.2. Classification (NCBI taxonomy): domain Eukaryota; kingdom Metazoa; phylum Arthropoda; class Insecta; order Hymenoptera; family Tenthredinidae; genus Tenthredo; species Tenthredo notha. The sequence continues at coordinate 3,306,884 of OU611924.1, read as the reverse complement.
AGGTCATATCTACTAATATACTGGGCTATCGTGTCACAAAAGATAACATATTTGTAACTCGGTCAAACGGAGAGCCAAAGTTTATCATTCTAAATTTTTGCTGAAATTTTTTGATAACATAAGTATCTATAGAATGAGTGGTGTGCAGATGTATGAATGAAATAAAATACTGACCATATAAGTATCACGCTAGCCGAGTTACTGTGAGGTAATCGAAGAAACAAATCGAAACGACGACATGAAAGGTATGTGCGAGAATTTTTATTTCTCAAAATTTTATATTTTTTCTCAGTTCTCGTTCAACAATTTTTAATTGGGAATATTTGCTTGAAAAGTTTGAAGATATGTAGCTACTTTTTTAAACAACTTTCGAGGATAGCTGGTTATTCCCCGGAGCCATCGATACAGTCTATTTCTTGATGACAGCATTTTTTATTTTTCGTAAAACTTTAGATAAATGAATAAAATTTCTATATTATTAGATACCAGTGTATGCAAATGGGTAACTTTTTGTGGGCTGCTGATCGGACTTGGAGTGTTCTGTTTGACTTCCGTATTACTAAACCAGACGTGGGACGTAAACCGACTGAAGCATGAAATACTATCGATATTAGCACCGGAAAGTTCGAAACACGTAAACTTAACGATTTCATTTCTCTAAATTGGCTAACTATACTTTATAGTTTGTTTTGAATAGACGATGAACGTTCTATGCTTTGCAGAATACCAACACCATCGAAGATATTGATACACCGAACGAAATACAACGAATCATCGAGACGCAACGAGAAATGGTCCGGGACGACATGATAGGCTACAAGTATCCTTACGGTGAACATAACATAAGTGCCACGTAAGATAATGGATTTTTAACAAAATTATTTCTTCACTCGTTAACTACAGTCAGCTGAATCCTGTCAAGCTGGTTTAGTTTCTCTATTTGTGTACGAGAATGAATTTCATATTGCAGCAAACTTGAGGATTTACTGATCGAGGAAAATGGAATACCGATCAGAAGTTTAATTGTCTCAACATGGCGTAGCGGAAGTACATTCTTAGGTGCCATTCTTGATGCACATCCCGGGAATTTTTATTTCTTTGAACCACTCATCGACTTTAAAGTTCAAATTCGAGGACCTCCTCAGGCCACAAAAGCCCTTCACAGAGTGAAAGAACTGTTCAGCTGCAAATATACAGGTTCATCGTGCTGCAATATGCATAAGGCAGGACGATAGACAAACGTTGACCCATCACATTATTTCTTTATTTCTGCGTTTCAGATGAGTATATCGAAACTGCCAAGATCGAGCCCTTTATGTTTAATCAAAGTACGAATTTCTGGAAGCAATGCCGAATTCATAAAAACGTTTGCTACGATGATCGGTTTCTCACCGGAATGTGCAAGCTTTTCCCATTTCAGTCAATGAAACTTGTACGGCTGAGATTAAATATTGCACAAGAGTTACTTTCAGATGAAGAGTTAGTAAAATACTTAGACATTACTTTTAATAAAAAAGCGCAGACTTCTCTTGCTTAATGTACAGCGTCACTTTTCTCCAGGGTCTGACGTAGGTGGGGCTCATTCTACCCCTTTTTGAGTTCTTTTAAATGCTAAGTCTCACACCAACCGGTAGATTTGCTATTTCGAAGAGTAGTGACAATAATCATGTGTAGACTAAGCACCCCTTTCATCAGGCCCCAGAGAGAACTCATCTTGCATAGTCCTGCAAGTTTCTCTGTTGTGTAATCAACCTAAAAACGTACCGAAGAATTCGCTCAGACAGATAGCGAATTGGACTACCGCCATTACCTTATCAGTCTTGTAAAATTATTATGCAACTTGTTGACATCTCCGTTTACCTGAACTGACGTTGACTCTTGCTTTTCAGATTAGCTGTAAGAATAGTACTGTTAGTAAGGGATCCTCGTGGTATCCTTCAATCAAGGAGCAAAAAATCATGGTGTTCGCGTGTAGGTAGTGATTGTACTACAGATCCAACTTCATTATGTGCGGATTTGGTTTCAGATCATACCATTGCGATGGAACTGTTGAAGAAATATCCTACCACGTTCAGGTAATATCCTAGACATCGCTTCAATTGGGTCTTCCACGAATTTTTTTTTATTTCATATTCCAGTAGTATGGGGAAAAATGATTAGGACGTATTTTTTCTTTTTTCGTTTAAACAAAAATTGCCGTTGATATAACAGATTGAAAACTACAACATTATGACGTCACCCATGTTAAGGTATATCTATATATATCAAAATCAGTGAACTTCAATTGCTTATAACATTCGCAATTTTCATCGGAAAAAAAAAAAAAAATGATCCCACTATTTTGAGTTATTTTCTACTTGATGCGCCCCAAAAAGTGAAACAAATTTTTTTTCTGGACAACCCAATTCTCAGTATAGAAATCAAGCATTTCGAAGAAAGTGCATAAAATATTTTTCCAGGGTGATTCGATACGAAGATCTTGCTATAGATCCGTATGAACAGGTGAAAGAGCTTTATAAGTTTTATGGACGTTATTTTCATCCAAACGTGAAAACATTTCTGGACACTCATACGACAGTTGAGATCAATGGACCCGCTAGTACTTACAGAAATTCAAAAACAACTGCTTTTCATTGGAGAAATGATATGAAATTTGAAGAAGTAGAAGAAATACAGCGAAGCTGCAGTAGTGCAATGAAACTCTGGGGGTACTTGCCAGCAATGAACGCCACTCATATGAAAGAATTCAATCCTCTCGCAGACTATGTAGTACTTTAAACTTGTCATACATTTCATGCGGAACTCGTTAATAGACATGCAAAATAAACACTTTCTAGAAACTGAATGGATCCTTCAGCAAAGTGCTGCGGTTTCAGTAGGTTATTCAAGTCACTGAGAATAACAATTTTTCATAACTCATGATAATAGCCATATCAATTACCACTCTTAATGTAATTTCCCAGCAATTTAGTAATCCATATGATAAGAGACGTCTTTAAAATATAAGAAATCCGGTTGCTACGTCAATAAATATTATTGTAAAACAAGCCAGGCTTGCTCTATAGCTTTATACTAGTGCAGACTTTTATTTCAGAATACAACCCTTATTATTTATTCATTTAATTCCGCTTTGGTTCACTTTATTTCCATCTGAAACCAACATTTAACTAATATTTTTCATTGCAAATTATATTTTGCAACATCGGAGTAATTCAATGTCAAAACCGGACAGCTTTTTGACCTCGATGTTACCATCGATGTTTTTTTTTCATATGAAGTATGTAGTTGCCCAGTCCATAAATTTGACATGTCAAAGAGAATATTTTAAGTTGTCGAATGGCGAAAAATAAATCGAATTTGGACTTGCGGAAGACGGTTCAACGGTACTGATTTTGAACTTCCGGTTGTCTGCGGCGTATGAAAATATTTGCAATGAAAAGAGCGGAAAATTTACATCGAAAAATGTGTTGAAATTTTTCAGTTAAACCATCAACTTCTCTGGTGTTCGCAAAAAACCGTTAAAAACGCGTAATATCAAAAATAGCATGAACTGCACCGATAAAAATTATATTGGCGGTGGCTTCCGACTCATTTCCACGGAAATGACCCATTAATGACAAAAAAAAAAAATGGTCAAAAATTTTGAGCTACAAAACCACACTGGGAATTTGTGAATTCGCTCATATATAAGGCATAGGGGATGTGGGAATGTCTCATCGGTAAGACTCAGGACTTTATCGTTATACCCAACACCTCTGGCTTCTCGCGATATGCAATAAAATGTAGCAACAAGGAAAATGTGCGTAAAATAACAGTAGAAAATAATCGGCTTACGAGGCCAGGGATTCCATGTATAATAAGTTTGGGTTTTTACCACGAGAGTTTGTGTTTTTTATTCAATAATTCAAGATTGTTTAGAGAAAGAGTTTAAAGTTTTTTAAAAAAAGGTTAGCAATTTACTCCCCAATTTTATCCGATACTTTTTTGAATATATTCTAATAACACAGCTGCGATTCGCTTTCACAAAAATTTCATCAAAGTTCGTAGTTCATTTATTTTTGCTAATGAAATGTCCGAAATCTCTACGATAATCTCTGTGCTAGCAAAAAATACGTTTCTTCATGTCAATTTTTATACAATATACGTGCCAGGGCCTGGCTATATGGTAATCATAACAAGCGAGACACGATTTTTCCCAACAAGGGCCTGGCTAGAAAATCCGGAATAGGTTTTCCACGATCAAGCCAGGCCAGGCGCTGACCCAAGACAGAAAATACCCAATCAAATTTTCCACATGTGCAATTTTACGGCTATTATTAGCAAAGCAATCGTCTCTATACGTGGTAACCTTTGGCGTAATATCGTGCCAGGTTATCATTAAGATTAAGAGAAAGAGACTATATAACCACCATTGCTTGATGAGGATGGCTGAATTCGTATAATATAACAGCTACCGCTTCGATTTTTAGTACCTGTGACCGTTTATCGTTCCGATCACTCGTTCTAATATTTACACTGAAAATACGCGATCGATATTTCTTCATTATGTGGTGTCCCACGTTTACAATATACATTTGTCTTTTTTTTATTGAAACGAACGCCCAGAGATCTGCAATTGGTGAGTACTAGTGCGAAAATGTTGATTCTCGAATGGGTGTGAAGTTTTTCACCCGAGCGTAGTGAGAATGGTCAAAAACACACGAGCCGAAAATGTAGAGAAAGTTATTAGTGAGTATCCGTGGAAGCACGTATCATAGAGAATTGAAAACGCCTGTATAAAGGCAACTCACAAGTCAAACGATTAGGTTTTCATATCCCACGTAGCCAATAGGCACGCGATATGTGTAACACAAACCGGATATATCTGCAGGAAATGAAAACCTGATCGATTTATCTTTGGGTTGCCTGTATGCAGGCGTTATCGCTTTCTTGCATTGCATTTCCACGAATATTCGCATCAGAAGGTCCTTCAGATGGTAGAATTAGGTAATATTATATGAGATTTTCCATTAGTTGTTTGAATAAGGCTGCCACGATATAATAATGAAATCCGAAAAAAAAAAAAAAAATTGTATTCTAATAACGAATCATGAAAAAAAATTATACGATAAGAAATGATTAAAGATACAAAATATATCCTATGAATTTCAATTTCAGGACCAAGGATCAGCCGTCGTGAGACTACAGAGGATGTAATCTGTCGGTAAGAATTTGAATAAGAATTTTCTTTTATGCCCCACCCTCCCCTACTGAAGGGGAAAGTGACGCGATAGTATAATTCTCCACCGCATGCAGCCCGTTGCAGATTCTCGCAATGTAAAATGGAATTGAAAATAACAATAACATTATTATACATATAATATAATGAATAATAATTCACGTATCATACCCATACGTGGTTCTATTGCAGTAGAAAACCGCACTTCACGTGCCAAAATGGAGAGTGCATCCCCATGATTAACGCAAAATGTGACGGTGTGATTCATTGTCAGGATCTCTCCGACGAAAAGAACTGCAGCAACTCGAAGTGAGCTTCAATCAGAATTCTTTAATTAAGTTATCTTTAGCGACTAAAAACGATATATGTATAGGAGAGGGTGGGGCAAAATGGACCACTGAAAAAAAAAAATGATTGACAATGAAAAAACTTGAGCATGAATATGAACTTTTTTGCCCCTAGCGGTCCATTTCGCCCCACTCTCCCTTATTTATGGAGCTTAACGTACTATATTTATCTCACTTATAAGCCATTTCAGCTCTTACTGTCGCCCACCTCATTAATCGCTTTAGGTGGGCTATTCGACTCGTGGCTACATCTGCAACAGGTAGTTTGTTTACAGGCAATATAAATTTGATGTTGCTTAATTTATGTATCAAATGATTCTCTTATACTCAAAAAAACTAGTATATAAGCTCTTCTAAAGTTACAGTGAATGCATTTTGCCAGAACAGCCAACTGGAGGAAGTTATCAGATGAATCTCTGCACCGAGAATTCGTGCAGAGTTTCACCAGGCATAAGAGTACCTGTCGGCAGCTCTCTCACCTACAAATGCAACGCTGGATATACCCCCATAGGAAATTTGATTTCTTTTTGTTACAATAACGCATGGTACATGCCACCAAGATGCGTTAGTAAGTGTTACGATTAAATATAATTATACCAACTATAACATTTTATCGAATAACTGCGCGTATGCAATGCTGAAATGACAATTAATTATTTGTAATAATCACGTCTTCATCGCTGAAGTAATGTTTACAATTTGTTCAATTCAATGTACAATAATTCTGGTATTGTTTAGAAACTTGTCCAGCCTTGAGCTCGGACAGTGTCGACTTTGACTGCATATATAATGGCGCTAAAGTTTCCTGTAAGGATAACATTTTTCCTGAAACCAAGGCTATTATGGCATGTAAATATTTGTACAAAATTCCGCTTGGCAATGAACCCGGATACACGGAATTAAACTGCCTAGATGGAGGTGTGTGGGATCGTAGAAGTTTCAATTGTATTCCTGGTAGGTAATATGACTTTTTCTTTACACCGTACAGATAAATAAATTACCTAGACAATTTAGTTAGCTTTTTGATACACGTTTGTACAGTGTTTTCGGATGTTGGAAGAAAATCAGCTTATAAATCTCAGCAGCCTGATCGCAATTATCATAAAAAAAAAAAAAACAATTATTGTCAAGACGTCAGTAAAATTGAAATTCAATGTAATTATCCATATTGCGGTTTTATAGAATGCGGAAAAACAGTGCCTAGCGGAATTCTCACGATCGTTAAGGGATATACGCCTGGGTTGACTGGCGGGTTTCCCTGGCACGTTGCTATCTATAGAAAAATAAACAGTGTCAATTTCGAACAAATTTGTGGGGGATCTTTGGTCAGTCCCGATCTCGTAATATCCGGTATGTTTATTACTAATTTAATATTAAATAATTCGAAAACGTCTACAAAGAAAGTGTGGGCATTATATTTCACATGCTGCTTATGGTGAAAATAAGATAATGCTACAACTCCTGCATGTGATTCATAGATTTCATCATAAATCATGAAAATATCATCCAAATGATATTTTTTCACCATCCGTTCCAAACGAATCAAACAATTCTCTTGAAATCCTATACCAGATTATTTCATTTCGTTATAGTCGCTCACTGCTTCTACGACCACATAATGGGAAAGATCGAAGATGCTAGCCAATATGAGGTAGGAGCGGGTAAAAATCACCGTGATTACAATTCGACAAATGACTCACACGCTCAGAAATCTACAATCAAGACGATCAACTTACCAGAAAGGTACGCCGGATCAAACACTCACTATAGTGCCGATATCGCATTGCTTCGATTAGCTAAACGCTTGAACATCACACCGTTCGTTCTACCAGTCTGCATGGATTGGCACAACGAATACATAGACGAACATCTAAGCAATGGGAAATTTGGAAAGGTTTGTCGACAAGGAGAGATTGCGGTGTGAATTAAGATTGATATCAGAGGAAAGGAAACGATTAGTGAAATCCAAATTTCTAATACTCAATAGGGATGATAATCATTGCTTCGTTAACAGGTCATGGGATGGGGTGTGACCGCGGAACAAAGACTTAGCTCCGAACTTCAAGCGATTACTTTGCCATTCATTAATTACCAAACTTGTTATAATGCCGCTCCAGAAGACTTCAAGGGTTTTTTAACATCTGATAAATTTTGTGCCGGTTACTCGAATGGTGCGTATCACCAATTCGGTTTACTAAGAATCTCATCTTACACGGTGTTTGTTTTTCATTTAATAGTTTTCACAACTGTATTCAGGGTCAAGCGTTTGCGATGGCGATAGTGGCGGCGGTCTCTGTTTCGAGCATCAAGGTACCTGGGTACTTCGTGGTCTCGTAAGCATTAGTCCAGTAAGGGATGGATCATGTGACCCGAATCATTACGCCGCATTCACGAATGTTAAATTTCACATGGAATGGATTCGTCCCAGTTTCGAATTGAGGTGACCCGATGGTGATACTTCTTCATATTTTCGCTTTGAAAATGTTACAGTGTCATAATCATATCGTCGAAATTCTTAGTTAACTGTGAAAAAACAAAAAACATGATATTTTCCATCGTATTTTCACGTCATCTAATTTATTTATTTCGTCATTTCTGTAAACTTGACAAATTTTTTATTTTTTCTTTCAATTGCATAGACACCAACCTGGACCAAACATCGGTTTGACTATTGCCAACTCTTTCATTGGTTGCACCATGCCGAAACAACCGACAGGTGGAAGTTTCGAGCTTGGATCATGCGGAGAAGAGTGCAACGGTTCTAAAGCCCCAATTGGCAGCTCCCTTATCTACACGTGGGACAAAGGCCATATCTGCACTGGTAACAACGTTTCGGTCTGTAGTGACAACGAGTGGTTACCACCCCTGACTTGCATCAGTAAGTCTAAGCAATGTTGAACAATATCTAACAATTCTGGTAATCGAATAACAACTTGAAACAAGATGTAAATTTCAAGATTTGTCAGTACAGATGTTTCATCAATTTTTCCTCCTTGTTTTGTAGATGAAATTGGTGGCAAGAATTGCTCAGCATTGATGATATCGGAAGCTGGGGATTTTGAATGCGAGTATCACAATAAAACCGTTTCTTGCCAATCTGCAATCGCACCGCTGACCAAAGCGACTCTCACATGCAAAAACTTCTACAAACTTCCATTAGCCGATGGACCCGGATACGGTGAAATAATCTGTCTAGGAAATGGAGCATGGAGTCGTCCCGTGCTGGACTGTATACCTGGTAATTCCAAAAAGCCGACTACCTTTTTTTTTCTAAATACTTATCGGTTCTTGTCTTTTTAGAATGTGGATTAGAAATTCCTGATGAAACCGCATTGACCGTTAATGGAACCAAGATTTTCCACGGCAGATTTCCCTGGTATACCTTAATTTACCGAATCGCCCCAGATGGATCTGCGTCCAGTATCGCAGCGGGTACATTGATCAGTCCCAATATCGTCTTAGCCCGTACGTGCAGCTCAATGATATCATCGCATTTATTCGTTGACTAAACAAATAGACTAATGGCTATCTATGTATGTAATTGTTTTCTATCTACAGTAGCTTCCTCGTTTTACAATGCAACTTCACAAGAAGCTTCCGACTCCCATGATTGTGTAGTAGTTGCTGGCCATTACTCGGGAGAATACACAACCCTGGGATCCTACGCTCAAAAATCTCTGATCAAAAGGATCGATATAGCAACAAATTATCGGGAAATGTGGGGAAGGTTTATAAACAATGCTGCAATAATTTATCTGAAGACGCCGTTCACCATGACAACTTTGGTCAGACCAATCTGCATCGATTGGGAGAATAAAGTCGACAAAAAGCAGCTTCCAAGCAAAGAAGACGCTAAGGTTTGTTAATGAAAGAGACTTGAATCAAGGTCTGGTTATCATACATGGATAGATTCCTCGTAATGATTTGAGACTGATTTTAATTTACCAAAAAACTTGTAGGACTGATAGTTTTCGAGCTATGAAAGATCTTACATCAGTTGGTCAAGCTCTGTGATTTGTCTCATTCAAGTTCGTTATGAATATCAATGATAAAATGATTTTTATTTCATTCGCAGGTGTACGGAGGGATCTTAGAACCTACGTCAACTGGTGGCTGGGAGAGTCGTGAAGCAGAATTAATTTATATTCCTCGTGATGAATGTTTTCCACGAGTATTTTCTCTGGGAGGAGAAGAGCGCTTTTTGCAGGGTGATACGTTTTGCGTAACCTGTATGAACGGTGTGTACATATATATGCACGTACTGCACATACAATATAGTGGAATGGGCTAAGGCTGGCATTATTATGTTAGTTGTATTAGAGCTACAGAAAATACTGGATTTTTTTCATTTTCTCTACTAGATGACAATTTTTTTTAATAACTTTACATACTAAAACACTGTTACTCAATAACAATCTCGTTCACGATTTTTCTCATGAGTAAATTCTTGTTATTTCTTATTCCAGGGTCTGACAGTTGCAGAGGCAACGCATTTCCAACAAATATTGACTACAAATTTCATGGCATCTGGTATCTGATCGGTGTAGGTAGATTAGGTTCTCGAAAACCAGATGGCTCGCAATACTTGGGTGTCTACGAGCATGGACAATACCTGAACCGGATACGCGCTGCGCTTCCCACAGCATTTTGAGTTCCATAGATATTTTGAAAACGTGGTTCTGAAGTATTCAGATATGTTCAGAAATGCTGATATTCCGTTCGCGTATCATCGACCGCACGTTCTTACTTTTCCTTCACTGCATCGCCACTCCTCTTCTATGTATCGTCTGACCATCCATATCATGTCCTGCTTACTTATATTCTCTCTAGAATATGCTCGTTGAACTCGGCAATGCCAAATCCAACGAGTCAGTTAATTTCCCTCATCTTTGCCATTCTAGCTTTGCCCCTGACAGAAATCAGCTTCTGTAACTTGACCAATCTCACTAATTCCGGATACAATTATCAGCCGCTAAGCATGCTGGCACATATGATTACTTATGTGTGAATATATGTATGATTTATTCGGTACAATAAAGTCAGTTAGCTATTAGTTCATTTGATTACTTTCACTCACCACCAACAACATGCTTCGATTATACTCTCGTATTCCTAAACAGAAATAAGACCATTGGCAAAAGAGACAATGAACAATCTTGAGAATTTGGCATGAAAATGATGATCGCAACCCTCTCAAGAAGGGGTTCAATATTTTAGGTTCATGGTTAGTATCGCTTTCTGAATAGCCTGTGCTGCTGATATGTGTGATATATTCAATTATCATTAAAGTCTCATCGCCAAACTTCAAGATTCATCGAGCGGTGAAAAACCAATTCAATGTTCGATCATGTACGGGTTGTGGCAAAACCTTTTGTTCGAGATCAAATAACATGCATCCTATGCAATAAATGGAGATCAAAAGACTGGTGAGGTTCAAAATTCAAAATTTAGTATCGAAAATATCTTTTTTATTTCAAATTGACAACAAAAATAAATATCAAGTCCATTAATTTTAGCCGTGAAAAGATAAAAGCGTTCACGCTGCTCTGATCATATTTTGATATCTCCACAAATCGAAATGAATTTCACAGAACGTTACAAAAACCTACATTTGTGTTACAATACGCCTGTGTATTATGACGTTTATTTCATCATTTTATATTCCACAGTATTCTATATCTATAATATTCTAGCTAAATATAATTGGTGATGTTTGGTAAAATTATATAAAAATCTGCTGGTAACGATATTTTAAAAATATAACAGGTACACCATTCCTTTATTGTTTAGAAATTATATATTATGCATTATCATTTTCTACGTAAAAAGGCGACTAGAACTCGTATATTTGATAATTCATATCACTACATTAAAAAGTTATTAGAAAATGTGCCAAACGTGATATCTACGCTAATTTTCATTCCATATGACACTCCATGTCGTTGATCAAATTAAAGTATGAGATGAATGCAGTGTGATATGACTATTTGAAACTTTCAAGTGTACTTGTTATTCATTATTTGTTACATGAACTTTCGTAAGTTCAGCGTTTAGGATAAAAACGTGACACATAACGTACGAGACTAAAATCTAAGGTCCTTCGCAATAAAACAGAATACTTATACCTATGAATTAATAGTGTGTTTTTTCGAAAGAGATTTTTCTATCAATTTTCCATAAAAAGTCGCGGTTCACGAGTAGAATTTCTGAGATATTCATATCATGTTTGTCTGACGTTAAAAAAATGTACAAATTTGAGTTCTCATTCCGATCAATTATACGTTACACTATTTCTGTAAATCAACGACGATAAAATTGAATTGAGAAAACATTTATCGCGGGTGAACTCTTGTTCAACAGTTCCTTCCTCTCTGTGAGGCTATTGTCGATACTGATCGAGGCCGCGATCTTTTTCACCCCCGCAACGTCAATCAATATTAAATATAATTCCTATCGATAAGATTTTTAAAAGTGTCTCTCGTGGTATTTCGCCAGAAATGGTCCCTGTGTATACGTTCTTGCAGAGCGGCTATATAATTATTCCGAGGATTGAAACTTTTCTCGTCTTCGCCCTGACTCGTGAACATGGGAAGTACCAGTGTAGCCATTCCGGCAGCGTTGTTACTGAACTTTTGCAACTGGACCAACAAAGCGTCGAAGGGAAACATCTTCTCCGGATCAGAACCGAGCTCCGTCAGATGAACCGATAAAGATTCGTGGTAAATTTTCATCAGCTCGTCGTAGTACTTGCTTCTCAACTCCTGACTGCAGTTGCAGAAGAGAACGTAAGAGATGTCGATCACGGGGGACGCGTAACGTGCCAACTGGAAGTCTAAAAAATATACGTCCTCGGGTTCCTTGTTGCCCTGAAAAATTGTCGCTGTTAGTCTGTCGTATTACTAATTTCACCGGATATCTTCGGCAATCATGAATTTCGCCTCATCATCGTCTCTTCGACTATTCTTCTTGCAAACAAGATATTCTGAGGGTATTTATAATGATCTGGGGAGCCAGGAGAATATCAGGCAAAGCTGAAACAGTTCCCTGGGCAGAGTGATTGATAAAGTCATTCAATTTCCTGTCAGAAGATTCGAATACCATTTCCAAGCTCACGGGCTGTACACTGCCTGAATTTCAGATTGCTGCTTCGCTTACCTTATCGTACTTGAACAACATGTTGTTCATCCAGAAATCTCCGTGACATAACACGCCGTATGGTTCAGCAGAACTGCCGGTACAGCACCATTGCATTCTGCTCAAGCCGTTCTTCGCATACGCCGAGAATCTTTCCGTGTACCATGGGTTTTCCGTAGCAAGAGCCTAAGTCGTGCAACAGTTTCTGTATATCATACTAGTTTGCGTGTCTCGTGTGAAGCATTGGGTATCGACTCACCGTTTTCACCAGATCTCCGAGCTGCTGAAAGCGTTCGATAAACCTCGCGTCAGCGATGACTTCCGGTTTGTACAGGGACTCCGGCAACGAGGCGATCTTTTTCGCAAAAACGTCCGGCTTTTGATCGCGCAGGGCAAAACTCAAGGCGTGCAGGCGACCCAAGGCACGCAAGGCTAGGGAAATATGTGGGAAATCCATCTGCTTCATGCGGTCTCGCATCACGAATCCCTTCGGCCGTAGATCTTCTAAGCAAATTACCTTGAAAGGAGCAAAACATTGTCAACGATACTTCTAGTCCCTTCTATCAGTACAAAGACATGATGAACGAATCACTCAGGCTAAACCCAGAAATTGAATCGTGGTCGGATTGTCAGATGTCGCAAACATGCATATTGGCTTCCTGATTTCAAGTTTCGAATTTCGACGGTCTCTATTTTCCAACGTGTTTTTTTTTTTTTTCCATATGATAAATTAATAGACTCCTTATCGCGAAATTAGTGAACTGACCAAATTCGTTAAATGTTTGAACGTGACGCGTTACATCGATATTTAAGTTCAGCTACATCATTACTAGCAGTTTCTTTCTTTGATCTCTACCACGAGATTAATAAATATCCCATTCGATTCAAGCTACGTAACGGCCACGGTCAGCATGTAAGTTAGTTCTATAACGCGCAGGCAACGTACATATTCTGTACGATCATGATGATACGAAATAATATCAAGATGGCAAGAAATTTGAAATGTATAACTTCAACGGTCGGATCACTATGATAATTACTCACCTCCTTGTGATCTTCAGGACTGGACAAATAGCACTCTGGTATATTTTCCAAGGTTTTATTCTTTTCCTCAAGGAACTTTTTGAAAATCGGTACGATTTCGCTGTAGAATAGATCTTCACGCGGAAAGGCTGATCCGACTAGCATAGCTTTTCGTGTGACTTCATCTGTCGGTGGGACTTTGAATATCGCTTGAGCTTTTACTGGCATACCATTCTTATCTCCCTCAATGAAGATTCGGTAAACAACAGCAACGTAGTTATCGCCAGTTTTTGATCCCGGCTTTATGACGTACTTTGGGTTCGACACCTCCAGAATATCCGCGACCTCGTCCAAGTATTCCTGAAGGTATTCATCCTCGAATGATCTCTGGCAAACCTCCGACTTATCTTTCTCGTGTTCTAACATTTTTTCCATTTCAATATTACGAATCCCAAATAATCTACGAGGAGTTTCTTTATCAAATATGTTGATTCTATAATTCGTGTAATGATTCTAAGGTGTTTACAATTAGGCGTTGATTAGGTGAACCGCGACGTTGATGCTGAGACCGTCACATCAGCATATCATCCAACGGCCTACTGAAGTATTCTACGGCTGTTAGGTAAACTCATAGACATAAACAGATGAACTAATTTGGCTACGTGTGATTCAAAATCTGATATATCAAAGGAAGGGGATAACGGCATGTTGTCATTTGAACTAATCGTATAAGCCAATAATAGCATTAAAGTTCGGACCTTATGGCTAGTCAGAAATCATCGAATTCGAACCTATAAAAAAATTATAGCTGTCGAAAATTCAAAACAGCCCAAGTAACGTGTTTTTTTTTTCCTTTTTTTTTATGGAGAACGGAGATTCATTAGTTGCATTCAAATATTCATCATTTTTTTTTAATTGTTTCATCGCACGCTATTTTTGATATTCAAACGACAACATGCCGTTATCCCCTTTCTTCGATCTATTATATTTTGAATCACACGTAGCCATATCATTTTCGCTGTTTATGTCTATGAGTTTGCCTAAGAACCGCAAAATGCTTCAGTAGGTCGTTGGATGATTGCTGGCTTGACACTTTCGGCATCAACGTCGCGGTTCACCTAATGTTCGCCGCGGTGCGCCTGGCTGTGAACACCTGTCGTTCGACCAATTATAGAATCAACATATTTGATAAAGAAACTCCTCGTAGGTTATTTGGAATTCGTAATATTGGAATGGAAAAAATGTCAGACCACGGGAAAGATATGGCAGAGATTTGCCGGAGATCATTCGAGGATGAACACCTTCAGGAATACTTGGACGAGGTCGCGGATATTCTGGAGGTGTCGAACCCAAAGTACGTCATAAAGCCGGGATCAAAAACTGGCGATAACTACGTTGCTGTTGTTTACCGGATCTTCATCGAGGGAGAAAAGAATGGTATGCCAGTAAAAGCTCAAGCGATATTCAAAGTCCCACCGACAGATGAAGTCACACGAAAAGCTATGCTAGTCGGATCAGCCTTTCCGCGTGAAGATCTATTTTACAGCGAAATTGTACCGGTTTTCAAAAAGTTCCTTGAGGAACAGAATAAAACCTTGGAAAATATACCAGAGTGCTATTTGTCCAGTCCTGAAGATCACAAGGAGGTGAGTAATTATCATAATGATCCGACCGTTGAAGTTATACATTTCAAATTTCTTGCCATCTTGATATTATTTCGTATCATCATGATCGTACAGAATATGTACGTTGCCTTAGCGTTATAGAACTGACTTACATGCTGACCGTGGCTGTTACGTAGTTTAAATCGAATGGGATATTTATTAATTTCGTGGTAGAGATCAAAGAAAGAAACTGCTAGTGATGATGAAGCTGAACTTAAATATCGATGTAACGCGTCACGTTCAAACATTTAACGAATTTGGTCAGCTCACTAATTTCGCGATCAGGAGTCTATTGATTTATCATATGGAGAAAAGAAAAAGAAAAAAAACATGTTGGAAAGTAGAGACCGTCGAAATTCGAAACTTGAAATCAGGAAACCAATACGCATGTTTGCGACATCTTACAATCCGACCACGATTCAATTTCCGGGTTTAGCCCGAGTGATTCGCTCATCATGTCTTTGTACTGATAGGAGGGACTAGAAGTATCGTTGACAATGTTTTGCTCCTTTCAAGGTAATTTGCTTAGAAGATCTACGGCCGAAGGGATTCGTGATGCGAGACCGCATGAAGCAGATGGATTTCCCACATATTTCCCTAGCCTTGCGTGCCTTGGGTCGCCTGCACGCCTTGAGTTTTGCCCTGCGCGATCAAAAGCCGGACGTTTTTGCGAAAAAGATCGCCTCGTTGCCGGAGTCCCTGTACAAACCGGAAGTCATCGCTGACGCGAGGTTTATCGAACGCTTTCAGCAGCTCGGAGATCTGGTGAAAACGGTGAGTCGATACCCAATGCTTCACACGAGACACGCAAACTAGTATGATATACAGAAACTGTTGCACGACTTAGGCTCTTGCTACGGAAAACCCATGGTACACGGAAAGATTCTCGGCGTATGCGAAGAACGGCTTGAGCAGAATGCAATGGTGCTGTACCGGCAGTTCTGCTGAACCATACGGCGTGTTATGTCACGGAGATTTCTGGATGAACAACATGTTGTTCAAGTACGATAAGGTAAGCGACGCAGCAATCTGAAATTCAGACATAATGTACAGCCCATGAGCTTGGAAACGATATTCGAATCTTCTTGATAGGAACTTGAATGACTTTATCAATTACTCTGCCCAGGGAACTATTTCAGCTTTGCCTGATATTCTCCTGGCTCCCTAGATAATCATAAATACCGTTAGGATATCTTGTTTGCAAGAAGAATAGTCGAAGAGACGATCATCAGGCGAAATTCATGATTGCCGAAGATATCCGGTGAAATTAGTAATACGACAGACTAACAGCGACAATTTTTCAGGGCAACAAGGAACCGGAGGACGTATATTTTCTAGACTTCCAGTTGGCACGTTACGCGTCCCCCGTGATCGACATCTCTTACGTTCTCTTCTGCAACTGTAGTCAGGAGTTGAGAAGCAAGTACTACGACGAGCTGATGAAAATTTACCATGAATCTTTATCGGTTCATCTAACGGAGCTCGGTTCTGATCCGGAGAAGATGTTTCCCTTCGACGCTTTGTTGGTCCAGTTGCAAAAGTTCAGTAACAACGCTGCCGGAATGGCTACACTGGTACTTCCCATGTTCACGAGTCAGGGCGAAGACGAGAAGAGTTTCAATCCTCGGAATAATTATATAGCCGCTCTGCAAGAACGTATACACAGGGACCATTTCTGGAGAAATACCACGAGAGACACTTTCAAAAATCTTATCGATAGGAATTATATTTAATATTGATTGACGTTGCGGGGGTGAAAAGAATCGTGGCTCCGATCAGTATCGACAATAGCCTTACAGAGAGGAAGGAACTGTTGAACAAGAGTTCACCCGCGATAAATGTTTTCTCAATTCAATTTTATCGTCGTTGATTCATAGAAATAGTGTAACGTATAATTGATCGGAATGAGAACTCAAATTTGTACATTTTTTTAACGTCAGACAAACATGATATAAATATCTCAGAAATTCTACTCGTGAACCGCGACTTTTCATAGAAAATTGATAGAAAAATCTCTTTCGAAAAAACATAATAATAATTCATAGATATAAGTATTCTATTTTATTGCGAAGGACCTTCGATTTTAGTCTTGTACGTTATGTGTCACGTTTTTATCCTATACGATGAACTTACGAAAGTTCATGTAACGAATAATAAATAACAGGTACACTTGAAAGTTTTAAACAGTCATATCACACTGCATTCATCTCATACGTCAATTTGATCAACTACATGGAGTATCATGCGGAATAAAAATTAGCGTAGATATCACGTTTGGCACATTTTCTAATAACTTTTTAATGTCGTAATATGAATGATCAAATCTACGAGTTCTAGTCGCCTTTTTACGTAGAAAATGATAATGCATATATAATTTCTAAACAATGAAGGAATGGTGTACCTGTTATATTTTTAAAATATCATTACCAGCACATTTTTATATAATTTTACCAAACATCACCAATTATATTTAGCTAGAATATTATAGATACAGAATACTGTGGAATATAAAATGATGAAATAAACGTCATAATACACAGACGTATTGTAACATAAATGTAGGTTTTTGTAACGTTCTGTGAAATTCATTTCGATTTGTGGAGGTATCAAAATATGATCTGAGCAGCGTGAACGCTTTTATCTTTTCATGGCTAAAATTAATGGACTTGATATTCATTTTTGTTGTCAATTTGGAATAAAAAAGATATTTTCGATACTAAATCTTGAATTTGGAACCTCACTAGTCTTTTGATCTCCATTTATTGCATAGGATGCATGTTATTTCATCTCAAACAAAAGGTTTTGCCACAACCCGTACATGATCGAACATTGAATTGGTTTTTCACCGCTCGATGAATCTTGAAGTTTGGCGATGAGACTTTAATGATAATTGAATATATCACACATATCAGCATCACAGACTATTCAGAAAGCGATACTAACCATGAACCTAAAATATTGAACGCTCAGACCAACTCAAAATCTAAATCGATTCAGAGCATTCCACGTTGGTGTTAGATCGGCTATTATAATCTGGTATTAGTGAACCGTAAATGATGTCAGAGATTAAGGAAGATTAGCAGAATTCTTACCATGATATTTTCGAGTAGAAACATCTTCGGGAGCTCTTGGAGAAAGTCGTGAAACCCTTGGGGATTTCAAGTCCCAAGTACTGCATAGAGTTCGGTACAAAACAGGAGATAACTTCGTTACTTTTTTCTACCGGATCTCTATCGAGTAAATATATTAGAAATATTCGAGATCGGATCCAGTCTCAGGCTCGATAGAAAAGTACTACAACAGAGTTTTTTTTTTATATATCTCGTCGTTAGAAATCGTATTAAATATCTGATCTCACCGCGATTTTTCATTTAGTTTGCCGAGGCTCTGAGGCTCAAGTAACATCCGCGATGATCACACGATCCACTTCAAATAAATTCAGTATAACTTATTTTTGGCGAATGAATACAAATATATCAGGTTCACAAAATTCCTCCACATTTGATATTCAAACGGTCAACTAGTCCGCAGAGGAAGGTTGTAATTAAGGACGAAATGACAGAAGAACAGATATCGACACGTTGGTACTCGTAGTTAGCGTTTTTGGGAAACGTGTTACTCGACTCAGTTTTGCTACTAGACTGACTCTTGTCGCTCGTCGCGAAAGACGTCAGACTTGCTGAGAACGATTTGCCTGCTTAGGCCAGCCCCTTTTTTGGGGTAAAATTTGGAGTATTCACATTTCCAATTAGTTAAAGCCTCAAGTGGGGGTGTTTCGAACAATGTTGAAAGTTGCCGCACTTGGTGTTTCCCAGTGCGTGACGTCGACCCAAGTTTCCGGGAAGGCAAGAAAATACGGCTAAATTTCCGGACCCAAAACCTACCTGTCGAATGTCATTAATCATATGGCGACCAGCTGCACCACGTGGCTATGATTACCTAAGTCCCTTTAGTCACGCTCTAGGAGTCGAAAACAGGGGGTTTAGGATTATCCGAAAACAATCGACTACCGTTAGCCTAAGAAGACGAATGTATTGTTAATTTAAATAAAGTTTCAAGAATATGAACAATAAAACTAAAAAACGTGTTCATATAATAACGATGCTATCATAAGTCATTAGGATATGAAAAATAGTGTGAGATGCACCAGAGCCCACCCCTTAAGAGGGTTGCGATCATCATTTTCGTGCTAAGAATAGGAGCTAAAGAATAGAAATTGATTAGCGCTTATACTTCGGTGGCAAGCTTATCGAATTTTTTAAAATTAAATAGAAGATCTGATATTACGCGTTCTGTACGATGCTTCAACGATTTGAAGGTCGATTTTTATTGGCTTCCAAAGCAATCATACAAGAGTAAAATAATTCTCACGATTTCTGAAAGATTGACCGATCCAAAGAAGGCGAAGATTCCATTCAGATCGTTTATGGATTCTACGAAATTATTTTTCATCGCCTCCAACCCCTCGCTTTTCAGATTGCAGACTACTTTGAGATGAATCGATTTCGCGAAAAGACAAACTAAAACTTACACAAGTGTGCGACATGAAATTACATTCTATTCATGAAAAAAGATCTGCAATCATCGGTTCCCTGCACTTTTGAGAATGATCTCGATTTCGTGATGCAGACGCGATCATAAGTCGCCAAATACACATTTGATTTCACGAGGTATTTTGTGCTTGAAATTTCCAGCACAGATAAGGGTGCATGTCTAGGAAATCATGATTGAATTTCGGTGTTGTGGGATGAGTGTGGGGGTTTAGGAATGAAAATATAGTCAGACACCATTATTCAAATATTTAAAAATATTTAACAATTTATGATACTTTTCAAATACACGTCTTTACTCTCCTTTTTCTGATCTTCAACTACTCGCACCCTTGACTACCCTCAACTTTTTAGCACCCATAAGCGAATTCTATTCCTTTTTAGAACCATACGTTTCAATTAACGTCCATTTGATTGAATTAGAAAGAGATTCATCTCACAATTGAATTGTAATTCAACAATTATCCTGCCTATCTATTAGGCGATCTTCGTTACTAATTCAAGTCACGACTTTTAAATATAATTCCTATCAATAAGATCTTTGAAAGTGTCTCTCGTAGTATTTCTCCAGAAATGATCTCTGTGGATACGTTCTCGCTGAGTAGATACAAAATTATCCTGAGAATCAAAACGTACATCATCTTCGCTCTGACTTGTGAACATGGGAAGTACTAGTGTAGCCATTCCAGCACCGTTGATACTGAACTTTTTCAACTGAGCCAACAGAGCATCGTAGGGAAAGAGTTTCTTCGGATCAGATCCAAGCTCCGATAAATAAACCGATAAAGATTCATGGTAAATTTTAATCAGCTCGTCATAGTGATTACCCCTCACATTCTGACTACAGCTACAGAAAAGTACGTAAGAGAGATCGACCACGGGGGATGCGTAACGTGCTAACTGAAAGTCCAGAAGATATATTTCCTTCGGTTCCGTGGAGTCCTGAAAAATTGTCACAATTTGTCATTAGAATCTGAAATAGTACCCTGGGCATAGTGGCATTAATAAAATTGGAATATCATTTCCGGGCGTACCGGCTGAACACTGCCTGCATTACAGATTGTTGCTCAGCTCACCTCATCGTACTTGAACAACATGTTGTTCATCCAAAAATCTCCGTGACATAACACAGCGTATGGTTCAGCAGCACTGCCAGAACAGCACCATTCCATTCTGCTTAAACCGTCCTTCGCATACTCAGAAAATCTTTCTGTGTACCTTGGGTCCTCCTCAGCAAGGGCCTAAGACATATATATATATACCGATTTTGTATTATACTAGTTGTGCGTCTCGTGTTAAGTATTTTGTATTGACATACGATTTTGACCAGATCTCCGAGCTGATCAAAGCGATCGTTGAAGCCCTTGTCAGCGATGACTTCTGGTCTGTACAGGGTCTCCGTTAACGAGGCAATCTTGCTCGCAAAAATTTCTGGCCTCTGATCTCGCAGGGCAAAACTCAGAGCGTGTAGACGACCCAAGGTACGCAAGGCTAAGGAAATATGTGGGAAATCCAGCTGCTTGATACGATCTCGCATCACGAATCCCTTCACCAGTAAATCTTCTAAGCAAATCACCTGCGAAGACAACAAAAAAGTATTTTCAATGATAACTTCAGTCGATTTTACTAGGACAGAAATATGAGGAAAATTTCCTGTGGATCTCATGGTCCTGTTTCAAAAGAAGGAGATATTATCGATGTTCTTTTTAATCCTGCAACTTTCCCACGCACGTTTAGTATTCAATGGATTCAAACCCTTCCCTGTTTATATCAACCCGTTTCGTGTTCATAAGGTTCAAAAATATAGGAAATTCTGTTAAAATCCTTAGGACACTTTGATGAAGTCATGACACTTATTCACGATCAGCATAATAAAATTTCATTTCTAATTTTATAGTCCTTCGGGGCAGTGAAACAGCGTTACAGCTCCCATTTAAGTTTTCATTACTCTGAAAGATTTCACAAAGTATAAATTCAACAGATGGAAGAGAGTGTCATTTTCCGAATAGGTATTACTCCTTAATCTTTACAATCTCTTTCTCACACAAAACGTACGACAACAAGTCAGAAGACTTTGAAAGTGCTAATATATACAGTTTTTATCAGAAGATATGATTGTTTGCCTATACTTCATAACAGAATCGTGATCCTAACTCAAATACTAATAAAAAGTATACTAACGTAGTCAAACTCCCACAAGAAAAGACTTTCTGAAATTATTCTTGTACACAAAATATGTTCTGTCTGTTGTAGGTATGAAGTAATAATTATGAATCGACAGACTTTTTATTCAAAAAATTTGCAAACCGACAAAATCCGTGAGTCATTTGAACACGTCACGTTACCACGATACTTTATTTTATCTCCTACATGACTGGCAGTTTTTCTACTCTACCACGAGACCAATAATTACGCCATTCACTCGAAGTTACTTAACGGCCATGGTCAATGTGTGAGTTAATTTCTAACGTTAGTTTTATTCGCATGATGATACGAAATGATGTCATGGTGACGAGAAGGTTTGTGTATAACTGTAAATGTCGAATCGCATGATCATTTCTTACCTCCTTGTGATCTTCAGGACTGGATAAATAGCACTCTGGTATAGTTTCCAAGCTTTTATTTTTCTCCTTAAGGAATTCCGTAAAAATCGGTACGATTTCGTTGTAAAAAAAATGTTCACGCGGAAAGAAGTATTCGACTAGCATCATTTTACGTGTTATATCATCCTTCGGTGGAACTTTAAATATCGTTTGAACCTTCTCTGGCACACCATTATTTACTCCCTCAATGAATATCCGGTAAACAACAGCAACGTAGTTGTCACCCCATTTTGAACCCGACTTTATGCAGTATTTTGGATTCGATATATCCAGGATATTCGCAACGCGGTCTAAGTATTCCTGAAGATGTTCCTCCTCGAATGAATTCCGGCAAATGTCCAGCTGATCTTTCCCGTTATTTGACATTTCTTCAATTCCTCAATATCACAAAATTTTATAAACAAACTAGAGGTTCTTGATCAACGATGTTGATTGTATAATTGTTCTAGCGATAAGTGTTCACAAATATATGCGTTGATTAGGTGAATAGTGACGTTGATACTGGGAGTGTCACGACAGCAATCATCCAATGACTGACTAAAGTATTATGTGGTTGTTCGGCAAACTCGCTGACTGAAATAGACGAAACGATTAAGCTACATGTGATTCAAACTTTAATGAACGGAGGAAGGGGAATCGCGGCGTATTCTCTTGTTAACTAATGGAATAAGCCACAAGTGGCATAATAGTTGGCTGCATCATGGCCAGATGGATATCATAGATTCCGAAGGTCATCAGATATCAGAAAGAGAGAAAAAGTCGGCGCTTTTTTAACACTGACATAATTGTTGCAGTCCTTTGTGAGCACTATGTGTCATCATGATATATATGTCTGTTTTCAAACGGTATTCCAATGTATTTTGTTATAAAAAACGAAACGTTGTTATAATATCTACGTATCTATGCGATGAATAGAATTTGATTTTATAGTGAATACCTCAACGACGAGATACATGCAGAGATACTTGGTGTTGATCTTACTGATTTAGATAGAAAATTCCGAACAAAAAAAAAAAAATAACAGGAATTGTATATTCGAAATTAGATCTACGACGCCAAAGTACAACAGGATTTTTTCATCGCAGAGATGAACTGCTGATAGACATCGTTGACGCATTTAATCATTCGCATGATTCTTAAGCTAATTAACACGAACCGGCAAATCGAATGATACCTACTTCGTATTTTTATCTGCATTCATAAATTTCTCTGCATTCGTTCCTCGGATCGTATCTAGATTAACGAAGTGAATTTAATGACTGAAATAAATCAGAAAGTTCATCGTGGTCATTGTGATATTTTTATTTTTATCGTTGTATTACATATTGCATGATGAAATGAAATATTACAAGCGATATTCCATGTAGATAATTCTTATATATTTTGTACATGTTGACGTGAATATTGACTCAACAAAGAGAGAAAAAATTAGTCGACTTCTCAATTGTATCCAAGTATTTCCCATTCCCAACGATTGTGTAGATCATATATATAATTATATATACAATATTATTTCTTTGAATTAATTCCGATTGAATTGAATCAAAAAACCATTGATCTGACGGTATGTTTGACTCAACTAATCCCATCTCTTTTATTAAATGTAATTTCTATCAATTAGATCCTTGAAAGTGTCTCTCGTAGTATTTCTCCAGAAATGGTCCCTGTGAATACGTTCTTGCAGGGCAGGTACGTCGCCATTATCAGGTTGAAAACTTTTATCATCTTCACCTTGACTTGTGAAAATGGGAAGTAATAGTACTGCCATTCCGGCGCCGTTGATACTGAACTTTTTCAGCTGGGCTAACAAAGCGTCGAAGGGAAATAGCTTCTTCGGATCAGAGCCAAGCTCCGATAGATAAGCCGATAAGGATTCGTGGTAAATTTTAATCAACTCGTCAAAGTACTTCTGCCTCAATTCCAAACTGCAGTTACAAAAAAGGACGTACGAAATGTCGACCACGGGGGAAGCATAACGCGTTAACTGAAAGTCCAGAAGATATATATCCTTCGGTTCCGTCGACCCCTGAAAAATCATCACATTTAATCATCCGAATACTAAATTCACAGGAAATCTCAAGCAATCATGATTTTCGTCTCAAAAACGTCTATTCGACGATTACTTTTCACTCATACAAGACATTCCGTCGATACTCAATCATTCAGGAAGGAAGGAATTGAATCAGGATATAATTCTGACGTGGATTATGAGGCATATGATGATCGGGAGCGAGGAAAGTATCAGTAAAAACCGAAATAGTATCAATGGCAAAGTGCTTGATAAAGTCATTAAATTTTCTATCAAAAGAATTGGATTATCACTTTCAGATTTATAGCCTGAGTGATTGTCTGGATTATTTGTTACTGCCTTAGCTCACCTCATCGTACTTGAACAACATATTGTTCATCCAAAAATCTCCGTGACATAGCACGGCGTAAGGTTCAGCAATACTGCCAGAACATGACCATTGCATATTGCTTAAGCCGTCCTTCGCATACTCAGAGAATCTTTCCGTGTACTTTGGGTCCTCATCAGCAAGAGCCTAAAATATATATTAATTTTTATGATATCAGATAAATTATTGGGTATTGACCGTACCGTTTTGACAAGATCGCAAAGCTTTTTAAAACGATTGCTCAAACTCTTTCCAGCAATGACTTCCGGTCTGTATAGGGGCTCCTCTAAAGTCGTAATCTTTTTCGCAAAAATTTCTGGCCTCTGATCGCGCAAGGCAAAACTCAGGGCGTGTAGACGACCCAAAGTGCGCAAAGCTAGGGAAATGTGTGGAAAATCCATCTGTTTTATGCGGTCTCGCATTACGAATCCCTTCACTCGTAGATCTTCTAAACAAATCACCTGGAGAAGAAAGAAACATTGTTCGATGATACTTTTGGTATTTTCCACTACTAGGACAGAAGTATGAAGAAAATATTGAACGCCTTCATTTCCCCAAAATCGTTTTGTCTTTTGTTTTTGTCAAAGAATGTCCCAGTTGTTGCATAAAGACAAAATGAATAAGCTAACTATTTATTGAAAAAAACAAAAATTTGAAATAGATAAAATCTTCGAACACATCGTGCGATCTCGATACTTAATTTTAGTAACTAACTAGATATCCCGCAATTTTCTCTTCGACCGCGATCACGAGTTCAGTAATTATACCATTCACTTTAAGTGACGTAACGGCCATGGTCAATACGCGTTAAGTTAGTTCTAACGCTTGTGCGACATACATGTATCCAGTTTTACATTTTACTCAAACTATTACAAGGTTCAGAATCACATCGTAACGTCAATACTTTGTTTTTATTCTGATTCCTATTCTGCTCGCACGCTTTGAAATCTTGAGATTCTAGTATTTCCTGATGAAATAAATACAATTACGTAAAGAGATTTGAATTGTTTCACTGCATTTGAATGAACATATATCAATTGCTCACCTCTTTGTGATCTTCTGGACTGGATAAATAACACTCTGGAATATTTTCCATAATCTTATTTTTCGCATTAAGTAATTCTTTGAAAATAGTTAAAATTTCATTATAGAATACATGTTCACGTGGAAAAAAATATCTTATTTGCATCATAAGCCTTACGGCTTCATCTTTTGGTGGTACTTTGAATATCGTTTGAACGTTTACTGGTACACCATTATTTTCACCTTCAATTGAGACACGGTAAACAATTGCAACGTAATTGTCACCCAGTTTTGAACCCAACTTTATGCAATATTTTGGGCTTGAGATATTCAGGATATTCGCAACACGGTCTAAGTATTCCTGAAGATGTTCCTCCTCGAATGAACTATGGCAAGTATCCACCTGGTATTCCCCACTCTTCGACATTTTTTTCTTTTTTTTTTTTCTTTTTTCACTCTAATATCACAAGATTTTATTATTAACAAACGAGAGTTTCTTTATGAAAATATGTTGATTCTATGATTCGTGCAACTATAAGTGTTCACAGTTATTACGAGTTAATCGAGTGAACGGCAACGTTGATACTGTGCAGAACGTCGCGCCAGCATCATTCAACGACCAACTGAAGTATTCTGTAACTGTTAGGCAGACTCAGAGATTAAAATAGGTGAAACGACGATACAGCTTTGAACGATGTGTATAATAATAAATAAAGGAAGGGGAAATAATAATGCCGCGTTTTCTTATAAACCAACAGAATGAGCCATATATTAGCATAACATTTGCGCATTGTTGGCTGGCCATGGTTATCATAAAATTTCAAAGCCCCCCGATTATTAATACAACAGGTGTTTCTTTTTCTTTTTTTTTTTTCTATTTATTTCTGAAGCAAAAACTGAGTCGATTTGGCTGTTTTTGATACCCCAGTTTTGACATGGACTTGCGTTACGCTACCTCATATTTTTATCTAAATTATTTAATAGTTCTTTGAACTCTTACCTTGGATCCTATATATATACAGGTTAACGAAATGAATGAAATGACTGGAAAAAAATAAATAAATAAAAATAATCGGGAGAGTTCATCGTATTCATTATTTCATCTTTATTTATATCGTTCTATTATACCATTGAATAATTAAATTAAATATTACAAGCGATATTCAATGTAGAAAATTGTTACGTATATATTTTTATTATCGTCATAGAGAATATGTATTCGATGAAAGAGAACAATTCCCATGCTTAAAATATTCTCGATTCTTACATAGAAGCTCGTAAATTCAATTTGAAAAATTCGATTCTGTTTACAATCTTCTGAAATAAAGAACGATAAATTGTTATTGGAGAAACAGACGTGTACTGAAAGTATTTTTACCCAATAGCCAATTTCTGGACATTTTTTCAGTCGGTATTACTTTTTTTTTCTTTTTATTAACTTATACAACTTTTCGGTTTTCACGAACAAAAAATCGGCAATCATTGATTTTATTTAACATAAATCGTAGAAATGAATAAAACTGTTGTATGTTACTCTACTCGTTTTACTTTCTAATCGATTTTTACCGCGTATGGGCTAACATAAGACGAAGAGAAATGATTGGTCGATTTATCAGTTGTATCCAAGCATTTCTCATTCCCAAGAATTGTAGCCCATACATACGATTATTTGTTGTTTGAATGAACTCTGATTCAATCGAATGAATTCAAAATAAAAATTCAGACTCAATGGATTCCTCGTCTTTTATTAAATGTAATATTTGTCGATAAGATCTTTGAAAATGTCTCTTAGGGTATTTCTCCAGAAATGGTCTCTATGAATGCGTTCTTTGAGCTGAGGTATGACATCATGGTTGACTTTGTTGGGTATAATGTCTTCACCCTGAGCCGTGATACCGGCAAGTACTAATATAGCCATTCCGGCACTACTGACAGTGAATTCTTTTATTTGTTCCAACATAGCGTCGTAGGGAAAAAGCTTCATTGGTTCAGAACCAAGATCTGATAGTAAACGTGATAAAGATTCATAGTAAATGTTGATAAGTTCGTCGTAGTACTTGCTTCTCACATCCCGACTACAGCTACAGTAAAGAACGTAAGAGATGTCGACTACGGGGGATGCATAACGTGTTACCTGAAAGTCTAGAAGACGTATGTCTTCCGGTTCATCTTCGTCCTGAAATTTTTTTCACAATCAATATTTCGAATAATAATTTCACAGGATATATCTTGTGAGCAATGATAAATCTCGTTTGATAAAGTGCTTGATGAAAGCTTATTCAATTTCCTATCAAGAAGATCGCAATATCATTGCCTACATTACAGATTACCGCTCAGCTCACCTCATCATCGTACTTAAACAACATATTGTTCGTCCAAAAATCTCCGTGACATAAAACAGCGTATGGTTCAGCAGCACTTCCGGTACAGCACCGTTCCATTTTGCTTAAGACTTCCTTCATATAGTCGGAGAATCTTTCTGTGTACCGTAGGTTCTCTTCAGCAAGGGCCTAAGACATATAATACAGATTTTATATTATACTAGTTGTGCGTCTCGTGTTAAGTATTTGGTATTGACATACGATTTTGACCAAATCTCCGAGCTGTTCAAAGTAATCGCTGAAACTCTTGTCAGCAATGACTTCTGGTCTGAACATGGGCTCCGTTAACGAGGCGATCTTGCTCGCAAAAATTTCTGGCCTCTGATCTCGCAGGGCAAAACTCAGAGCGTGTAGACGACCCAAGGTACGCAAGGCTAAGGAAATATGTGGGAAATCCAGCTGCTTGATACGATCTCGCATCACGAATCCCTTCACCAGTAAATCTTCTAAGCAAATCACCTGCGAAGACAACAAAAAAGTATTCTCAATGATAACTTCAGTCGATTTTACTAGGACAGAAATATGAGGAAAATTTCCTGTGGATCTCATGGTCCTGTTTCAAAAGAAGGAGATATTATCGATGTTCTTTTTAATCCTGCAACTTTCCCACGCACGTTTAGTATTCACTGGATTCAAACCCTTCCCTGTTTATATCAACCCGTTTCGTGTCCGTAAGGTTCAAAAATATAGGAAATTCCGTTAAAATCATCAGGACACTTTGATAAAGTCATGACACTTATTCACGATCAGCATAATAAAATTCTATTTCTGATTTCATAGTCCTTTGGGACATAGAACAATCGTTCAAGTTTTCACTAATCGAAATATTTGACAAAATATGAATCAAGAGGGTTTCACAAAATTTGTAAACCGAAAATTCCGTAAGTGATTTGAACACGTTGCGGTATAATACATCGATACATTATTTCAGCTCCCACATTACTGTCAGTTTTTCTACTCTACCGTGAGATCAATAACCACAACACGTACTCAAAATATATCTAACTACCATGGCTAGTGTATGAGTCAGTTCTAACACTCGTGCAACGTACGTATCTCTTATCAGCATGCTGACGTCATGCTGACGCGGACGTATGTGTATAACTGCGGTTGTCGAATTGCACGATAATTTACCTCCTTGTGATCTTCAAGGCTAGATAAATAGCAGGCTGGTATATTTTCCAAGCTTTTTCGATTCTTCTGTTTGAGGAAGTCATTAAAAATCGGTACGATTTCGTTGTAAAATAAATGTTCACGCGGAAAGAAATATTCAACTTGCATCATTTTTCGTACAGCTTCATCCTTAGGTGGAACTTTGAATATCGTTTGAAATTTTAATTTCGAACCATCATAATATTCTCCCTCGATGAAAATACGGTAAATAACTGAAACGTAGTTGTCGCCACATTTAGAACCCGATTTTATCCGGTATTTTGGACTTGAAATTTTTAATATATCAGCAACACGGTTCAAGTAGTCCTGCAAGTATTTCTCCTCGAATGAACTACGGCAAACATCGTCCATTCTTTCAACTTCCAATATTACAAGATTTTTATTAAAAAAACTAAAGGATTTATTGATTCTAGAATTGTTTCAACGATATGTCTTCACAGTCATGCGTTTATTAGGTATAAACCGCGACGTTGATGCTCAGAGTGTAACACCAGAAATCATCCAACGATCGACTGAAGTATTCCGTGGCTGTTTGGCAAACTCTCTGAATAGAATGGGCGAAATGATCAAGCTACACGTGATTCAAAGATAGACTGTGGAAGGGGAACCGCGGCGTGTTTGTCTTATCAACTACTGGCATAAGCCACTTGTGGCATAACACTCGCTGCGGCATGACTGGATGGATATATCATACAAAATTCAAGAGTTTTCAAACATGAGAAAGAGAGAAAAATTAGACGCGAATGATTTGTACTGACATAATTATCGCCTCTTTGCAAACGGTAAACAGATGTATTTTGTGTGTCTATTCTATTTTCTGTTCTATTCGATATACGCATGCAGAGTTACTTCGTGTTGATCTTACTGATTTAGATAGAAAATTCCGAACAAACAAAAAACAAAACAGGAAATGTATATTCGAAATTAGATCTACGACGCCAAAGTACAACAGGATTTTTTCATCGCAGAGATGAACTGCTGATAGACATCGTTGACGCATTTAATCATTCGCATGATTTTCAAGCTAATTAACACGAACCAACAAATCGAATGATACCTACTTCGTATTTTTATCTGCATTCATAAATTTCTCTGCATTCGTTCCTCGGATCGTATCTAGATTAACGAAGTGAATTCAATGACTGAAATAAATCAGAAAGTTCATCGTGGTCATTGTGATATTTTTATTTTTATCGTTGTATTACATATTGCATGATAAAATGAAATATTATAAGCGATATTCCATGTAGATAATTCTTATATATTTTGTACATGTTGACGTGAATATTGACTCAACAAAGAGAGAAAAAATTAGTCGACTTCTCAATTGTATCCAAGTATTTCCCATTCCCAACGATTCTGTAGATCGTATATATAATTATATATATATACAATATTATTTCTTCGAATTAATTCCGATTGAATTGAATCAAAAAAACCATTGATCTGACGGTATGTTTGACTCAACTAATCCCATCTCTTTTATTAAATATAATTTCTATCAATGAGATCTTTGAAAGTGTCTCTGAGGGTATTTCTCCAGAAATGATCCCTGTGAATGCGTTCTTCGAGCTGAGGTACGTCATCATGGTTGATTTTTACAGGTAAAACGTCTTCACCCTGAGCCGTGAAACCAGAAAGTACTAGTATAGCCATACCAGCACCATGGACACTGAACTTTTCCATCTGGTTCAACAAAGCATCGAAAGGAAAAAGCTTTTTGGGATCAGAGCCAAACTCCGATAAATAAGCCGATAAGGATTCATGATAAATTTTAATCAACTCGTCAAAGTGTTTTTCCCTCATCTCCTGACTGCAGCTACAGAAAAGGATGTAAGAAATATCTGCCACGGGGGACGCGTACCGAGCTAACTGAAAATCTATAAAATATAAATCCTTCGGCTCCTCGGAATCCTGAAAAATTATACCATTTTTTTTTTAATTTTCTGCACTTAAGACATCCTGCGTCGATATTATCGACTCACCTCATCGTACTTGAACAATATGTTGTTCATCCAAAAATCTCCGTGGTTTAGGACGGCGTATGGTTCAGCAACATCTCCGTCACAGGACCAAGCCGCTTTGTTTAAGGAATCCTTTAAATACTCAGAGAATCTTTCCGTGTATTTTGGATCCTCTTCAGCCAGTGCCTAAGATATACACAAATTTCTTTGATACACTACACGGAGAAAATAAAACAGTAACCAGTACTGCGCAGAACACTAATCGAGTCTATTCAGTATTCGAAAACATGAATTCACCTCGAAAACAACAACAGTTATCGTCATCACAGCAATGAGTACTGTCAGAAACTATAATGACTGATGTTCTGACAGTACTCATTGCTGTGATGACGATAACTGTTGTTGTTTTCGAGGTGAATTCATGTTTTCGAATACTGAATAGACTCGATTAGTGTTCTGCGCAGTACTGGTTACTGTTTTATTTTCTCCGTGTAGTTTGCCTGTATTATGCAGTAAATGATTAGGTATTGAAAACTGTACCGTTTTGACAAGATTTCCGACCCTCTGATAGCGATTTGCAAAGTTCTCGTCAAGAATGAGATCCTTTCTCATAAAAACCTCCTTCAGCGTGGCGATCTTGCTCGCAAAAATTTCCGGCTTCTGATCGCGCAGGGCAAAACTAAGGGCGTGTAAACGACCCAGAGCACGCAAGGCTAGGTTAATATGTGGGAAATCCAACTGCTTGATGCGATCTCGCATCACGAATCCCATCGGTTGTAAATCTTGTAAACAAATTACCTGAAAATTGAGATAAAAATATCATCGATTATATTTTCGGTATTTTCTAGGACAAAAGCAAGGAAATTTATGTCGAAGAGATTTTTTTCTATCGATTCACCCGAATAAATTCACCCGAACTCGTCTGAAATTTCAACCTTCTTGTTTCAATGCAGAAGACAGCATGGAAATATCTGCAAAAATTATTGCGAATATTCATCTCGACATTCTAACGTATCTGAAAATGTTTCGGTGAAAAGACATAACGAAACGATTTCACGTTCACTTGAGATCAAATATTTTGCCACTTAGATGTCAAAAAATTATTGCTGTTGTATAACAGATTAATTCAAGTGAAGAATTTATCAACAGGCTATAAATTCAGAGTCAACTATTTTTATCTCGACATTTTTATCTCAGGTTCTGCCCAATTCACATTCTTATCTCAATCCTCGTTTGCCTGATTAATTATAATCTTATCACTCGCTCGTTATGTTATGTAAAATTCGTTTTGTTATCGTAGTCTCATCATCCCGACAAGCACAATTTTTGATCTCGCAAATCATATTCAAATAATTAACGAACTTGTGATTGGTTATTGTTCTATAATTAAGACTACCGTATATCCAAAAGTGTGACTAATCTGATTCAACCATTTCGCTAATTACGATTATTCATCACTATTTTTTAATACTGTCAAAATGAACTTAAGGGGGGTGCCAAACTACGAGAAGGATAAAACGGTCATTGTATTCAATGTTTTATTGCGGTGAGGATAAAGGGCGGAAAATAATTGTGAAAATAACATTTGAAAGCTACAAATTTCCGCTTCAAACTGAAAAAAAGAAAAATCAAATATCACAAGAATCAGGTCCGCTGCGTCCATTTGAGTAGAGCTCTGCGAAAAACTATTTGCGAAACGGTGACCACGTTCATAGGCAAACGGAATATCGGAAACACAAAAACCAAAACTTTTTGGAATTGCCAATGTACCCTCCAAGCTTCTATGGAACGAATTTGTCATTTGACCTACAGTTTTTGAAAAATTGATGAAAACGTTCGAAAAAATCCCGAAAAACGCGATTAAATGCAAAAAAGAAATGTAACTTGACCACGTTTGAGTGGATCAAAAATCCGTTTCATAGAAGCTTAGAGGGTACATTGACGATTCCAAAAAGTATTGGTTTTTGTGTTTCCGATATTCCGTTTACCTATAAACGTGGTCACCGTTTCGCAAATAGTTTTTCGCAGAGCTCTACTCAAATGGACGCAGCGGACCTGATTCTTGTGATATTTGATTTTTCTTTTTTTCAGTTTAAAGCGGAAATTCGTAGCTTTCAAATGCTCTTTTCACAATTATTTTCCGCCCTCTATTCTCACCGCAATAAAACATTGAATACGATGACCGTTTTATCCTTCTCGTAGGTTGGCACCCTCCTTAAGAAGTTTGACTATTTTCAATATTTTCACTGCAGTTGCTTACCTCTTTTTTTTCAACATCACTTGATAGATAGCATTCCGGAATATTTTCCAAACTCTTTCCTTTGGTATTTAAAAACTCTTTAAATACTGGTACAATTTCTGAATAAAATAAATGTTCACGTGGAAACAAATGTCCGACTTGTAACATCAACCTCGTCATATCATCTTGACTCGGGACTTTGAATATCGTTTGTATTTTTACTGGTACTCCATTCTTCTCGCCGTTAATGATGACGCGGTAAATAATGCCAATCCAGTTATCACCCGTATTCGAACCCGACTTTATACAGTATTTGGGACTCGATATCCCCAAGGTTTTTGTTACTTTTTTCAAGTACTCCTGAAGATGTTCATCCTCGAAGTACTCCTGGCAAGAATCCTCCTGATCTTCTCTTATCTCTGACATAATTTACGGTATAGTTATAACAGATTTTAACGGTCTATTCAATACCGACGTTCAAATTTCGGGAGAGATTTGAATTCTGCGAGTTACTCTCACGATTCACACTTAAACACTAATCGTCAGTATCAAATCCCAGTCGTTTTGTAATGCTGATATATGTTTGCTATAAACTAATTAACGATCTTGTCTTATCATAAACTGAAGACTTAGCAAATGATAAACACAAACTTCAATCAACCTTCGGTGTCACGAAACCCTTCGTTTCAAATTAAATGGTATATTCCATTATAAATTAACGACTATATATATAAGAATAATTATCAATTATTATGAATTTGTCAGTATAAAGTGATAAGAGCCCTTACGCTGATAAGGTGGATTATATTTTAATAGCCCATAAATTCTCGTATATATATGCAATAGGGTGCTTTTTTTGGAACGACTATTTTTTTTTTCAACTCCCCATTGAAAATCTCGTAGTCGACGTCGAAAAAGAAATCCTGCCCAATTTTCAGCTCTTAATTCCAATTCTAAGTACTCGCACTTTTCTTTTTAAGTTTTCCCATGCTAAAAGCATGTAAATATTACTACTTTTTCTTTAGCCGCGCACAACTCAGCCGCACTTCAATGGATTGTTCTCATCCAAGACTCATTTGACAGAGAATTTAATGTTCTTCAAAAGTGCCCATGATAGTTTGATTGATTTGAAAATATTGAACTTGACATTTTGTTAGAATTTTATATTTCAAAAATCAAAGTCCTTATATCTTTTGAAATACTGGTTTGAGAGACTTTATTCATACGACTTTTTTTGTAGAGAAATAAATTTCCTACAAAATTGTCAAAAAGTTTTTTTCTCCAAGTCCAACTGTTTATTCGCCCACAGTGAGAAAGAAGAATTATGCATAAAATCGACTTTGAAGGCTCACACAGGTGCAGCGGTTGAAACCACAGCCAAACTACCTGAGGCACTTCTGAAGGACACTAAATTCTCTGTAAAATGAATCTTGGATGAGAACAATCCATCGAAATGCAGCTGAGTTGTGCGCGGCGAAAGAAAAATTCGTAATGTTCACATGCTTTTAGCATGGGAAAACTTAAAAAGAAAAGTGCGAGTACTTAGAATTGGAATGAAGAGTTAAAAATTGGACAGGATTCCTTTTTCGACGTCTACTACAAGATTTTCAATGGGGAGTTGAAGAAAAAAAAAAATAGTCGTTTCAAAAAAAGCACCCTAATATGCAATTAGAAAAAACCGGTTCATTTCTTTCTCCTATCTCATTGACGATTAGATTTCATCTAAATCTGAATGGATCATGTCTACCCACGTATCTTTGCGAATCATCATTCTCCGAACGATATACACGTCCGCTGAATTTATGAATCGTTATCCGAGATTATTGGACATTTCTTGTAACAGCTGTGTGAATTTCGAACTCATGATTCAAGCCGATAAAAATTGTGACTCTAATACTTATTGACGGCTTACGTTAGACATGCGCCGAAGAAGACGTTGATTTTCTATTTCCTATTCGTACCAGGCGACGACAAACCCACGGAGTAGCCATGGTTGCAGCGTTACTAGAGCGACTCCAAACAAATAGTTACCCTTTTTAGTAGCTTGTAAAAATATCTAGAAAATGAAGTGAAAATTTTAACCATCTAAAAATTCATTAATTCCTCATATTTCAGTAGATAAATAATTTTCGGACGTTCATAGGGACGTCGATAACCGTCGAAGATCACTGTGCGTAAGTTTTGATGATGTTTCATCAACATTATCTTAGCTAAATGCATTTTCAATTTTTTTTTGTTTTTCTTTGAGATTCAATGATAATAATCGAGATATACATACGTAGATCAATTTTAATATAGATGTCAGTGGGAAAACCTACGACGTGTAAAGACGCGATCCGAAGATGGGAAGAGGCGTCTGGTCTCGAAGCAGCATCAGCTATAGAAGTGAATCTCAGTTTTCAATGGCCACCGATCGAAAAAATGGACAATGCTTTTTCTGTACTTGGAAAATGCGAGAAATTAACTCTGTCAACTAATATGATAGAGAAAGTAGCAGGTGAGAAAAATAACAGTGATAATAATAATCGAGGATATTTACGGTAAACGGTAAAATTATTGCTACGTAAACACTTTTTATCTCGTGAATTGAGGAGATTTTTTGCTGCCTGAATTTACACGCGGAGCACATAGATTGCAAAACCATTTAAGGGGGGTGTCAACCTACGAGAAGGATGAAACGGTCATCGTATTCAATGTTTTATTGCGGTGAGAATAAAGGGCGGAAAATAATTGTGAAAAGAACATTTGAAAGCTACGAATTTCCGCTTAAAACTAAAAAAAAGAAAAATCAAATATCACAAGAATCAGGTCCGCTGCGTCCATTTGAGTAGAACTCTGCGAAAAACTATTTGCGAAACGGTGACCACGTTCATAGGCAAACGGAATATCGGAAATACAAAAACCAATACTTTTTGGAATCGTAAATGTACCCTCCAAGCTTCTATGGAACGAATTTGTCATTTGACCTTTCGTTTTTGAAAAATTGATGAAAACGTTCGTGAAAATTCCGTAAAACGCGATTGAATGAAAAAAAAAAATGTAACTTGACCACGTTTGAGTGGATCAAAAATCCGTTCCATAGAAGCTTAGAAGGTACATTGACGATTCCAAAAAGTATTGGTTTTTGTGTTTCGGATATTCCGTTTGCCTAAAAACGTGGTCACCGTTTCGCAAATAGTTTTTCGCAGAGCTCTACTCAAATGGACGCAGCGGACCTGATTCTTGTGATATTTGATTTTTCTTTTCTTCAGTATGAAGCGGAAATTCGTAGCTTTCAAATGTTATTTTCACAATTATTTTCCGCCCTTTATTCTCACCGCAATAAAACATTGAATACGATGACCGTTTTATCCTTCTCGTAGGTTGCCATCCCCCTTAACACATCAATATAATAATTCCAGGTATATCAGCGTTGAAAAATTTGAAAGTACTTTCCATCGGTCGTAATTTAATCAAAGCATTTTCTGGACTCGAACCTCTGGGAGAAACTTTGATGGAACTTTGGATTTCTTATAACAGCATTGAGAAGTTGAAGGGGATAAACTGCATGAAAAATCTCCACGTTTTGTACATGTCGAATAATTTGGTGCGCGAATGGAACGAATTTTCTAAACTCCAAGAGCTACCGAATCTCAGAGATTTACTCTTCGTTGGTAATCCCATCTGCGATGGCTTCGAGGTATGTGTTTAGGCGTACAGCATTCTTTTTTTTTCCTATAATGATCAATTCCACAAACTTTGACGTTTTTATTTTTTTCTATGCCTGAAGACTGAATCGTGGAAAGCTGAAGTAGCCAAACGGCTTCCAAATTTGGAAAAACTTGACGGAGAACCAATTATTCGTACTGAAGATGCTCCATCTGGGTCTCTGGTGAAAACTGATTGTCCACCGATTCCAAAATCACCGGAACAACAATCGGGATGATGCATAATCATCGTCAAACTTTTATTCAATTATGTCCAGGAAATTTTATGTCGAAGAGATTTTCTCTGCATATTCAGTGGTTGCAGGATTAAAAAAATATGTCCATGTTCTCATCACATCATTATTATGACTCCAACCGAGAATGTAATTCGTCCTGCTTCGTAGAATCCGGACTGAAATTCTTGTAGATGACTATAGGGCGTCAGAATAAAATCTGGAACTTGAATACTTACTTTCTAGAATCGGAGTGGAAAACTCCGAAGAATCAGAATTCTGAAATTCGACTTTAAATCCGTGACATTAATTCATGTCGAAAGTTGCGAATTACAAAAATGAGAATATCATCGAATCATTTTTCAGTCAATATGGTTTTGAATAAAATAGTCAAAATGATAAACTGAATCAAGTTAATTCATCATAACGAATGATATACCCTATCGAAATTTTTGCCCCTAGCTCCCTGCAACCCTTAGAACCAAGGGATGAAATGCTCAGAATCTCATAATGGGCGTAGGAATTATAATTTGAAGTTCCGTTGTTGACTGAGTTGATACATGATCTGCTGCAGTACTTGCTAGCTCGATCGATATCTCTTTCGCAGTATTATCATCAGCAGAGAATAATCCGAAAGTGAATAATTCAGGAACCATAATTACCAACGTTGGATAAAACATAACGGCAACATTACAGAAACGTCACAATATTGTGACGTTTTTCCTTTTTTTATTTCACTTCTCTCATCTCGTTCGCAAGATTTCATCACCGTTTTTCTAACGTAACTAAACAGTTACGATCTCCTTAAATAAATTTACAATTTTCGATGTTTGTTGTTTTAAGATTGCTCATACCGTAATAACGGAAATGAAAAAATCAAAATGGGATATTACCGACGGAATTCATCATTGAAATCAATCTCATGGTACAAAAACATCACAGATATTTACCTCGTAATTGCATATATTGCGTAATAACATATAGGGAGGGAAGGGGTGGGGCAAAATGGACCACCGAAAAAAAAAACAAGCGATTGACGATGAAAAAAAAAATAGTTACGTCCAAAATTTTAATGAATTTTTGAATCATTCAATTCTTTTTGAATAAATCGAATGGCTAAGGTTTTATCGATGAATGGATACACCGAAGGCATATCCATGGACATCATTCAGGCGTATTTATTTTCATGGAAATTTGGATTGATTGATAACAGAACGAATCTGGTTCGACATATTTCAATCTATTTTCGTTTGCTGTAACAACATTTCCGAACCCAATAAAATATGAAAAAAAAAAGACAACATGATTAAACCAAAATGTTTGGCTTGATAATAAACGAATAAACTATTATAGTTACAGGTATAGATTGAACTCGCAGTGTTAGTTAAATTATAACTGTATTATAATCTTGTGCATCATCCCGGTCCATGAAATACCCTCAAAAGTAGGTAATATCAAGCATGGAATATAACACATTGATCTGCGTTTGCGCGTATGCGCAGAGACGCGTGATTCCTCTCAGGGAACCCTGATACCGGGTAAGGTACGTGAACCAACAGGTGACGAGGGAGACACTCCCTCGAACAACATCCAGGCTCCCTTCATTCCCAAGAGTCCATAATATACAGATTTGTTAGAGTTTGAAATTGTTTTTTTTTTTCATCAAATTTTCGAAAATTCAAATTAATTTATCAACAAAAAAGGGAAGAAAAAAACAAAAAAAATAAAATAAAAAATAAATGCAATATATTACAAACGTTTTTCACGATACATATTTTCATAATTAAGTGCGAGATATATTCTATTATTTGTTACCATATGAAAAAAATACAAACATACAAAAATCATATCATGGATCGTCTCCGAAGTGTGTGATTACCAGTTGCGCTACATTCGGTATTTTCTAATGATAATAATAATAATAATAACAATAAAAATAATAATCGTTGATATAGCTGAAAAACAGGTGTTATCCATGTTATTTTTTTATATACCAAAATAGTTTAAATATTGTCAAAATAAAATATCCAGAGTATATATATATGAAATTAGATCGATCGATGGTTAATTCAATATAAAAACAATGTACTCTAATAACTCGTATGAAATTTTTATATGTTATATTTTTGTAAAATTTTTTTCCGACGAATCAAAGTGCAAATGAAATATTCAATTATATATATTATTGCTAAATTTTATTCTCACTTATCCGGACATTTGTTATGTAATGAAAATTCAACAACAAAAAAAAAAAAAAGGAATGATTAAAAACTAATAATAATTATTTAATAATTAATATCAATATCGTAGTGAAAAAAAATAACGACCGATTGTTAATCAAAGTGTTTAATCATTTGTTTCATATAATATAGTACAACTAAATACAGTTTTTGTTTTGTTTTGGGTACTTGTGCGAATTTTTAGTTTCTCATTTCTTATTATATTGAAAAAATAAATAAATAAAAACGAAAATCAATTATAATTGATAAACAATATTTTGTATAAACCAGATCTGTGGGTGTATATTGATACAATAATAACTCTGATGAATATAATTGTGTTATGCAAATTCGTATAATAATAACAACGTGTCACGAATATTATATACACAAATCTCTTATATATCACTATATACATACGTTTATATTTATTTACGTCAAGAATTCTGACACAGTATGTGATAATTTGAGTTCGTTTTTTAATTTTATTTTTAAATTTTTTTCATAATAATATTCCATAGATATTATAAAGGAGAAATCAATTTCCCAAAAAAAAAAAAAGTGAAGCTGTGTCAAAGGTGAGACTATTATATATACCTAAAGTTTTGATTAAAGATTAGGATAATATCTCACACGTAGTTTAGCTCACGCTTCTTATCCTGATAAACGGAGTTGAAAGATCCGGATAATTTTGTTGTCTGATATAATTATCGTAATCTTGTTTATCTAGATAAAGAAAATAGTCTCTCCCATGTCTCGTACGGCATGGGAACCCATGGATTATAATAAACGCTTCTATAAATCATCGATTAGATAGATATGATGGATTGTTCTAATCCCATGAAAATAGAAAATTTCATATTCAAACTAATTTGTCGATAACTAAGTTAATCGTTTTCGAATTATTCATTGAATAAATTGAATAGACATTAGTTTTTGGAACCGTATCAAAAACACGTCTGTTAAT
Source organism: Tenthredo notha (assembly GCA_914767705.2). Taxonomy (NCBI): domain Eukaryota; kingdom Metazoa; phylum Arthropoda; class Insecta; order Hymenoptera; family Tenthredinidae; genus Tenthredo; species Tenthredo notha. Next base: position 3,266,064 of record OU611924.1, on the reverse strand, counting down.
TCTAACGTTTAGTATAAACCGTGCAGATTATCATCAACAATAAAGACATCCGGGCGTACGTTAGGTATTCATTTGTGTTAAAAAATAGATCTGATCTCTAGTTCAGAGGAATTACACTGATCCGTTACTCATTAGTTATTATTAACTGGTAAATTTCTTCACGTTAGTTCTCTACGAGACTTGTTAAGATCTGGACGGACAGTTTTCACCTGTAATTTTACCATTGCGATTATATATCGGTAACTATAGATAACGTTATATGACACGTTCTATAGGATTTTCAGTTTATATCTCTACCATAAAATGAAGCTAAGTACAAATCCGTGGGTCATTTTGTATGATTTGTAATGCGGGTGTTAACGCGTTGATATAACTATAGTGTAAAGTGTGTAAACAGTGGATCGTTGAAGGTCCATTAATTTTGGAGTCGGTAATTTTGGTCCGGACGATATTTAGAGACTCTTTAGAGTAGCTAGTAGCTAGTATATATATATATATGGTCGATTCTACAAATTATTAAACAGTTTTTGACTTTCCTTCGATATTCGAATTCAGAAATTTACATCTCCTCGCAGTATTTTAGACTGAAAATTTTCAAAAAAAAATAAAATCGAAGATAAAAATTGAGGTTTTCCAAGACATCAGAGAAAGTTGAAAATTTTTTCATTCGAAAGTCTTTCAGTTTCCATTTTCTCTGGGAATCTATAAAAATCATTGAAAAAGAATTGATGAAAAGAAAAAAGAAAACACACGGCTGGAAAGAAAATATTTTTTAGTTCACTGTGACTAAAAAAAAAGGAGTTTTTGAAGTCAAAAGAGAATCGGAGATGGTGAGACTCAAAACCTGGTTAATGATTTATGGAATGACTCATGTATAAATAATAAACGAATATGTTTTGTGTGATGAGGAGAAAATTGATATTCCATTTTCTTGAATGATTATGGAAAAGGTTACGAGGCATATATGAGTGTATAATTATTTCAGAAATAACGAAAAAAAAAAAAAAAAATGCCCCAAGGAGGAGTTCATTGGCAGGGAACCCAAAGACGAGCATGTGCTCCCGGCGCACATTGGAATGTTCAGGTAATTATTCTCATCTCATAGATTTAATGATGATATAATGCTTCTTGTAATTCTGGTGCTTGAAAAATCTAATAAAAAGATGAAAGTGATTGTTCAAAATTCAAAAGTCGAAATATTAATGAAATTAGGCTAATCAGATGTGAAATAGTTTCAAAATAGTTGATAATTGCCTGATGAATAGTTGAAAATCATTTAAAACAATTCAGAGAATAGTTGAAACAGTCATTAAATGGTTGAAAAATAGTTGATAAAAGTTTAGAAAACCAATTGAACATCGTCTGAAATAATTCAGAGAATATTTCAAATAGGTACCAAGTTGAAAAACTATAGTTGATAATAGTTGAAAAACTAGTTGAAAATCGTCTGAGACAATTCAGAGAGAGAGTTGTTCAAAACCATAATTGAAACATATTTGGAAAAGTAATTGAATGGTTGAAGACTGGTGGATAATAGTTGAAAAACCATCGATGGTTTAATTCTGGCGATTTTTCCGCTGAGTCTTATGTACACATAAGTGCCCAAAGATTTGCTAAATTTGACAGCAAAATAAAAGTAGTGTTTCTCGAAGAAGAAGAAGAAGATAAATATTTTGTACCATTTTTTCGATAAAAAGTCTAGTTTACAAGAACGGTAAAATTATAACATATAAAATTCATTGAAAAAACGATGAGAGAGACTAAAACTTTTATCTTGAATCATTTTTTTTTTTCATTTTTTTCTTCGGCGGCCTTTATTTTTTGAGATATGTTCAAAATATAGTATTTCCAAAACAGTTGACATTCAACATTTTTCGAATAATACAATGAAAGTTTTTTTTTTTTTTCTTAACTTAGTTCTACGAACTCGCGAATTTTTGAAAAATTTCCGGGGAGGGGTTACGAGAAAAAAAAAAAAATAATCGTCTCGTGGAAAATTCGTTTCACATACGTGCGTTCGTATCTGCGGTAAAAAAGAACCGCGAGATAATTAGCTACTGCAGGGAGAGTTTATAATTAGATAAGATGACACCACGAATAGACACCATCGTGTGGATTGCACTGCGCGTGTACAGTTGAGATATTTATGTATACGGTATCAATTAACATCACATACGTTCATATATGTTTGCGCAAAATTATTATAGTTTTTTCTTAATTTAGTGCTTCGAAATGAAAAGTCGCCCTGCAGAACTGATTATTTTTTTCATTATAAACTCTACGATTTTATTATACCAAACAGAAATTTGAATTTGAATTCGAATTATGATATTTTAAAAGTCAACATTTTCGAAAATTTGAAATCATCCTGAACAAATACGTAATTTTTTTTTATACCGTTCCGAGTTTTGAAAATTCGATACTTCGCAAACCAGTTTCATATACTAATGGCATTCACTCTGCGATAAAGAGAATAAAAATAATGACAATAATAATAATAATGGTGATAAAACATTGAAAAGAAGAATAAATGAGAATGAAAAATGAAAAATGAAAAAAAACATCTTCGTTTTGCGGCAATTTTTTATATTACAATTTTCTACCACCTGGTATACATAGATATATCTATATATATATATACATATACACGGTTATATACCTATATACATAGCTCGAAATATTACGCGAGTGTTAGCAGTTAGATGGCTGGAAAAGCGGATCAAGAGTCCCACGTAACAAAGGCGAGTGCTTAAGAACGACGAAGGACCAAGACGTAGCCCCCGGGATTCAGTTTTTCAGGCGCAGGTCGATTTTTAGCTGAATGTCTGGAATATGAACCCTCTTTTTCCCAACCCCTCCCCCGACCCCACCACCCCCTGTATAAATAAGTATTTTCCAGAACCTTTTCACTTTGACGAAATATAATATAAATATATATAATCAAAATCAAAGTTTACTCAAATAATTGAAATTATTCATTTAGATTACTCATTTTTTTTCTTTTTTTTTTTTTCTACTACATTTCTTTTCTTGTTATCAGTGGTCAATGTAAAATACATTATCTAATTAGAACGGTTTTATTGATTGTTAAAAAAGAAAAAAATAATTCCTATATCGATTTTTTTTTTTCAGAAACTAAGAGGAGCGAAATTTATTGCAATATATCATACGAACGACAAGTAATACTTTTCTCAACACGCATGCACCCAAAGTCCTTATTTACGCACCGTCTATAGGCACTCAAAGTAGACTTTCCCGCACAGGTATGCAAAAGTCTACTTTGAGTAACTGTAGACGGTGCGCAAAGGAAGACTTTGGGTACCTGTGTTAAAAAAAAGTTAAAAAATTCTGAAATCGTGGATAATAAATGAGAATTTCTTTAAATTCCTGTATGCAATTTCAAAAAAAGAAACGTATATTTAATGCCGTACTTGTACCCTTAGTGCGGAAAAGCACAATAGCCATTTGCGGTTATCACGCCACCTTTCGTGCGGGTTTGTATAATAATAAAGCTTGGTGAATCTTTATACTATATCACCAGCTTTCGTATATATACCTATAGATATATTTGTGGGAACCTTATAACCGTCGATACCGCAAAGAACCCTTAACGAGAAGAGAATTCTGAAGTTAGTTAAAATTGCGGTAAAATTATTACGTTAAGCGGAAAATGAACGATGATTATACGATTTTCTTTCATTTTTTTAAAGTCAAATCGTGAAAATTTTTAGAAAAAACTTAAACATTGTCTAATTCAACTATTGAAAACGCAGAAGGTTGTATTTGCCTTAAAATATTTTCGACAAACAAAATTGTAATTAATAAAAAAAAACCTAAATGCAAAAGGTTTATATTGCATCCACTAATTTTATTAATTAAAATTTACTGTTAAAATTTCATCAAGTTTTTGTTACATATATAAATTACACATTTCATTTCAAGTTTATGAACCAGTAATCCTGACCCTATTATTTTTTCTATGATTGCATAATTGTGCCTAAAAGGCTCAATTTTCTGTAATTTTCTATAGATTTAGCGAAAAATAATGAGCGAAATCCCTGAGCGTCAGGATCACGGGTTCATACTTAAATTTAATCGTCTCATTTGTTGAAATTTGAAATCGTGATTTAATAATATCGATCATTACGATGAAAATCGATTAAAACCAAACAATCGAATCAATTTTTATTGTGATATCGAATATAAATATTTTCTTAATTTTTCAGAAAACAATTGTAGAATTTTCATGTAGTTTTACATCATAAAAAATCTCGTAGATTCTCGTAGTTTTTTTATGAAAGAAAGAAAAAAAAAGGATTCAATGCGATTTTTTCTATTTTCGTTTTCTTTCTTTTTTTTTTTTTACCAGATTTTAGTCACCGTTTGTAAAATGTTTAGTTGTTTAGTGAATTTTCTAATTGACTCGATATTTTGTCTAGCAAAAAAAATGTACTTTCAATTTTCATATCAGTGCAGAAAAAAATAACTATATTATTAATGAAAAGGGTTCGGGATGATGTACTAGCATACACACATATATAGATATATACCATCTGAAGTTTCGATCGAAGAGAAAGGATAATAATAACTTCTACTATATAAGAAGAATGATACATTATATAGCTTCTCTGTATATCGGATATTAAATAATAAATAACGTCTAACCATTTCTTTTTTTTTTTCTTTCTTTCTTTCTTTTTTATATATCATTTTTCCAACTATTTACAAATCGTTATTTGTTTCTGAATTTTTTATACCAGAAAAGAAAACACCCATTTTTATTGTTCCCCCAAAAATAATATAAAAAAAAAAAACAATTTTAATGTTGAACAATGATATGGAAAAACGTGGATCGACTCCAAGTCAGAGTTAGGGATGTTCACTGAGTTAGCGTGGAATACACCATAGATAGAATTTCGTGATTTTAATTCGATGTCAAAACCACATGTACGATGTATTGCATTTATCGAATTCGATAAAAATAATTTCATATTTCATTTATCAGGTGGTTAGAGGAAAAGTAACAACACGTTGCTTATGGCATGCTTGCAAAGCTCTTGGCATCGGACTATTGCTGATGTTATTAGGAGCTTGCATGGCTACTATAGGTGAGTCTATAATTCTATACCAAAGCTTATTGTGAAACTTAAAATGTACTTGCAATAATTTATTTTGGTTTTGAACAATCAATTCAAATTTTTTTCTCATTAATTTATCGTCGTGCAATTAATTGGATAATATATTTTAAATAATTATATATTTATTGCCCAGGATATTACGCTGATCAGTTATCAATCGCCCAAGAAATAAGAGGCAACTTAACCGTCAGAGTAAAAAACGAGTCTCGAGGCTTTCATCTGAACAATTTAAGCTACGCTGGACCCATTGTTATGGGAGTTGGAGGTAAGATAAGAATAGAAAAAGAAAAAGGTCAGATAAAAAACGTCGATTGACGAAACTGTCTACATGATATATGCGGCTAAATCTCAGGAAAAGGTTGAAGGTTTTTTTTTCAAGAATCTAGAAAAAACACAATCTCGAGAATTTTATTCCAACAAATATCGATATTCTCTGTTCGAATCTAAATTGAAATTATCTTATTCCTTAATGCAAATGATTTTACGTATTTACTAATAATTTTTTTTAAAAATTGTTGCGTTGAACAAAAGTTTTCGAATTTACCCAAATTGACTGAACTATAGGGTCATTCAACAAGCTGTGTAAATACTCGATTCTATTCCTAATCGATAATAGTTGTTATTCCAGTTCCAGCTGTACAACCAAAATAGAATTCCCAGACTTTGCATGCATAGTGACTTGTTAGAACAATTGTGTTTCGCACGGGTCTAGACCGCCCAGACTTTACTGTGTAAATGATTAAACACCTCAATGTGTTATAAAGACGTGTGTGATTATATTGAATCGACGATCGAAGGAATTGAATCAAAAGAATATGTGAAAAGTATTCGTTGAATCTAGTTTCACACAGATATTTAAGTAAGAAGATGATTTTGAATCGCTATTATCGAAGAAGAAAAAAAAAATAATCTGCCCCCAGAGAGATTTGAACTCTCGACCCCTGGTTTACAAGACCAGTGCTCTAACCCCTGAGCTATGGAGGCTACACAAATGAGAGTCAGAAAATTCTCCATTTGATATACACAATCTATAAAAAACAAAAGATACGCGAGATTTTAGTCTAAATACGTTTTTGTCTTCACGACATTGCTTTTGTTTCAAAAAAACTTCTACTGAAATGAAACATTGATGATATCTGAACGTCTGCTACGTCATGTTAGGGTTTTAGAATCTTTAAGAAAAGGATTTCCAGATCGTTTTATGTTATTTTTTCTTTTTATTATAACTACTTTGATCATTAAATTTATGATTCATTTTATCAGGTTTTATCGTCGTAGCTGCCTGCGTGATGACTTTCGAGGCGCGAGATAGCGCGGCAAAAGTAGTACCAGCTCGTTTCCGTTTCGCTCAGAATCCGCCTAGTAAGAATAACAAGCAGAGAAGCCGCCGTTCAACTTCTTGTCAAACTACAAGATGGGATCATCAATTGGGACTCTTTAGGGTACATAGAAGTCCCAGTCCGTCGACTCAGGAGGTATCAAGAAAACAGTTAACGGCGGAGCTGATGCAATTCTCGAAAAATTTACACGATAAGAATAACCTACAGCCGATAAAGAAGAGCCCAAGCGCGCCAAATCTTGTTATGAAGAACTCGCCGCGCAAGAAAACGACCAGATATACTGGGTGTGCACTTCTAAACGCTGAGTTGTTAAAGCGACATGCTATGTCGGTCGATAACGCAGGGTATAATCCAGGGATAAGCAGGGAGAGCTTGGATTACAACAAGATATCAGAAAGCCAAGTGTCCATGGCGATGGATTTGCACATTCCCAACAAGGGGCCAGTCACTTTGAAGATTAAGGATAGATCCGACACTGCGCAGAGGCATCAACTCCTCAGACAGACTAAGATCGATGACGATCCTGAGGTGGACTTGAGAAAAGGGGGCGGTAGCGGTGCTGCAATTTATCCGCAAAAATATTCTACCTATAGTAAATATCCGGACGATTTCATATCGAGGAAAAGAAATTCGATCGATCTCAGGGTGCTGGAGGAGCTGGAATTCAAAAGAAGCCCAAAAGATTTTCGGAAAATTTCATCCCCTAATTTTCGAAAAATGTCGCTAGATCGTATCGGCGGTGAGCTCAGAAAGTCAGACAGAATGACCACCCCAGTTGGTTACAGAAAGGCCAGTTTGGACTGCAGGAAGTCCCCGGATTTCAGGAAAAAAGAACAGCGGAAATGCGTGACGGATAAGTGTGCGATCGAGTGTGGGACACATGCCGCATCCGGAAACGTTACTCTCCAAAACCAAATAGTTATCGATCAGGAATTTCGACCGAGAGCTAACACCGGGGAAATCGGTCGGAGATACCGACACGGTAAACAGCTTTACCATTCGAGGTCTGACGACAATAGACGGCGATCGTTCGACAAGCATAGAAGCGACTCGCAGTGCAGTAGATTCTCATTGAATACTCAGACGCAGGCTGTTCTCGAGGGACTCGGTACTTACGAGCTCAAATATTTCACAACAAATTCCCTTGATACCGACGGAAGTCGAGCTGATGGATCGGACGAGAGCCATACGGTCGATATAGAAGGTAGTGGTCAGTCGACCGAGGGACCAGCTGAGACTGACGCTTTATTGGAAGAACCTGAGCTAGAGAATCTAACCGAAGTAGAAATCGAGACTTCTGGCGATGATATAGATGTACCGACAGAGTTCCGACAAAAAATTGATTCGCCATCTGAAGCGGATGAACCAAATGGTAATAATTCAATTTTTTTTTGTATTTACCGTAAGATTATCTTTGCAATCGTATGCCGATTTCCCGACGATTTTCAAATACTTTTTTATTTCTAATTCGTAAATTTTACATTAATGATTTTCAGAAGACGGATAATTTCCTGTATGTCATCTGGGAGAGAATGACGATTAAATCATATCGGGCATACTGCAGTAAGATTCCAGATTTTCATAATTGGCGATGCGCATTTATAGGGTGAAAAAACTCGTATTAGCAATAAATTAATACCGTTTTCGTCTAGGTATAGGTATGTATACTCATAATATGCAATACTTATATAATGATGACATGCTATCATTATAAATATAGTATATGTATATTTTATTGAAACACAATATAACTAAGACAATCAATTTTCTAGTCTGAACGCGAATGCGATGACAGGGTTTTTAACATTGAAATAATAATTATCGTTAGTTATAATATATATTATATATATTGGACAGTTCAGCTGTTTGTTGATTTCTTGTTTTGCGAAGAACGAATGAGAAGAAAAAAAAAAAAAAAAGGAAAACAATAAAAAACAAAAACAACAAGATATTGTAACAAATGTAAGAACTGGTTTTTGGATCATTAATAATCGAATGCTGGTAGAAGAATGATAATTTCGATTTTCAGATTTCAAAATTTATTAATTTTCATAGAATATCTTACAGTTTAATTGAATATAATTTTAAATACTTTTTTGATGATGGTTTAAGGCCTAAATAAAAAAGTCTGAAATTTTGATGTTTATCTGACAATGAGTCACAACTGTTCAGTATAATCCCGTACGTGGATTAAAATTTGTTTCATTAAATGACGTAACAAAAGTGGTCTAGATTCATTCGTTAAGTTTTTATTTATTTATTTATTATTATTATTTTTTTAATGGGCCATATACATAGTATTTAGCGTTTTGCGATTGGTTACAGACATAATTTAAGAATGTTTATTATATACTACGACTGATCGACAAGATGACAATCATTGAAAATGTTTATAAACTTTTGAACAATTAATACAGGTTTTTTGGATTTCGTCGTGTTAACGTGATATTATCAAACCCTGATAGTCTGAATGAATGCATTTATTCGTTTATTTATTTGATAAACATAATCTTTTTTCATTAATCTAATCGTGAAAAAATTTCGTATATAGTTAGAAAATAAAGGGTGTTAATTCATATATACTATAGTACATAAATACATATATATTAGTTATACGTATAGACATATATTTATATAATTATTCGAATAAAAATTGTATCGAACATACAAAGAGAAGTTGAAAGGAAGAAGACGAGGAAAAAAAAAAACATAAAAAAGCTGTGATCAACGTGTGTTGTTTAATGAAATATACTGTAAGAAAAAAAAAAAAAAGAAAAAAAAAACAAATTGAAGTTAAAGAAGGAATATAAAATGAACAAAAAAGAAGAAAACAAAAAACTAGGGTGATTCATCTCTAGTCAAAAATTATCACATTATGACTCTTCGGAACTACGAATATATACTATAAATCGCAGTCTGAATTCAGAAGAGTGTATAATCATATCGTGATCATTTATCATATTCATCCACTTGCACCATCATATAATGTTATAAAATTCTCAACATTTTGTATGTCATATAATATAGCATATACAGGTATATATAATGTATATCAATGAATATTGATGACGATGTTGTAAGAAAAGGAAAAGAGAAAAAAAAAAAAAAAAAAACCCAAAACAAAAAAACTGTGATTTATAATCGTTGCATGCTGATTGTTGTGATATAGTATATGAGCGAATTCACAAATTCCCGGTGTGGTTTTGTACCTCAAAAATTTGGACTATTTTTTTTTTGTCATTATAATGGGTCATTTCCGTGGAAATGAATCGGAAGCCACCGCAATATAATTTTTATTGGTGCAGCTGATGCTATTTCTGATATTACGCGTTTTTAACGGTTTTTTGAGAACACCAAAGAAGTTGATGGATTAACTGAAACATTTCAACACATTTTTCGATGGAAATTTTCCGCTCTTTTCATTGCAAATATTTTCATGCGCCACAGACAACTGGAAGTTCAAAATACGTACCGTTGAACCGTCTTCCGCAAGTCCAAATTCGATTTTTTTTTTCGCCATTCGACAACTTAAAATATTCTCTTTGACATGTCAAATTTATGGACCGGGAAATCACATCGACTTTTTTTCATATGAAGTATATATGTGGCTGCCCAGTCCATAAATTCGACATGTCAAAGAGAATATTTTAGGTTGTCGAATGGCGAAAAAAAAATCGAATTTGGACTTGCGGAAGACGGTTCGACGGTAGATTTTTTGAACTTCCGGTTGTCTGCGGCGCATGAAAATATTTGCAATGAAAAGAGCGGAAAATTTCCATCGAAAAATGTGTTAAAATTTTTCAGTTAAACCATCAACTTCTCTGGTGTTCTCAAAAAACCGTTAAAAACGCGTACCTAATATCAAAAATGGCATGAGCTGCACCGATAAAAATTATATTGCGATGGCTTCCGACCCATTTCTACGGGAATGACCCATTAATGACAAAAAAAAATATGGTCGAAAATTTTGAGGTACAAAACCACACCGGGAATTTGTGAATTCGCTCATATACATATAATTATATATATATATATAAACCATTGAATATATCGAAATTTAAAGTTTACATATTCTGTTCGAATTATTTATCACCCGAGGATCCATTCTAATTTATGTTTTTCGAAGCGAAAAGTCAATTATAAATATATACCTAGATACTGAAACCTTTTTCATACTAATTTTTTTTTTTTTTCTCTTAATTTAGCAAGAATATTCTATCGTTACATGATATTTTGGAAATCGATAACTTCGATGAACTTATCATAGTGTCTTATGGGTGATTAAAAATAAAAGATGAAACAGCGGGAAGCTTATAGTTGTCGAATGAAAATATTCTCTTTTTTCATCTGGTGTCTATAAATTGTTCAAAAATCTACTTTTCGTATGGTAGTTTTATTTTCATTACGAATTACATTTTCTTATTTATAATACATGATATATTATTCGTGTAGGTCCTATCATTTACGATATAGGAATCATGATGTTACATAATACCAGCGATTCTTTATTCTTCAACACAGTCGATAAAATAGGTCTAAGTATGACTATCAATGAAGAACCGAGAATCTTAATTTTGAACTCATTCTAAATTGTACTTGATTGCTCCACCCTCGATTATAATTAATCGCTAAGAACAGAATAGCAGGGGGTGAGCCTTATTACACGCAACCCGCGGATCTTTTGTGCAATATGAGTTCTATAGTTGCCTAACAAATGAAGCTATAAGGCGTAAACTGACCTACCACAATGACGTCCCCCATCCGGCGCCGGTCGTCGGTATAACAAAAGAAACGTGCGAAATGTGGAAAAGTTTAGTCAGCTGCGCGGCATCCTCGAGTGAACATCTTCTCCTTCTTCTTCCTTTTTGGCTATATAACCTCGAGTGAACATCGGTGACACGTACGTGTCGAGGAGATTTGCGGCTCGGGAAGGCTGACATCAACGGAGGCACATTGGACATGAGTGAGTTTAAAATATTTCGATCAATATTATACGACGGCAATAAATAATCGACAATTTTCAAAGCTAGTCGAAAACGAGTGAAATTGTATTCAATACTTTTCCGACAGAATTCACGCGTCTCGTATTTTAATCGTAGGAGTAAGTAACCGTTGAATTGCTACCGGCAGACTTTGATTATAATTGCAGATATTGTTTATTTTCAAGTAGTACATTCTATTCATACCAGCGAATAAATGTGCGAAAATCTACCTTTCTTACGAACATAACTTCTCGGACCTATTTTCAATACAAATATAATGGGCGAGAGAGTTTCGTTTGATAACTTCGCGATAATTATCATCCCATTATATTATTGGCATATAATTCCGAGTCCCTCGCCCTGTAGCGTCGTTTGTTTTACAGGCATATTTCGCGACTCCGAAGGGGAAACTAATTTGTCGTGTTATTTCGAGTTGACAATTATTTTTCGGGAGAATACTCGATCCCCGATTTATTCTTTTATTCGATTCTTTGACAGCATTATCGGTCGACGGAGATGAGAATGAACATCGCTGACACTTGAACTGCATAGATCCTGCGTGCCACTTGGTCGGAGATGGACGCCAACCAACACTGCCCGGCTAGTCCTGGATTAACGGTCGACCAAGATAATGGTGAGCTTCCTATTATATCAGCCAAACACCCAATTTAACTATAAATGTATGTCTGCAAAACAATCATTGCTAAAACACACTTCGCGATCCGATACAGATCTCGGACAGATTACTTTTCCAAGTCTATGTACCACAACTCTCATCACCCTGTATCTTTGACTCGATACTGGGGCCTCCTGCTTGCTTCTGTCTCCCCGTATACGCCAGAAACTTTGACGACAACTCGGTTTCACTCAGCTGCAAAGGATACGATACCGACGCGAAATAATATACCTAGAGGTAAGATATTGTCCGTCTCATTATAGGGTAAGCCTAGGAGAGAAAGCACACTCAATTCTTGGAAATAGCAATAAATTCTCTCTTTTTAATGACAAACCTGAAATATGATTGATAGATCTCGAGAGAATATGTTTACCTTATTGAAATATAGTAGACTCACCTCGTAGTAGAGAAATATTTGAATAACCAGGATCAAAGTTTCAAGGTTTGAAAATAAATAGAAGGGTAGATAGCTGTAGGCCTAATTAGGCATCACATTTATTTTTTAAACATGGAACATAATTCAATATTGGTGATAAATTACTCCAGAGTCTCAAGTACCAGTCATAACGATTGAAATATTGAAAAATCTATTCATGCATGCAATAGTAATACTAGCTTATTGACATTCTTGATTCTGTTGAAAATAGTTAGAAGTTTATATCAAATTTAAAAATGGTTCAGGCAGGCTTACAAAATCAATCATAAGAAATATATTAGAATACATTTCATACAGATGTATAATCACAATTAGAAATTCTTTGGTACTTAGTTGAGAATGTTTGCTTGAAAAACACATAAACTTAATCTATCCAATGTACCCTGTGCTTATCTAGTTTTTATCTTCACAGGCGTTGTTCACCGAGGGAAACTAGCTCCTGCCTATCCTCAACAAAACCTCTTCAATATTCATCAGGACAGGGGATTCACACCAGGGAGTGAAGCAGTCCAAGCACCGGGGGAATGGGCGCAAGACAACTCTGCACCGCGGAGTATCAATAAAGTAGCATCAGCGAATGGTTCGTAATTACAGTTCCTTTTGAATCAGTTTTGATGAAATCTCGCATCTGGTCTGGTCTATAATTATTTTAAATTACTTTACTTTATAATTACTTTTACTAATTAAATCGAGTTCAATCACACATTACCAAACTATTGGGTAATTGAATAAGTAATTTCATTAAAAATGTAATCAGTGACTCGTAACACTGCGAATATCCATGTTATAATAAGATCGTTTATGCAATAAACATGTATTATTATAGTAAATTGGCGAATTCTTGAATAAATATCTCTTGAAATTGTAAATAATCGATCGTTGAATCATTTTACCCTGTCCTTTCCTTACCTATAAGTCGAAAATCATGAAAATCGCATGATTTCATAAAGCCCCGAACAATATTAATAAATATAAATATAACAATATTAATATATATAATATAAATAATAATGCGCCTTGTCATATGCAACCCGCATGCCATTCGTGTAAACGGAAGGGCCCATGTTGATTTTTGTTGCCTATTTGGTGTTTTCCGAATGCCTATATTCAGGCGTATTGTAGTAATTCAGAAAAAAGGTCGAAAAAAAGGTTCCGGCAGTTGATACCTTATCTAAGGAGTCGGATTTCTGGCAGTTGATACCTCGATTTTAGTCGCTTTACGATGAAATATCTACTGCCAGAAAATCGACCAATCAGGAGGCTGCTTGAGCCAATTTAGGCTCAATTTCTCGAAAAGGAGCCTCCTGATTGGTCGATTTTGAAATTAAATCAAGTTACGGCGCTACAGAGGCTAGCCATCAGCAAAATTCTGGATTTCTGGCAGTGGCTGGATTTTCACGGCAGCAATTTACTGCGGCAGCAACTTACTGCGGCAGCAACACGTGATTAACAACGAATAGCGTAGGTAAACCACGTGGTTAACAACGAATAGCGCCGCGGCAGTAAATAGCTGCCGTGAAAATCCAGCCACTGCCAGAAATCCAGAATTTTGCTGATGGCTAGCCTCTGTAGCGCCGTAACTTGATTTAATTTCAAAATCGACCAATCAGGAGGCTCCTTTTCGAGAAATTGAGCCTAAATTGGCTCAAGCAGCCTCCTGATTGGTCGATTTTCTGGCAGTAGATATTTCATCGTAAAGCGACTAAAATCGAGGTATCAACTGCCAGAAATCCGACTCCTTAGATAAGGTATCAACTGCCTGAACCTTTTTTTCGACCTTTTTTCTGAATTACTACAATACGCCTGAATATAGGCATTCGGAAAACACCAAATAGGCAACAAAAATTAACATGGGCCCTTCCGTTTACACGAATGGCATGCGGGTTGCATATGACAAGGCGCATTATTATTTATATTATATATATTAATATTGTTATATTTATAGTATATATTAATATTGTTCGGGGCTTTATGAAATCATGCGATTTTCATGATTTTCGACTTATAGGCAAGGAAAGGACATAGGAAAATGATTCAACGATAGATGATTTACAATTTCAATAGATATTTATTCAAGAATGCGCCAATTTACTATAATAATACATGTTTATTGCATAAACGATCTTATTATTACATGGATATTTGCAGTGTTACGAGTCACTGATTACATTTTCAATGAAATTACTTATTCAATTACCCAATAGTTTGGTAATGTGTAATTGAACTCGATTTAATTAGTAAAAGTAATTATAAAGTAAAGTAATTTAAAATAATTATAGACCAGACCAGATGCGAGATTTTATCAAAACTGATTCAAAAGGAACTGTAATTACGAACCATTCGCTGATGCTACTTTATTGATACTCCGCGGTGCAGAGTTGTCTTGCGCCCATTCCCCCGGTGCTTGGACTGCTTCACTCCCTGGTGTGAATCCCCTGTCCTGATGAATATTGAAGAGGTTTTGTTGAGGATAGGCAGGAGCTAGTTTCCCTCGGTGAACAACGCCTGTGAAGATAAAAACTAGATAAGCATAGGGTACATTGGATAGATTAAGTTTATGTGTTTTTCAAGCAAACATTCTCAACTAAGTACCAAAGAATTTCTAATTGTGATTATACATCTGTATGAAATTTATTCTAATATATTTCTTATGATTGATTTTGTAAGCCTGCCTGAACCATTTTTAAATTTGATATAAACTTCTAACTATTTTCAACAGAATCAAGAATGTCAATAAGCTAGTATTACTATTGCATGCATGAATAGATTTTTCAATATTTCAATCGTTATGACTGGTACTTGAGACTCTGGAGTAATTTATGACCAATATTGAATTATGTTCCATGTTTAAAAAATAAATGTAATGCCTAATTAGGCCTACAGCTATCTACCCTTCTATTTATTTTCAAACCTTGAAACCTTGATCCTGGTTATTCAAATATTTCTCTACTATGAGGTGAGTCTACTACATTTAACCAAGGTAAACATATTCTCTCGAGATCTATCAATCATATTTCAGGTTTGTCATTAAAAAGAGAGAATTTATTGCTATTTCCAAGAATTGAGTGTGCTTTCACTCCTAGGCTTACCCTATAACGAGACGGACAATATCTTACCTCTAGGTATATTATTTCGCGTCGGTATCGTATCCTTTGCAGCTGAGTGAAACCGAGTTGTCGTCAAAGTTTCTGGCGTATACGGGGAGACAGAAGCAAGCAGGAGGCCCCAGTATCGAGTCAAAGATACAGGGTGATGAGTGTTGTGGTACATAGACTTGGAAAAGTAATCTGTCCGAGATCTGTATCGGATCGCGAAGTGTGTTTTAGCAATGATTGTTTTGCAGACATACATTTATAGTTAAGTTGGGTGTTTGGCTAATATAATAGGAAGCTCACCATTATGTTGGTCGACCGTTAATCCAGGACTAGCCGGGCAGTGTTGGTTGGCGTCCATCTCCGACCAAGTGGCACGCAGGATCTATGCAGTTCAAGTGTCAGCGATGTTCATTCTCATCTCCGTCGACCGATAATGCTGTCAAAGAATCGAATAAAAGAATAAATCGGGGATCGAGTATTCTCCCGAAAAATAATTGTCAACTCGAAATAACACGACAAATTAGTTTCCCCTTCGGAGTCGCGAAATATGCCTGTAAGACAAACGACGCTACAGGGCGAGGGACTCGGAATTAATGCCAATAATATAATGGGATGATAATTATCGCGAAGTTATCAAACGAAACTCTCTCGCCCATTATATTTGTATTGAAAATAGGTTCGAGAAGTTATGTTCGTAAGAAAGGTAGATTTTCGCACATTTATTCGCTGGTATGAATAGAATGTACTTGAAAATAAACAATATCTGCAATTATAATCAAAGTCTGCCGGTAGCAATTCAACGGTTACTTACTCCTACGATTAAAATACGAGACGCGTGAATTCTGTCGGAAAAGTATTGAATACAATTTCACTCGTTTTCGACTAGCTTTGAAAATTGTCGATTATTTATTGCCGTCGTATAATATTGATCGAAATATTTTAAACTCACTCATGTCCAATGTGCCTCCGTTGTCAGCCTTCCCGAGCCGCAAATCTCCTCGACACGTACGTGTCACCGATGTTCACTCGAGGTTATATAGCCAAAAAGGAAGAAGAAGGAGAAGATGTTCACTCGAGGATGCCGCGCAGCTGACTAAACTTTTCCACATTTCGCACGTTTCTTTTGTTATACCGACGACCGGCGCCGGATGGGGGACGTCATTGTGGTAGGTCAGTTTACGCCTTATAGCTTCATTTGTTAGGCAACTATAGAACTCATATTGCACAAAAGATCTGCGGGTTGCGTGTAATAAGGCTCACCCCCTACTATTCTGTTCTTAGCGATTAATTATAATCGAGGGTAAAGCAATCAAGTACAATTTGGAATAAGTTCAAAATTAAGATTCTCGTTTCTTCATTGATAGTCGTACTTAGACCTATTTTATCGACTGTATTGAAGAATAAAGAATTGCTGGTATTATGTAACATCATGATTCCTATATCGTAAATGATAGGACCTACACGAATAATATATCATGTATTATACAAAAGAAAATGTAATGTGTAATGAAAATAAAACTGCCATACGAAAAAATAATTTCGTGCACATTTATCCTGCAGGACTTGGTCGCCCGAGTATTCAAATATATTACAGGATCCCTTATGATAACAAACAATGTACAATAATTACAATAATAGCATGTTTAGAGATTTAAATACGTACAATAACCGCAGGGTATAATGTCGCAGGAAATATCGATGAGTTATTCAACTCATAGTAGATCTGAGACTTGTTATATTTGATTTTTCTTCAATTATATCTCCTTGTCAGTTTTCACGAATTTATTCAATCGAGTTCCGTTGTAAGGCGAGTCACTGCCAGGGGGGTGCATTCGCATCTATAAAACAGAAATAAGATTTAGGAGCTACTGATCGCAGATAGGTATTTATTTTTTTTGTTTCTCTCTCAACTTAATCGATGTCTCAGTGTGATTCGAAATTAGCCGTCATATGACAGAGATGTTATGTTGGCTGAACTCGTACCTGATTATTCAATTCACTCAAAAACTAAAAGGGAGCAATTAAAAGTGAAGGTAGAGCAATTATGAGCATCAGGGTAGCAATTTTTTAGTTCCATGTAGAACCTCGTATCTCTATCCGTTCGGTCGAAACCTAGATTTGAATTCGGCCGGCATTTTAACATTGAAGATCCGCATTTTGTTTTTTTTTTTCCTCAAAAACTAGACTCGAGGATTAATCGAAATTAGCTGAGCAATTAAGAGCAATTATGGAGCAATTGTTTAGTATATAAAAAATCTAAAAATAATCAAGTTACCGGCTGACGGTAAGCCGTCAGATGTCGAGCCACGATGTTTTCATCAAACGGTAATTGTTTATCACTAAATAACCAATCAAGCACTTGGCAACCACCAAAATAATTGCCGCTCCCGACTCTCGGCCAC
This sequence comes from Tenthredo notha, assembly GCA_914767705.2. Taxonomy (NCBI): domain Eukaryota; kingdom Metazoa; phylum Arthropoda; class Insecta; order Hymenoptera; family Tenthredinidae; genus Tenthredo; species Tenthredo notha. The sequence goes on along the minus strand of OU611924.1, from coordinate 3,247,995 downwards.
CAACACGACTATCCTGTGGACGGTTGCATGTAATAAGGCGTACATTCGGCTATCTTCGTATCCAGGCATGGTGCGTTCCCACAAATATTCCCGGTAGGTCCCACGACGATTGCTGTTTAAAATGTATGAGAAATTCAAAAAAAAGTTACTCATCGACGCAGATAAAAGTGGGCAATGTAGAGAACGTGATACTGATATACCGACAATCGCGTAATATCTTCCGATGCTAATACTTAATTAGCTCTAGATCATCAATCTATGTTATAGTAGTTTTTTAATGAACTGATACTATTTCCTAAACGAATTAAATCCGGATATAGAACGAAGCTATAGAATGCAACCAATGCACTTTTTACCTCTTTTTCTTTCTTCTACCTGCTACTTTAGATACACACTGATAAAATTGATCACAATTAAGTCATTCGAAAATTATAAACCCCAACACAGGAAGTGAACTCTACTTTCAAGATTCTTCATTATTTTTTTTAGCACTTTTATGATACCCTATGATGCCGAATTTCAATGTTCTATAAAAAATTTACATATAAAAGGATAAACATTGGCTAAATTATTGATATCCTTGATTTTGTTAAAATATTCGTTTATTTCTGTCCGTCGAAGAACAGTGTTTGTCCTTTTTTTTTCCCCCCAGTAAGAAATGTGAATTTCAATGAAAATCATCGCATCTGCTTGATCGTATATTTCTTATTTTTTGAAAACTAACAAATTTGGTTTTTGCGTTTACGGAATTATTCTTTGTGACTCCAATTCAAGACTCAGAGACGAACACAAAAGAAATTGCAGGATCCTTTTTTTTTTTTTTTTTTTTATAAAGCCAACGAACGTTGAAGGTTCTTGAACGAAATTACTGCAGAACCTTTGGAGGCTTAGGGTCATCCCTTGAAAGTGGTACTGCTGTTCCATCTCTCTACGTGAACGCCCGCGTTACCCATACTGTTTCATATCCCAAGTCTATTTCCAACTGTCCCCGAGGGTACAGTGAGGAGTGAATGGTGGTGCGGTGTAATAGCGAAGTAGTAAACTGCGAAAATTATCAGAATTTCACCCCATTTCTAATTCTACCTTACAGTAACTATTTTATTCTACTACCCCGCAATCGTTCGGGCTCAGTCACATAAAAAAATACGTTTATTTCCATCCAGGTCGCATCTGCGCTTCGTGAATCAATTTCAATCGTATCAAACTGCTTGATTATATCCATTAAACAATTATTGGACGATCACGGTAGTAATTTTTTATTTTACAATTAAATTCGTTAAAAAATTTGCGAATATTTTATATTTTATTTGTTTAGGAAAAATTGAGTATTATATCGTTCATCGTTTTACAGTATTTTCTATTTTAATCAAACAAGACATCTGTTCAATTGGATATATCTGCAAAGCTGTGTAACGAGAGGGGGTGTATAAATATTCCGAAAAGTTTGATTAAATATACCTACGCGAATTTTTATAGATAATTTTTGATCGTGAAAAAAAAAAAAAAAAAATAAAGAAAGAAAAGAAAAAAAAAGAAATTGAGATAATTGGGTGAAAAAGTTTTATCGTCGGGAGAGGAAGCCTGATTAAAGATACTTTTACGTCGTCTATAAAGAGACGCGCAGGGGGTGAGTTAGCTGGTTTAGGATTTTTATATTTCGTTTTGTAAGAGAAATAAAATCCTGCGACTAGGTATATATATATATATATATCTGATATGGTAGGATATTTGGTTTTATTATATTACCGGATATCTTCTGACATATTTGTTACGGGTACAGTCCTGGGACTATATCATGGGGAACACGAACTACCCTTATATTCCATATATAGTATATATATGCTAGTGGTGGTGGTGTTGCTACTGCAACCACTGCCACGAGGCTATATCACGCGCGCGGCGTCATATTTACATCTTCTTCACATATGCGGACAGATTGGCATAAAGATATCTAGCATCCCCCTACAATTTCCTGCTACTCCACGAGCCACTTTCCTTAGCTTCACCCTCTTCTTCTTATTCTTGCGTCTGCACAACACTCAGAGATATCGGTTCTTTCACGAATCTGTACTTCGGTATGGGGATACACCTAGATATAATACTGCGATACGTAGTACAGATTTATGGATCAAGAAATGGGGATCAAATTTTTCTACCCTTCATTCTCCTCCTGCTACTTCAGTCTCGAATTTCTTTTTTTTTTTCATAGGACGTTCTTTCAATCCGGCAGTATTTTCATCCATTTATATCGTTTCACCATAACGCAGTATATATGCTTATAAGGGTGTCTGAAAAAAAAATCGACATTTTACTTTTACTCCAAATCTCAATTTTCTCAACTTGCTTTGAAGCGGTTTTTTAACTCGCTGACAGTTTTGGATGAAAATTTGTATAACTGATCGTTTTTCGAGACACTAATTTGAAATCTAAATTTGAACAGCTAAACAATCAATCTGCGGGTTATAGAGAGTCTTTATCGATTTCAACGTTATGAACAAATTGGTATACCTTGCAGAAATGGATATACCTATGAACGTTCGAACATTTTTTAAAATACACTGGTTTTATTCCATCTCTAAAAAATTCGTTACAATATTTTCCTGTATCGAGGATAACACAATCGGTATTCATTTACGTACGTAAAATTATTCTTTCCTATTGAAAAAAAAAAAACAAAAAAAAAAAAGAAAAATCCATCAATTATTGCGAAAATAGTGATAAAAACAAAAAAAAAAAATATACAAAACAATTTATTGCATGGTGATAAATTGGAGTATTGCAAAACTGGAAGTATAGTTGATAGCCACATGTATTCTGAAAATTTGGTCGAAATATAAACCCGATATTTCAAACCGTTTTTCAGTTATCTGCGGCATAGTGAAAAAAAAGGAACCAAAATCACCGTACAATTTTCTTGTGATTCCTGTTTGTTCTTGGATCTGTAAGCCTCGAGCTAGAGCGCTGTATTAAACTTTAAAAGAAAAATGTGAATCAAGTGAACATCATATTACTTATACTTACTTTTTTTTTTACTTTTTCTACAATTTCACTTTTCTCTAAGCGAAGTGGAATTCATCTAAGCGGAGAAAGCGTCTCGTAATAAGATCAACATGACCCCAAATAATGATGAAAAAATTATGTGTTTTTTTTTTTTTGCTGAATAGAAATATCGATAAATTAGAATTTCAAATTTTTTGATCGAAAATTACGTAAACGAAATTCCATATTGACGAAAAATTACAGATGTAAATGTCCTTCTCTAGCACAGGATCGATATTATATATTTATCTATTTTTCATAAATTGACGTATTTCAAGGCGGAATATCGGGGAATATCAGTTCACAAAGCACCATGATTTCATTAATTTTACTGTGGGAGAGAACTATAAACGATAAAAACAAAAATAATAAAAATGATTCGAAACCTTGAATCCTATACAACAACGTGGTATTATAGTAAAATTTGTTCACGGTTGTTGGGTTGTTCGAAATTAACTCAAACCTTAATGACAAAAATAAATGTGGCCTGAATCGGTATATCGGGTTCATGTCATTACCAATAAAGTGGAGGATTTTTCTACTGAAAAATTGAGATGCGACGATTTCATTCTACCCCGCTATGGTAAATTTTCTCTGCACATTACATCAAGAGTATATATATTAGGGTGGTTCTTAAACACCAAATTGACGAGTGAAGCATGGCAACCTTCAGACAAAAAATCGAAAAAAAATTGTCCCCAAATATTAGATTTTCTAAAAAATTCTAACAGGTGCCTAAAGAGTGCTGAAGTTTTACCGGTTCTTCTTTGTTTTTTCAATTTCTCTACCTTCCTCGTGAAATTTTACTTCGGAAACGACCTTCAGAATATTAAAAAAAATCCCATCGTAAGGGTGCTAATCGAAAATTCTAATATTTTCGTGTAAAATTGTGCAAAAAAATCAGGCTCAGGGGCTAACATCATAGACAGATTGACCGAAAAAATTTCCTTGATTTTTTTTCTATATAGTGGAATTTTTTGGAGCAATATTGACCCAAAATCGAATGGGAAGAAAAAAAAATCATAAGATCCAATGTTATTTAAACGAGAAACTTCGAACCTCTTTAGGCACCTATTGGAATTTTTTTAAAAATCTAATATTTAAGGATAATTTTTTTTGATTTTTTGTCTGAAGGTTGCCATGCTTCACTCCTCGAGTTAGTATTTAAGGATCACTCTAATATACAGAGATGTTCTGTGGAAAGTGGTCAGTCTAATGGCGGCACAATTATTTCTTTCCGCGAATGACAACGCTGCCGCTCGATCACAGACAATCGATCTACTGATATTTTATATGTCTGTGACTGATAATAGACGACGTAGCGGTAGCTGTCACGTCGTAGGTTAAAATGAACTGTCATATTACAATATTGTGTAATTAAATTGTAATATCGTTCATAATACGACGGTATACGATACTATTTCATAAATAAGTAGTACTGACTTGTTAAATTAATTACAGATATCAATTTCTATTTATTTATAACATTAGGTTATAAATAACTGTCTTGGTGAAATTTACGCATCTCGGAGTGATAAAGTTAATTAGGCAATAGCATACGAAATTGATTCTTTATGAATTCATTGCAGGTGTGGATTTCTGTTTATTTGCTGCATTATTTACAACCGTGCAATTCGTCGGTGACTGACTGATTCGCTGCATCCCTTGGACAAGGAGGGTTACGAACATAGCGATGTGAAAATCATTCATCGAGCAATATAATATACAATATTGTGTAATTGAATTGTGATATCGTTCCTAATACAACAGTTATCTATTTCATAAATAAGTAGTCATGAATTTTTGCTTTATTCTACACACCAATCAAATACACAATTAAATAGATTCACAATAAGAACAATAATTTCAATTAATTTATTACTCGATGAAACTTGAACACGCATTGATGGACTAACACATCACTTACGCAGGACTATTCTCGTACTTATTAGGCTGAGAAGACATGTAGAGTATTTTTTTATTCATCAAAGATGCCTCGTAGGATGGAACACTTTCACTGAATCAAGGCGAATATTGCTCGTTGAATGATATTCACATCGCTTTGTTCGTAACCCTACTTGTCGAAGAGATGCAACGGGTCAGTCAGTCATCGAAGAAATTCACGGATGTAAATAGTGTAGCAAATAAACAGAAATTCACACCTGAAATGAATTCATAAAGAATCAATTTCGTATGCTATTGCCTAATTATCTTTATCACTCCGAGATGCCCAAATTTCACCAAGACAGTTATTTATAACCTAATGTTATAAATAAACAGAAATTGACATCTGTAATTAATTTAACAAGTCAGTACTACTTATTTATGAAATAGTATCGTATACCGTCGTATTATGAACGATATTACAATTTAATTACACAATATTGTAATATGACAGTTCATTTTAACCTACGACGTGACAGCTACCGCTATGTCGTCTTTTATCAGTCACAGACATATAAAATATCAGTAGATCGATTGTCTGTGATCGAGCGGCAGCGTTGTCATTCGCGAAAAGAAATAATTGTGCCGCCATTAGACTGACCACTTTCCACAGAACATCTCTGTATATATAGTATTTCTTTTTTAAAGAAATGTATTCAACTACAAAATTAGGATTCCAAGTTTCATGACAAGGACACGTGGATTGACTCACGTATTTCTTTACCTCCCTTGTCGTCTAAACCACACAATCATCTAGGGTTCTTGGGTAAAGACGACGGTGAATAAACACAACTAGTGAATTAACATTTCAATGCATTTGTCATGGGTGGTAAGGTCCATTTACATATACCTACCTACCTACCTACCTTCTTTGATTGTACAAACAGGGTGAAAACCGAGACAAAAACCCCTCGGAGGGTTGATGTCCTGTATTTCAAGAAGGAATGAGACCTAAGATTACTTAACTTGCCCGAAAAATCTGTCACAGAGTTTCAACAGTATCGTACTACGTTTTGGCTCCAGGTATAAGTAGCGGCTATCCGCCATCCGGTACAGAAAAAAAAGAAAAAAAATGTTATAGCAAAACTCCATAAGTCCAGGTTTCATCGCTTTTCTTTCCTAACAGCTAAACTTACCAACGAAACTGTAAAGTGTGTATATTTGCGGTTGGTTAAAAATTTTATGTAGGTGCTAGGACATAGGTATATATACAGCGTGTCCCAGAATTCGCGACGAGGAATTAACAGAGTAAATCTTTATCAAAAACGGGATCGAAATTTCCTTAGCCGTTTTTCCCGGAAAGGCTTAGATTTCTCGTTATAATTATTTCAAATCCAGCCAATGACGCGCGGCTTATAAACGGACGTTCGTCGATGTGATTACCGCTCGGTTGTATGCGCGTCTCCCAGCCTATTGTCGCCGCGAAACAAAGTGCACACAACCAAGCGGCGAGCACACCGACAAGCGCCCGTTCATACATCGCACCTTATTGGCTGAAATTGAAATAATTATAGCGAGAAATCTAAGCATTTCCGGAAAAAACGGCTTAGGAAATTTCGATCCCGTTTTTGATCAAGATTTACCCTGTGAATTCCTCGTCGCGAATTCTGGGACACCCTGTATATGTTAGAATTTTATACGACTTGAGGATTTGCGGCGGTCTTTCACTGCGGAATTGGAATACTTTTAGTGTAGGAACGGTTCGTCTTGTTATCAGTGGTGGTTCAAGCGATTGCTGAGCAAGAGATATATATATATATATATATATATATATACTATATCATTCGGTGCAGTAAAGTATTATACTTTAACGGTACGATGGAGACTTTGCTCAGCCTTGGATTGTTATTGCTCAAGTTTCCTGTCTCAAAGTGAAAATTGAATTTGGAAAACTGAGCTCTAAGGGAGTTTGCTACCTACGTACATGTCGCGTACATCCCTGAAAGGGTTTAGCTCTTTAGGAACAGTCCCTCGTGCTATCGCTCTTTGCCTTGCGTGTGCGGTTCGGTTCACTTCCGAGGATCTCTTTATCAAGGCAATATTCCATTCCGGCACGTAGTCTCGACCGTCAAGTAAGAAGCTGCATGCGAAGTAGTGTATTATAGCCTTTTGCGGTCTGTTATACCCTAGGTACATATACCAACTCGCAATACTCTACGAATCGGCATCCCACCGCTGTCACCAATTTTTTTCCCTACGGAGATTGGCCTTTCGTCTTAAGAAACCTGGGCTTGAAGTCTTTTTATTTTTATATCGATACCATGGGGTTATAAGGTTTTAACAGATTATATTCACCCAGTATATATACAGGTGGCAATATTATTTCTCGTACTTGGTTATAACGTCGTCAAAGTTTGATATCAAAGTTCTGATTAAATCATGAAAAATGTTACATCGAAGAAAATGATTTCTGTGTAAATGTTACGTTTTATGCATGACAAAAGTTTCAAAGTTTCTGATACTACATTTCACATGTTTATATATGTCAATTCAAATTCCAATGTGAAATGCTTTGAATTCAATATGAACCTACGAATACCAGTGCAATAAAAATGTCGCGAATTTCAAACGAGCGACAAACTACGAGCTTGTTTCGTTTGTTCGACACGTTTCATTAGTTTACACTTGAAATTAAACGCGCTATTGTTTAATTATCATCAATTTGTTGGATAGCTTTCTCGGTAAATTCGATAAATTTTTCAAACAAACAATTTTTTCCTGTTCGTAACGGTCTGGATCTAGTAGTGTTCAATTTCAACAAAAATTAGACAAAGAAGAAATATGTTTTCGATAGAGTTTTGCTATTTTTTTTTTTTTTTTTGACATAGAGCTTTGAAGATTATTATAAATATTATAATGACAGCACTTTCAGTCGCCACAGTTAATTAACAGTCAGTACCAGTTGAATAATTGTCTACTCAGCTGGTATGGGGAATGGGGTAGATAAAGTTCGTTTGAGAGTTTGAGATAAATAAAGCTATCTGCACCAGGTTGGAGTCCCGTGAATAATAGGCAAGGTAAAGCATAATAAAAGTTGATCGTATATTGCTGGCGTTGTGGGCTACGACCGCACTAACTTCTGGGCTTGAAAAGATTGCCGGCATTATTAACGCTATGTATCACATGCACACGGTGCAGTGGTGAGTTCTCGGTGCGATCTCCATTGTTGCATTGCATTGCATCGCTTCGTTCCACGGCTTCAAGGAATTTTTATTTTTTTATTTTTTCACCTCATCCCCTACATAGGAAAGCTTCAAACTCCAGTAAATAACAAGGTCTCTGGTATTTTTCCTGATGCATTATATCTCAATTTTATGTAACAAAAAATATCTTGACAAAATTATTATTATCAATAAAGCTCGTAGGGGAACGTAGTAACTGCAGTGTGCGATATCATATTAATTTTACGTTTATAAAAATTGAAAAAAATTTCAGAAAAATAATAATAAAAATGAATTAGTACGCGAATTGAGCGAAATAAAACCTCTATAGAAACGCAAAAAGGGTGAAAGGTTTCAGAGTATCCCCACTGGGCTGACCATGTTGGCTTATAAATATTTGATATTCAATCCTTCTACGAAGTGGTTACTGGTATGAAACCAGGGACCAGCTATAGCATCTTATGTCTCACAAGTCGTTTAAAAACATGAACGGTTTTCGAGAAATCGATTCAATTCGGCAAAAAAAAAAAAAAAAATACATTATTTTTTGCTACTCGTCATCCAAGCTAATTTTACCAATTTATTGAACGTTTATTGAAAATTTGATATTTTGCTTGGATTCGATTTTTTTTTTACAAATTTTTATTTCGAGAGGAATTAGTCACTTTTGATCGGCAAAAAAAACAACGACATTTTTCGAGCGTGATTTGTAGGGCAATGAACATAGGTGGAGTTATATTTTTCTTCCAGTTTCAATCGTCATTTCATCAGCGATATTTAAAGAAAAAGAAAAAAAAAAAAAAAAAACGAAACAGAGGCTTTAGATATTTTCATATATACCGAAGTTATTAATTGAAACGTGGTGTCTTCTGGTGAAGATCATTTCGGATCTAGGTGACTCGTGAATAACATGAAATCGGCAAGGTTTTATAATCTGTACTTGCTGTGGAGAGTAGTATTTAAAAATTACAAAAAAAAAAACTCCTCTTTCATTTTGAAAAGTACGATTTTACCAGTTTTTACCGGAAAATATTGCTTTTCCATTTATATCGAAAATTCGCTTTGTACAGATCGTATATAGAATCGTTCTGTGCAATTCTCCCTTAATTTTCATTCTAATCGTCTGAGCGGAAATTTGACTTTCGCATATGTTTTGATTTCGGAGTTTGCTATAGCGATTTACGCGTTAAGATTGATTCTGACGGGTTTTAGTCAATGCTGCTTTCATACAACGCGTCTTCCTCTGAATTCTTTCAATCTAAAGATTTTTTTGCCTTTTTATATCAGTGCAATTCAGTGATTTGACAATTTTGGCTTTTGGGATTTTTTTATATTCTTCTAAGTCTTGAAATACGCGATAAAAATAAAGCTATCGGAATATACTAAAAAAACGATAATTAACTATCAAATATTTGGATCGATACGTCAAAGAGTTTCCACGTGATTCTCGTCACTTTTATTCAAAAAAGTTGGTTTCTATGGAAATGTTATAGGTACGCCGTAATTCGTGATTAAGCATTACTATACCATATCCTCACCCTGTATAGTGGGATAGCATTGAAAAGACGTGTTTTTGAATTTCATTTCTCAAATAAATGAAAAAAGAAAATGAAACAACTTCTTTTTTTGTTTAAATTGAAAACTTAAAAATATAAAACAAGGGGTAACTTTGATTGCATATATCGTTAGGAGTAACAGATTGTTAGTTAACATGATAAACACACGCGGAGAAAATAGATATTTTATTCTCTTAAGTTGAATTACTAGAATATTTACTAATTGAAATAGTAATAGTAATGAAAAACAACATCAGAATTAGTAATTTTGAATTAAATCTAATAAAATTTTAGTAAAATTATAAGCTTTAATACTTTTTAATTTGTAGTTTTCTACTAATTGAAATAGTGATAAGATTCTAGATTAGTACAGAATTAATAAACAAATCATATTTTCATTTGGAAAATTTCACTTATCTATTAGTAAAAAATTCACTAATTCAATATGTGACAATAAGTTTCACTAATTGAAAAAAGTGGATAACTACTATTTACTAATCGTATATATTGTACATTTTCAATAAGTGAATATTCACTATGAATTAGTAGATTTTTACTAATTCAACTTTAGAGAGTATAGGTAAACCGAAATGCACTATTTGTATTCCGTACATATAACTATGTATGTGATTCTCAATGACGGTATTAGATTCTCAAGATAATTGCCTATTCCATTATTTCAGATGTTACTCAACTGTCTAATTGGGATTAACAAGATACAGATTCGCCTCAAGTAGTTCACTACGGATTTAGATGAATCGAAGTCAAGCTCGACTAATTAGTGTGAAGCCTCCAGTTGATTTCTGTAACATAAGTGTATTGGAAATATCTGATTACCTAATTGGCAAAAAAAAAAAATAATAATAATTTGAATACTTGAATATTTTTTTTCAATACTTACTCAAATTATTGTTTCGACCAGATTTTATCATATCTTAATGCATTTTCCAATTTTTTTTTTTTTTTGATAAATAATTTATCAACAGGTGCGAATGCCGATGTTTAAGACAATAATTGCGCTTCGCTGCAACGTTTTGCCGCAAGGTACTATAATTATGCAGCAGAAACTTGAAGGCAACACTTCACCGAGGCGGTGCAGGTTTGCCCAGAAATCTGAGAGATAAGAGAAGATGATAATATTACAATAACAGTCTCAGCGAATGTAAATTTCCGTAAGTGACTTTGAAAGTTCGGTGTGGTGGATGTGACGGCGAGCGCATAACAGCTTAGGCGTCCTGATATCTAGCTATGTTCCGTTACTACTGTCTCAAGTTAGCTAATTTCGCTGAGACTCATCCGCGTCCGCGTTTACATCCTCGTTGGCTATTGTACTCGGCATAGTTGGTTCCATGATTTCCCGGTTTCCCGGCCTCCTTATCGTTCGAACTAAACCCGAGAAATAACTACCCTTACCCTGAGGTTCTAGTCGGTTTAAGGAACGAATGCAGGATATAATAGGTGAGGTCGGGTTCTCATCTAGCATTTCGTTTACCTATCATACATTTCGACGATATGCGGGAAACCGTCTCCGCGTAACGCATATACACTTCGAGTACTTAACGATTTCAGGTTTTAGCCGCAAGCTCCAGTTCCATTAGTGGATATACGATTTTTACTAAGGGGAAACCAATTAGGTAACGAGGCTTGAAAATTAACGAACTACCTTACCCAATACGATCTACTTTTCGAACCAATTTACTTCTTCTGTTTTTTTTTTTTTTCCTCTCTCGTTTTTCGATATCTCGGAACAAAGATTGTTAAAGAAAAGTGAAAAAATAAAAATATCGGAAATGATGTCGTTTCGGTCAATTAAAACTTTTCGACATCATTTCGCAAAGCTGCTTTTTAGTTTTTATACTGCAGAATTAGGGTGCTTTTTTTTAGAACAACTATTTCTTTTTTTTTCTACTACCTATTTAAAATATCGTAGTAGACGTCGAATGAGGAATCCTGTCCAATTTTCAGCCCTTAATTCCAATTCTAAGTACTCGCACTCGTCTTTTTAGGTTTTCTCATGCTAAAAGCATGTGAATATTACTACTTTTTCTTTAGCCGCGCACAACTCAGCCGCATTTCAATGGATTGTTATTATCCAAGACTTATTTGACAGAGAATTTAATGTTCTTCAAAAGTGCCCATGATAGTTTGATTGATTTGAAAATATTGAACTTGACATTTTGTTAGAATTTTATATTTCAAAAAATCAAAGTCCTTATATCTTTTGAAATACTGGTTTCAGAGACTTTATTCATACGACTTTTTTTGAGGAGAAATAAATTTCCTACAAAATTGTCAAAAAGTTTTTTTCTCCAAGTCCAACTGTTTATTCGCCCACAGTGAGAAAGAAGAATTATGCATAAAATCGACTTTGAAGGCTCACACAGGTGAAGCGGTTGAAACCACAGCCAAAATACCTAAAGCACTTTTGAAGAACACTAAATTCTCTGTAAAATGAGTCTTGGATGAGAACAATCCATCGAAATGCGGCTGAGTTGTGCGCGGCGAAAGAAAAATTCGTAATATTTACATGCTTTCAGCATGGGAAAACTTAAAAAGAAAAGTGCGAGTACTTAGAATTGGACAGGATTTCTTTTTCGACGTCTACTACAAGATTTTCAATGGGGAGTTGACTAAAAAAAAAAATAGTCGTTTCAAAAAAAGCACCCCACTGCAGAATACGAAATTCTTGGCACACCTTACGAAGAGTATGAAAATTAGTAGTCATATTCTCTCGAGATTTATTATTTTTTCAGAAATTTTCATTTTTGAATCGAATGAAATAATAATTTCGAAACGAAACGGAAATTTGGTGATGAATTTTGAATTCAATAAGGAATTTCGCAGTTCGCCAGAAGGACACATTAGTACGAAATTGTGAATTCATACGTCCGGTAGCACCACGGCGACAAAGAGAACGTTAAATCTGTGTGAAACCTGAGCAAACTACCCCATAGTGAATATTATTAGCTAGCAGATAGTGAAATTTGACTGTATAATATACTCCGTGGGTGGTATAATGACTTGTTGTAAAATCCCACTACCATTCAGGTTCAAGCTATATAATAATCGCATAGCAGACCTATGCAAAGTTTTAACCGTCCGGAATGACGTGAATTCTATCAAAGGATTATGTTAATATGATGTATACCGTAGAGTGAATTGGACTAATAAATTAACCGTAATCACCGCTATATAAGCTGTGATTATTATTATTTTATGTAAGCGATTATAACTAGCTAGAATGTTGCATATATATAAGCGACTTAGGTCATTTTTTGACATTTTTTGACATTTTTTTTTTTTTTCACCCAGACGAAAACTACATATCTTTTATTTTTGATTTGAAAAATGTCACGGCTAATTGTTTCGATCCGATTTACAGCCGTACATCCCTAACGAAAAACCAGGAATCTCTGTTGATTTACGAGAAGGGTGAACCGCCCCAGGGATAGGAGATACGCACCACCTACGCATCTGGTTTCAACCGTAAACCGTACTCTGTTCTATACGCCCGATAAACTCCTTGTCACGCAGATTCGGTAACGACAGCTGGCGGTCCGTGTGATTTCTATAATATTATACAAATCGAGCGACAGAGAATTTCACCCAACGTTTTACACCATTTATAATTTTTTTAGCGGTCAAGTAGCATTTCTAAATACGAAAAAGAACAAAAAGAAAAAAAAAAAACAGAAATTAACATCGTAAAATCGTTCAGAAGCAAAAACAATCACACTGTTAATTGGAGGATAATTAATATTGGTTATCGTTTTTAATCACAGGTAATCAATCATTTAGAGGGTTTGGTAATTGCGCGGGAAATCCGACGCAGGCGACTTTTACTTCTTCTGATTATATTGCTACGAATCATGGCCTCTGATGATAACTGAATCTGTAAAAGTTTTTTCAAAAATTCTCAAAAACTTAATACTTAACCAATTTCTGCCAACGTCAAGCAGTAATTCCCAAAATTTCATTTCGATTTGGTGTGTGGTATGAAAGAAATTGCGATTCGCGTTTTCGAGGTGATGAAATCGCTTATCAAAGCCCCTTAAATAGTAAAATCGGCAACCATAAATCAAGTAGATTAGATAATTAGTTTTAATATCAAATAACTTGAAATCCTGAATAGCAAATGACTTGAAATCCTGAAATAATTGTGATGATAAAAGTGATGATTATAAATGAAAAGAATAAACGTGTCTTTTTACAGTTTTCCATTCCTTTTGTACATTTTACTTCGTTTTTCTTTTTTTCTTTTTTTCTTTTTTTTTACTCTCTTATTTCCAGAAGAACGAACGACGTCTGGGTGTATAAATCCCTGTGGACTATTCACCGGGGATTCTTGTCCCGGGAAACAAGTTGTCAAATATTCTTCCAGAGTCCCGGAGGAGTTGTCCTCCTCCGTGTCTCCGTCCCAGTCTTACCAGAAACTGGTTGCAGATTTTGGATTGGGGATTCGAGTTCAAGATCATCTCAGCTTTCGTGGGACACTCGACTTCACCTTTTTTATTGATCGGTATTAGTTGTGCTACGATTCGTTACTCTAACCGTAACTCTCTGCATTTTTTTTCCACGCTTCAGAACAGAGGCAAAAAAAAAAAAAAAAAAATAGAGATTTAATTGAAAAATGAAAGTACCACGTATATAAAGTACTCACACCCTGTTTACATACGATACGTAAATAGCGGTCACAAGATTATCGATAGCGAAGAGCCAGTCTGTGGCTGATACCTATATCCATTTATTTGACCGAGCTAGAACCCTTTCGAAGCTTTTCCAACGGCAAGGGAAAAGCGGGTTGGGGGGAGGGGGGAGGGGGATGATGGTGAGGGAAAGTTCGAGTGCCGTAATCCAAAATCAAATATTAACCCGGTTTCGAACCGTTCAACAGACGTGGACCATCTACAAGTACCCAGGGGCAAGTTTGCGTGGGCGTACGAAGTGTACGTCTCTATCTTTCTACCCGACGTATGTACATGTATACCGTACGTACGTACGAGTGAAATACTAATATGTATTCTATCAAATCGATAAAAAAAAAACTAGTAAAAAATGAAACCAAAGAGAGAAACAAGGTACAGACCAGTTTCCTTGGGTTACTGCATGCTTTGAAGCAGAAGAAAATTTGAAAAAATTACTTATATCGTACATAATGTCGAAGAACATATGTCTAGAAGCAGAAATGCATGGGGTTGAGTTCCTTTCATTCTCGTCTTTCTCTGTAGGGTAGGTACATCTGATATATATACAGGGTGTCCCAGAATTTGCGACGAGGAATTAACAGAGTAAATCGTTATTAAAAATGGGATCGAAATTTCCTTAGCCGTTTTTTCCGGAAAGGCTTAGATTTCTCGTTATAATTATTTCAAATCCAGCCAATGACGCGCGGCTTATAAACGGACGTTCGTCGATGTGATTACCGCTCGGTTGTATGCGCGTCTCCCAGCCTATTGTCGCCGCGAAACAAAGTGCACACAACCAAGCGGCGAGCACACCGACAAGCGCCTGTTCATACATCGCACCTTATTGGCTGAAACTGAAATAATTATAGCGAGAAATCTAAGCATTTCCGTAAAAAACGGCTCAGGAAATTTCGATCCCGTTTTTGATCAAGATTTACCCTGTGAATTCCTCGTCGCGAATTCTGGGACACCCTGTATATATATATATATATAAGAGCCGGGTAGGTATCTCGCATTGACGCGTGACTCGGGTATTCAATTCTACGAACAATGATCTTCTCTCTAGAATAAGATAGAAGATGAAAAGAGTCTTTCGATAAAGAACTCGGCACGAGAATTCCGTACCGCAGAATCCTGGTTCTAAAAACGATAAGGGCTTCGTTGGTCTTCTATTTTTGAAATTATTTAATCACCTCTTGAATGCTGTCCGTTCGTAATCCGCCTTCGAAGAGGCTGTAATCTTTTTATCGATAACGAAGTTGGTACTAAACACTTTCCAATTATATGGCTAAATCAATTTTCTTTTTAACTTCCGTTCACCACCACTCAATGCACTAAATTTCCAATTATTCATCTTTATAATATGTATTATTCAAACATATTAATTTTGTGAATGAATAAATGATGATTACTGTGTATAAATCAGATATTAAAGTAAATGAATATTCGTAATATAATTAATCCTAATTGTGAGAATATTCCTCTTCTAGATGAATTAATACGGTGCTTTCTGCACCGTCCTAGAATTTCCCAAAATCTATCTCTCTAATTAGCATCAAGTTTTGGGCATTGTGCCTGCAGCAAGTCAGTCAGAAAGCCAGCTAGCTATTGCTCCGATGGAATTTCACCTTTAATCTAGCAGCCATCCGTGCCAAAGTTCATTAGTAAATTCTGTTTACCTATACGCTTCGCGGACTAGTATATATATTCGTACACGTATACTACTGTATCTGTATTATTAACTGTACACGACATGGTGCCTCTATAGGTATTCAACTCTACGTTTTGCAAAGCGAAATTATCCACGGTGTGCGGGGTATTCACTAGCTACTGCTGCAGCGCATCGTTGGGAAAATTGTTTTCGCAACACGCGAATGCGAATGCGAACCGAGTAGGTACTGTTACTCTTTTCATACAAGTCCTCTGTGTATGTATGTATGTATATATAATTTTGCAGAAAATTACCCAAGGTAATGATAATTTTCGTTAATTATTACGCAGTGGCCGCGGGTCTTATCGCAGCTCTCGACGTATGCGAACCGGCGTTTTTAGCATTGCAAAAAAAAAAAAGAAAGAAAAAAAAAAAAAACAGTTACGGTTGGAAATACAAGCATTGCTGTCTGGCTGTTGAAAAGAGGAAAGCTACCTCTCTGCAGGATTCAAGGCTTACGCTGCAAAGCCGAAGCCACCCTGTCGTCATGCCATCCCATGCCATGCCATGCCATGCCATGCCATTGAGTTATCGGAATATTTGCATCGAATTTGCGACCAGTTGCAGTGCGGCGTTGTGTTTCGACTCGAACTACGGCAACCCATTCCTCTGAACGATTCGCAAGCAATAATTTGCGATAGGAACGCTTCGCGCTTTGCTTGTTTTGCTTCCAGGTCAAAGTACAGTCGGCTGCAATAACTCTCTTCTATATTATGTCCGCGGAATTGGTCTCTCTTCATTTCTAGGAGGGAAATGTGAAACGGTTTTCTACAATCCGAGGTAATATCATTTAACGTGACCGTAGAAGCGGATGAAATTCATGATACAAACCCACTGCCTGACGTAGAGACATGATAGACGGGAACGTAATTCATCATTAACATCAGATGAACACGATATGAACATCGTAGGATAATAGAATGATGATGAAATGAAGATAATTGAACATTTCATCTAACTTGAACATGAAATGAGTCACATTTGAATATTGCATGGTCATGAATCATGATCGTTATAGAAACGAAATGATCAGAAAATAATGACTCAAGCATCGCTATTTGGATGACTTTGCAATTGATTATGTTACTTAAATTAACGTTAGCCGAATATCTAGCAGTCCATGATGTTGCAGATTCGAATACCGTTTTTCTGTGTCGATGATTTTTTTTCTTTCTAATCGTTTTCGTCTCTCTCATCTTTACGGGGTTAGATAAAGACCGGAAATGTAATCCACATGACTTGATCCCTTCCTATAACTCGACGTTCGGATGTACCATTACGCACATAGTTTACGATTGGATAGTAAATGTGTGTTTAGTGGTTTCCGTAACCACGTAGTGGTCTGTTGTCAATCACAGTAGGATATAGTAACAGTTGATTGAATTTCAACGTCTATTCCCCGCACGTCTATAAAAGGGTAATAGAAATAGGAAACTGATAATTCGAACGTGTCTTTTTGAAATTCAATATAAAATACAAAGAGTTGTAGATAGATATATCTCTCACCTCTTTCCTATACGCAACGTACTGTATTGGATCGAATGAAGTACTACTCGTGAATATTTTAGTCGCATGTCCAAATGAAGCCAACTCGGCACGCCACTCGGTATGGGTCAGGGTTCAACCGGAATGCTCACGGCATCAAAAGCACGTGAATCTAAATACCTACAAGAATAAACGTGCGAGGGGGTGGGTAGGTGGTACATGTATCCGTTGAATATTTTACTTTGTTTTCCACTTTATGAAGTAGAAATTTCCGCAGAGAACCGGCCCACGCACCGTAGTAGGACTTCCACACATACGATAGTGATATCTGCACATCAATTATTTATACTGTACGTATTCACGAACGAGCACATGACACAGGACATAGGGCACACTATCGGCTTTATTTTTTACGAACGAGATGTGGACCCGTCTTTTTTTTTTTTTTTTTTTACCCTCTAAGTTATCTGTAACAAAACCGGCCTTCGCCATTAAAAGCACGTTTTAGAGTTCGCTACTAGATATGGCCAAGAAGGAGGAGGTTGATGTCACGTACGAAAGTCACGTCAATGCAAACGACAATTCAAAAACTATAGGTACGATTCTTCTCATTATACCGAGAAATTTAACGAGAGCATTACACTCGCGCTCTTGCAACTATCGCGAGATTTCTTACAAGCTAAGTAAGATCATCGATCGCGACGTCTGTACAGTATTATTATTATTTTTTTTTTTTTCACGATTTGGGTCGCTAAAGCGTTTCAGACCAACTAATTCGAATTTTGTGGATTTCAAGTGACCAGGGTATACACATATGAACGATAGTACTCCGTTGGGACAAAGTCTGTAAAAAATTAAGCTTCGACCCCAAAAATGAACTGAGCTTTATCTCACGACCAGACATCGCTGTCTAGGTCAAACCGCGTAATAGTTTTTAAGATCGTGGTCTAGGACTGGTCTAGGATAGCGAAATAGCAAACCAGCTGGGATCCCGACGACAGGGTGTATAAAATCTCTGAACGCAACGTGACGCCGCCATCGCCCCAAGGGTTTCTAGTAGAAGACTTTCGGTTCTCTCTTCTTCACTTATCAAACTTTCTTCGTCTTTCTAGCTCGTTTCCTCAACCCTAGAGTCTCGTATTTACGAACAGCGTTACAGGCCTGATCGTTTTCTCGATACTTTATCTAATTGTGAACGAGGAGTTTTCCTCGTTGGTATATTTCGCCCTAGGCTCATTAATGGCTATAATTTTCCACCCACCCAATCGGTCTGGTCTAGAATAGAATAAAAAAATAAAAAATATATATATATATCTTTCGTGATTTTCTACGGGGATTTAATTAATTATTGTTCCACTGATTCAACGAACTCTGTTTTTACCCCCTACGCTATTTCTCATAAAATTTCATTAATATTAACACACCTTACCCTCGGACGTTAATCGAGGGTTGTCTTCCCTGCTAAAAATATCAGATAGAGACCAATAAAAAAAAACCTATCCTGGTTCTATCTGTGTTTTGTCTCCGTATTTACAGAAGTAGCTACCGTAATTGCGGTACTACTGTGAATACTGTAACTTCGGGTAGATTTTCTATGAATGAGTAATAGTCAATGTGCAAATAATTATAACACTTTTGAAAAGGTTATCTCGTATTTAAGCAGCTTCGTTTTTTATAAGAATTACCAGCTGCCGTGTTTCTTTGGCATAGGTAATTGTTATCAGAGTGTATAAACAATTTGTACTGATATTTGTATCCGTTACTTTCCGCACCGTTCACGTTGTATATGCTTCTATCTGTCTCTTCGGGCAACCAGTAAATGATTGTACCAAGATTCTATGTGCGGTGTCCGCAAACAAGTCTATCGGTTCTTTACCATGACGATGAACCGATGTCTATGTGATTCTATGAGCAACTGGGAACAGTTCTTATTGGTTTTTATAGGAATCTAGCGATGATGATATGACGATGATTCTATGAGCAGTGTCCGCAAACAATTCTATCGGTTCTTTACGGCTACGATGAACCGATGTCTATGTGACTCTATGAGCAACTGCGAATAGTTTTTATTAGTTTTTATAGGAATCTGGCGATGATGATCTCTACATGATTCTATGAGCAGTGTCCGCAAACAATTCTATCGGTTCTTTACCGCAACGACGAGCCGATGCTATGTGATTCTATGAGCAACTGGGAATAGTTCGTATTGGGTTTTATAGGAATCTGGCGATGGTGATCTCTACATAATTCTATGAGCAGTGTCCGCGAATAATTCGATCGGTTCTTTACTGCAACGACGAAACGATGTCTATGTGATTCTATGAGCAACTGGGAATAGTTCTTATTGATTTTTATAGAAATGGTGGCGATGATGATCTCTATATGATTCTATGAGCTGTGTCCGCGATCAATTCTATCGGTTCTTTACGGCAACGATGAACCGATGTCTATGTGACTCTATGAGCAACTGCAAATAGTTTTTATTAGTTTTTATAGGAATCTGGCGACGATGATCTCTACATGATTCTATGAGCAGTGTCCGCGAACAATTCTATCGGTTCTTTACTGCAACGACGAACCGATGTCTATGTGATTCTATGAGCGAATGGGAATAGTTCTTATTGGTTTTTATAGGAATCTGGCGATGATGATATCTAATATGATTCTATGAGCAGTCTCCGCGAACAATTCTATCGGTTCTTTACCGCAACGACGAACCGATGTCTATGTGATTCTATGAGCAACTGGGAATAGTTCTTATTGGTTTTTATAGGAATCTAGCGATGATGATATCTAATATGATTCTATGAGCAGTCTCCGCGAACAATTCTATCGGTTCTTTACCGCAACGACGAACAGATGTCTATACTATGTGAGTCTATGAGCAACTGGGAAGTATAAAAGTTCTTATCAGTTTTTCATGGCAGTCTGGTGATGATTACACATCGACTTGTTTCATTAGGACCCGTCGATATCTAGAAGATTCTGAAAAATATTTCCGGAAAGCCGGTTTGAATAGACTTGAAAAAACAATATCTATACGATGATATAAGTAAATTGCGCATAATATTCTATCGATTCTTTTTACGATTAACCGAGTAGTAAGAATTTCGTCAACATCGAACTCAGTTTTTCACTATTCACTATTCCACTACCAGTAATATTTGTAATATCTGTAATAAGATTTTATAGATGAAGCCACCATTGAATGTTTGCATCCGTTTGCAACGGTACCAGTCAATAAAATCCATGAGAATGTGGGGATATACGCAAATGAAATTTAATTACGAAATCGAGCATTCCTCAATATAAGTCAACAGGTGTTTAACTACTTGTTTCTGTCTGGTCAAACGTCAAAAAAAAAAAACATCTTAAACCAAAAATTTCACATATTTGGTTTGTTTTAAAACGGTTTCAGATAAGTGAATTATCGATCTTAGGCATTTTTTGGATCGACACTAGGAGCACAACAATGAAATCGTAGAGTTGCAATTCAGCGGTATGCTGGAAACAGCACTAATTATACTAAATGAAAAGTGGAAAAAATTATTTTCAATTTTTCTTTACAAAGAGGGGGTTTTGAAAAAAATAAAACACGATCCTAGGCATTCTTCATGTAGACGATAGGAACTCTGAAAAAACCAGCATAACAGCCCGACACGTTGCTAAGAAGAAATAGCACTGAAAAGCTTCGAACCTATAAACGGCAGAACATTCATTTCTAATCATAATTTATTTCAAATGGTTTGTTTTCACTTTTTAGGACCCAAAAACGAATAGTTAAATGCCCGTTCAGATTTACTGAAAAACGACCGACCTAGCAACTTCAGTTGCTTATCCCTTCAATAATAATTAAGAGCGCTTGCATGATGTTCATGAATCTTACATGCTTACAATTAAAATGAACAGCTGAGTTGGCATTCTCATGTTTGTTCATATCAGCATTGGTAATATTAACATTAACTTTAATATTGAATTTTATAAGATTCTATTAAACTGCCCTGCTAAAAATTTCGTATAGAAACGGATATAATTGCAGAAAGCGCTATAGAAACGGCTAGCTCGCGAATCCGTTTCCATCCATTTCTATCTGTTTCTTTAGCGTTTTCTGCACATTCTATCCGTCTTTACACGAAATTTTTAACAGGGTGGATGTCCTAGCATCACAAAGCGTTTGAGTCGAAGATCCTCATTTTCATGCTATATGTCAAGGCAATCATGCTGCCCGTACTCGTGTGGCGCTTTACCATCGAATTGACAAGTCATATCACATTTGAAGGATAATTTACAGAATGGACTGTCCTTCGGGGAAACGTTTTAATTCAGATGAACAAAAAGCAGATGACAAAATATTTGACAAAAACCCAAAATGTTAGGATAATTTTTTTCGAAATTGTAGTTTTTCTCGAATTTTTCGATCGTCCGCTCATTTCTCCAAATTAAAAGGATTTCCCGAAGGAAAATCCATTCTGCTAAATATTTTTCAAACAGCATGATTTTCCAATTTAATGGAAGAGCATATGGCGAGTATGGCATGTATAATAGTATGGCATTGTAACCCCACTTCTCAAGGACGTGTTTTAAAAAACAAATCATCATCTTACAATACGGAAGAACTAAAATAAACAAGTCTATTATTTAACTGATGATATATAAATATATATATATATATATATTAGCATTGAAAATGCTTTGCTACATGATACTTATCTTCTTTTTCCAAATGGTTTCTAGTACATAATGGTTTACAATAATGGTTTTCCAAATAGTAGACTACATGCGATACTATAATAATAATTATCGTAAACTGACTGATCGTTGCAATAATTATTCTGACGCATAATCTTCGTCGTTGTCAAGCGAGAGAGAAGGAGAATGACCGTTGTCATCCGTATCTAAACAAAAACATTCCGTAATGATTAGAACTGCTGAAGTGTGTACAATTTCACCATTTTTGGGAATTCAACTGGGAATAAAAACATATGCTGTTATTACGTTAATTTCTTTTGTATAAGGTTGACTACTCACCAACTTCTACGGGTTCATCGTCAATCCCAACATTTGCGTCCAGTATTTCTTCCTCATTATTATTCACGCCCACTGCGTAAAATAAAAATCGGAATAAATACAAAGTATAACCATTTTCTGGATACATTTCGAGTAAATGATAAGTTAGGGTGTCTACTAAAATCAGCCTCCAAAATTCTTTGAGAATAATAACAGGTTTTTCCAGCCGATTTTTCGATATTTCCAAGTGTATCGGGGTACGATTTTTCATTCACAAACCACTTCAATAATGCTAATCGGAGTCTCAATCCACTTTTCATAATGTTTTGAACCTACGAGTTTGCTAACTTTTTTCATAAATTGGGTATGTTTGAAATTTAAAACTCATGAAATTGGATCTGGATTTGGAGAAGAGAAAGCTACCTTCGCATTAAAAGGAAAAAAAAAAAAAACTATTCATAAGGCTAAAACTCCCTGGGTGGCACCAAAAGTCGTAATTGAGAATTCCAGGATTTTTTATGAGAAAAAAAATACAATGAGCATTCAAGCCTATCCAGATTTTTCCAGGAGCTAGACACCCTCTGTAAGTGTTTATGTAATGGATCATTGGCACGGATTTTTTTAAATATAAAACTAGCCGCAAAAAACTGACAATTTTTTGATTTTTTTGATGATTCAACTTCCAAATTAACTCAAGACATTTCATGTTTGTCACTCAAATCCGCGTTTCGAATTCGAGTTAAAATCACGCATTAAATGAAAAAGAAAGAAATGCGAAGTCGACTGATACCATTTAGGAAATCGCCGACTGCAGGTTGTACGTCGTCGTCTTTCGGGCGATTCAAGTCCGCAATCTTACGACTAATAAAAGTCCCTGTGTCCCTGAGATGTATATCTACTGCCACCTCATCTAACTTCTTCTCTACCGTTAACCAGTAACGAAAAATATCTAAAAATATAAGAAGACATTAATTAGATATATTTTGCAATGTACAGTGAGTTTTTCATCAACTGGAAGTGATGAAGTGCAAATCTGTATCAAGTACTAATTTATCTATTGAACTGTTCCTTTATATTTATCAACAGACTTTGAGTAGCCGACCCTTATAATTATTTAAAGAGCTTACATCTTTTTTGGATATTTAATGGTAGTAAGGTGGGTGTCCCAATTACTAAAATTTACTATTTTTGGTTATATATTTTTATCCGTTAGTTCGAAAATTATCAAAAAATTGATTCGTAGTCCTTGAGCCTGTAAAGTAACTTGTATGCGTCATAGAAAATTTCACAAGTCTTATCAATAATTTACAATTTACGAAAATATAATCGTCACCAATTGGGTCCTGACTCGTAAGTAACTGGTACACTCACCATATGTTGCCAGAAAAAAAATTAAAGTGAAGACTTCAGTGGAAAAGTCGATTTTTGTAGACTAAAATGTAGTTATAAAAGATCAGATTTTCAAAAGCATGCGTCATTTTGCAGATCACTATGTAGTACTATCAGCGCACAAACAATCTTCAATTATTTAAATCAGAAGGCAAATTTTTTTTTAACTCACTACAATATTACTTGGTACTTGTTAGTTTTTTTCCTCATTTTCGGAATCTACATTTTCGTTATAATTCATCAACAATGCACAGCTCTATTTTTATTTCAAATACAGTTGTATTCAATGAATTCAAATTTTCAGAAATAACGTTCAACTCATATGAACAACAGTTACAGGGAAAATAATGCTGATTTTGCCTGTAACTGCAGAGTTCATTTTCAATAATCGCTGTAACGCCTAGATTTTTCTCCAGATTATATCAGTTCATCTTATTTTGAAACAATTCTAGATAAATTTTTTCTAAATCATGGCAACTTTTTTTTCCTTTTTTCGTACCGAAAAGTAATTCCTCTTTCCTATAATAATCAAATCATCCTATACTGCAGCGGGCTATAGCGGTATTTTAAATTATTTAACATTGAAGTATTATTGCACAACGATGGCAAACATAAATTGACAACGTTCAAAACCTGCGTACATAACTTCTCACACCGCATATCTAATTTAAGCTTCAAACAGGAGATGATCAGGATATACATTTTCAATCTTGTGCAATAAAAATTCAGACGTAATGAAGTGTTTGCAAAATCTCTCTGTGGGGCTCCGTAAGGCTTATGTGCAAGATTCTTTGGATGTGCATTTTGATGCAGGAAGTTCAAAATTAATATAATAGCTTGGTGCGATCATTATTTAAAAATAACGTTATTTTTTGCGGATTTGAGCAATCATACTACAACTTTTTTCTCTAGTTCTCATAACGGCTTTTTGGCCAAGTTCCACTAGCGTCCTCTAGGGACATCTAGGGTAATTCAAGGCATTGAAAAACTGACTTTTTAGCAAAGCTTTACTACATTCTTCCTTTGAAATTCGAAATCTGTTTGTTATGCTGATATCTTAAAATCTCTAACAAGTGTTTTATCCCTTGATGTATATGTATATGTATGTATTTGTTGTAGACGGATTATTCTTCCTACAGTTACATACCTCGTATCGCATTGAGCTTACAGGGATCCAGCGCTGGCTTGGCGATAAGGCCCTCTTTTTTTTTACGATTGCAAGCAGTGCCAGTTACAGAACTCATTTTCAACACCTCTGTTCCAAAAACAGCAACAGCCATATATTTAACAAATAAACTGGGTGTCTTGCTCTTGGCCAATATTGTTGCCCAAGACGTTCCAGGTATCCACACGTTTCTTCCAATGTGTAGCTTTAAAATGTGGAGTAACGTGATAACATGCAAAAGTTTCCATTATGGTTATCGACAACAATTAATGTAGCAATATTGATCATACTGTACGTGATGGCATTATTTTTACATTTATGAAGCAACAAGACCATTTCTTAGATAGTTTCTACCATTCCTTCGTATTTTAAACGATAGCTCAAGTTGAGACACATCCAACGATAATTATTTCATTTGATCAAGGTTATTAGTTGACCTAATCACTAAATAAATACCATTTTATCGATTTGCCGTTGGTATCCGACAGGATAAAGCTCTGCGCCCACGTCTACGTCAGGTTGATTGCCAAATGCTTTTAGCGCACAGAGATCTCCGACAGCAGCTGAAATAAATATGCCCCTAATTATTATATATATGCGCACAGATGAGGTGACGCCAATTATACTCACATATTAAAATCATGAAAAGTAAGCAAAATTATTTTTATACAACGATATTGGCATCGATGCTTTGTGAATGTGTGATCATATTTGTAATATTAATTTTGACGTATCACAAGTTGACAATTTAAAATTAATGAATGCTATCTGACTGAAATTCATCATTTTGTTTACAAACACGAGAAACGAGTACCATAATATCAATTAACGATTATAACTGAACCAAGTTTTTCTAAAGAAGTTGTGGAGTATGTTAACGGTTATGAATTTTATCTCCCTATTTACCTTTCAAGGTTGTAAATCCGTCGATTACAGTTTTTTGGAGATCAATGTTCAGCCTCGTCAATTGCTGAATCAAGAGTTGTTTGTCTTTCAGTTGCCTCTCCAAACGTTCTACTCTGAGGTTTAGTTCTTTGAAGTCTTTATCCCTCTTCGATGTCATACCTGACCCAGAATTTTCATTCTTTTTTTGCAACCCTTTTTTATCACAAATTGTGGCGACTTTATTTTCTATTTCTTTCTCTGCACTTGCACGTTGTTCAAGTGTTACATCTGGCCTCATTTGCGACAATTTATTTTCAGGAATTTTGACATTTCCGTTTCTTGTTCCATTCGCTGCAGTTATACTCAGTTCTGTTGTTACATCTGACTCTTTTTGCGATGATTGTTGTTGAAAAATCGTAGTATCTTCTTTTGCTTTTCCTATTTCTGCAGATGCACTCTGTTTCGACGAAACATCTTGCTGCTTTTGTGGTAATTTTTTCTCACAAATTTTGGCATTTTCTTCTTCTGTTCTATAGGCTGCACTCAGTTCTCTCGCCACATATTCTGACTTCCGTTGCGATGCTTGTTTTTGCAAAATTGTAGCATCTTCTTTTCCCATTTCTTTTTCTGCAGATGCACTTTGTTTCAACGATGAATCTGGCTGCCTTTGCGGTAATTTTTTGCCAGGAATTTTGGCATTTTGTTTTTCTATTCTTTTTTTTGCCATTGCGCTCGGTTTGATTGGTATATTCGACGATACTGAACTTGCTTTCGATTTAATGGAATGAACAGATCTTTTTGCAGGTATTGTCTTTTTTGGAATTACACCCTTGCCGAGACTTTTGGGCGGTGATTTTTCTTTCATCTTAATTGCCACTGTGTCATCTGATCCATTATCAGAATTAGTTTCTCCAAGTTCCTGAAACAATGTGAATGCAATCGTAATGAAGGTTGTATTGCCATTTTTTTGATTTCATGAAAGAGCTTTGAAAACCATTGAACCGCAAGATAAATTTAAAAAAATGCAGAATTCCAAAATTTTGAAAAAAAAATCGGAAACAATTTTTTGTTTGACAGCTGATACGATCCTATTTAATTAATAAAGGCCATCATTTTTTTCCAAGCTAGCGCTGAAAGGTCGAATTTATGTACTAGTTTAAATTGACTCACTGTTGAATTGCAACATTTTTTAACACAATTGCATGTTTTTAATCTGAATACGGGGACAAAAAAATTATACGACCTTATGCCATTAGACACGCGATATATCTGCATAAAATTCAATTGTGTTAGAAGATCTTCAGAAATTGGAAAGTTTCGAATACTCCTGAACAATTCACATATAATTAACCAAGTAAAAGTAGCATACCTTTGGGTCACGCGAGGCAATGTTCCTTAGCTTCTTTCTCATCGCTGCAAGTTTCTGTTCGTTGACATCAGGTTGGGATTCCTGCAATCATGTTCCATTATTCATAATACCTAGATATACCAGAAACTTGGTTCGACGCTAGTTTTAGATCGTCCATACTGGATACTTTGATAGAATGAGTCTCCGATAGATTAGATATACCAAAAACTTGGTTCGACGCTGTTTAACGATTATATGGAATCTCATACAGTATTGCATACGTTTACTTAGTTTTTCACTTTTCGACAACCTACTACTATCAAGTACTTCTAATTTTTAAGTTTGCATATAAAGAACTCAAAAAGAGTTGGTCTGAAAAATTTGAAGAAATTCAGAATTTTCGTTTGAAATGATGTGAGATGGTGAGGTTTGGAGACTAGGTGAATTGATATGGACAGCCTTATACCAGTACCCACTCAAATCCGTGATATTAAACTCAACGTAGCTTATTCCCTCGTATCACCATAGCTCAGGTTCCCAGTAGCTATAGATAAATAACTATTTGCAAAAAATAAGGGAGCAGAATAAATAAATAAATAATTGCTAGCAATTTCACAATCACTTTCTCTACTCCAGTATGGCGATCAGAAAAAAATTAAATAATCGTTGTTGCAATAATCTCTACACTAGTTTAAAGAAGGGCAGACAACTCAAATATTGTACGGAAGCACAGTACCTGCTTTACGTTATCCAGGTTGTCATCTGTTTCGTCAGCACATGATTTGAGCGGCAACACTGTATTAGGAATAATGGCTCTTTTGCGTCCCAATCTCTCTTCGGCCGCTTGGTACGAGTCTATGAAAAAAATAATTCAAAAGCAATACCTTAGAGAAAAATTGAAAATGTAGATATTGACTAAACTGGAAAATTTATAAACATTTGCAAAACAAAATCCATCGTGATTGTTTAGCAGTCGTTGAAATTTGGAATGTTATTATATTAAAACAAGCCAGAATTTACAGTTTTCTAGTAAGTTATGTGAGTTGTAAGTTGTAAGTCATTTCCTACACGAGTTTAACTTATAATTAGTCTGGACCGTTTCCAAAGAATAGAAAACCATTTTTTTCCAACATTTTGCTGCGTCTGTGGTCTGTGCATAAAATAAAATGAACTGAAATGAAGGACTAGAAACAACAATTATTCACATAAGACATGAAAAGAATCTGGCGATGAGCACTATATGAATCAATTAAACAATTTTTTACCTGATGTGAAAATAATGGTCCCTTCATAGTACATGTCGTCGGTCCACTTCATCTTGTATTTTTGTAGGGGATCAAAATCCTTTGTTTGATCAAATTTTTTTATTGACGTCACAGGTAATATGAGCCGTTGACCATCCTCTATAAATCTGACGTACGCGTACATCGTACCTGTAAGGAAATTGGTATAAAGAAATACAACGCAAGTATAATTCATATACCAAGTTTCATGACAGCATAAAATAGATGAATGAAAATTGTTGGTAACATAATTATGGTATAGATTCTTGAGAATATATTTTTGAACTGTTATTAAATATTAAAATGTTTTGTTATACCAGAGTAATTAATGAGTCGATATTCGGATGACAGATTCCTTATATCAATTCATGATGGTTCTACCGTGCTTATTCCTGCAAAGTTGCCAGCTACCTTTACCGACACAGACAAGAGCGGGTCGGTTTACCTGCTAACGGCTGCCAGAGGTAGGTTCACAGACATACTGCGCTGCTGTGTTGGTGTAGGGCAACTCTCCCGGAATAAGCACGGTATAGGTTAAACCCCAAAAAGCACCCCTGGTGCAAAAACCTTTCGCCAAGTACATTAATGCGGTCACTACCCTCAAAAAAACCCCCCACAAAAATTTCTCCCCAACAAAAATGGTACTATCAAAATGTCTACCTACAAAAGGATTGAAATCAGATACAATTGCCAAGTACATGTAGAATAATAAAAGTTTGGAATTGAAAAATTTGTTCAAACTCAATAACGTTGTACTCGTTCGCTCGCTGCGCTCGCTCACTCGATTGGCTTATGATTATTGGTTGAAAAAATAATTCGGATGAAGAAATTGACGATGACAATATTTATCAAAAAATATTCACAACGAAAAAATAATTTAAACAAAATTGTAAACAAAAAATTTGGAGTCCATATCAAGCAGAACTCTCAATTCTGTCATCGATGAAATTTAAATATATCATGATTTTCTTTGCTCGACTCAAAGAAAGAAAAAAATGGGGGGTGAGGGCCTTGTAGCTGTTTGTCAGTGAAATACCCGGAAACTTGAGATTAAGTTCATCGATATATACTATAATTTTTGGTGTATTGAGGTATAGCTGCCCTCCAGTACGAGAAAATAAACTGTGTTGATCGCAACAGTCGAGACTTATCTCTGATAAAATCAATAAGAAAGCAGCACAACGGCAAGTACTAATGGCGTGGCCCCACGTGTTGCAATAATCGGATCGCAATATATAATGTCTAGCCTCAACTTGTTAGCGTAGACCTGATATAGTAAAACTTTAGTGATACGTTGTTTTTTGATGAAATTAATAATTTTGCAGATCAATTATCAGATTAAATCATGTTGGTGAATATTGTGGACGCCGGGCTGCGCCCACGTGTATATGTGAAAATCGAACCATGATTAATCTACAATTTAAACATTACACTCAGTTTATTAGGTGGTACATGACATAAAAACGTTGAGAATCTCACTTACCTGTCTTTTGTTCTATTGTTGGGAAGTGTAGATAAGGTTAACGCAGCAACTTCTTCTTCTTCTTCTTCTCTTCCTTATGGTTAAACACAGCAACTTAAGTAGCGGGAACCGCAACGTAGACGCCGTGCAGTCTAGTCGTTGAAAGTCTGGATGCGCAGTTCAAAGTGCGCATCCCACGCTGCCGTATAATAAGTCTTTATACGGCAGTTTCCACTTTCCATGCGCAGTTCGAAGCGCGCAACAGATCACACCATAACCTCACTCTACGTCTGTGAATCTCAACTGGCGTCAAAGTGACTTTCAATGCCTATTTCAAAAAAAATATAGTATAGGGCGCACCCGGTTTACGGGCATGCCACATAATATACTATTCATGCGAAAATAGAGCCTGCGTTTGGTGTTTTCTTTTTGAAAAAATTTCTAAATTTAGACATATTACATTGTTGTGTTTTACACTACAAACTTTGGATTAAAATTCACTTCTTGGAGATACAACAAAAAACAGTCGGACTCATGATCAGGTAGGTGGAGTTTTGATTTGATAAAACTGAGCTATTGCATGTCGAAAAGAACAAGTGTTGACCTTGTCTTTCTTGAATCATAAAAATTTCGTACAAAGACGGATAGAATGTGCAGAAAACGCTAAAGAAACAGATAGAAATGGATAGAAACGGATTCGCGAGCTATCCGTTTCTATAGCGTTTTCTGCAATTATATCCGTTTATATACGAAATTTTTAGCAGGGCAATTAGAGCTTTTTATTTATGACTATTTTAAGTATATAGAGAGAAATGTATGTAAAGAAAAGTCGATACGTATAGTAGTTTTATGTTTGTCCGAAATATTTTTTGGATGGGAGTGAAACGTTAATCCATCTTGTTGCAAAAGCAGCGCTTTGGATGAATTTGGGAATTAGGATCTCTGAATCTATTCATCGTAGAGAGATGTGTAAAAACCCATTTCAAAGGTAAAAGAATAATTTTCTCCGAAAAATTTTGTCCGTTCTTGAACAATTTCAAATTCTAACTCATACGAAGAGTTGAAATATTTGTTCATTTTTACTGACAAATGCGCATGTAAAATTGAAAAACAAATTCTATGCAAACTCCGAATTGGAGATACTAATTCCCAAAGCTGACTGTGCACTCATTTTACCACTCGATCACACTAGATGTTTCGATCTGTGACTTCCATAAAAATGAAATCTTCCGAAGAAATACAAAAATACGCATCGAATTGTTTTGATTGGTATCAGAATCGATTTGAGAAATACGAGTTCAATTCTTGGTCGGTTCGATGTGAAATCACCCAATTTGCAAACGAATCCGAGTCGACTGTGACTATATATTACGAGAATTATATTATCGTGTTATGAAGTTACAGGGTTTGAAAAAATAAAAGATGGCTGATCGTCGTCATTACAATCAATTTCTTGATCCGGACTTCCGTGAAAGTACGGTTTCTTCTCGGACAATTAATCGATGGAGAGCGGACAAAAGAAAGCGTGAAACAGATGCGGAAGAATCCGAGACTGCAATATCACAAGGTACAGTCATAATATATTACCGTATTCCAATTAGTGCGGTATACGCTTTTCCGAAAATCCGTTGATTCTATGCGGATTTTTTTAATTTCCATTGCTTATCGAGAGAAAATCTAAAAAGAAATTCATAGTTGATTCTTTCAGCGTATACTTCGTCTAAAAAAAGGGCGAAAAGATCAAAAGTGGACAGGGAAAAATCCGCGATTTTGAGTTCGATTTGATTTAGAATACCGCATATACCTGTCTTCATTGCTTATATATAGGAATTAGAGATCATAGTAATATTTTTTGCAGCCGCAGTAATCGTGGATGATGAATTATTCGATTGCATTTTTTTTCCAGATCCTGTTGCTGGGGTAACCACTCCTGCAGAAGATGAAGTAACCGACACTGGTCCTGAAATCTTACAGGATACAAAGAGTTGCTCTGATGATTCAGCTGAAGATAAGTTTGTTGAAATATCACAAGCCGGTGCAGGGAGTGCTGACTCTGATAATCTTGCAGTGCAAGAATGCAGAGACGGCAAAAGTACACAGAATGTTGACAGAAATTCTCATAGCGACGACAAAGAACAGTCTTCTACTGAAGACGACGAAGATCAACCAGCTTCTACTGAAGACAACGAAGAACAACGTTCTACTGACGAAGACTCTATAATTATGTTTGAACGATCAAATCTCAGTACTGCCGCGGTATCTGCAATGATCGTAGCTTTCACGCTCAGATTTGGGATATCATATCAGGCACAGGGGGCTCTCATAGAATTAGTTAAAACCCTTGCTGGCGATGAATACAAAAATGTAAGGATGAATAATTATTTTTTACGACAGCACTATGATCCCCCCGTAGATAAAGTGAAGCTGAATTTCTATTGTGAAAGTTGTTCAAAAATGTTGCATCAAACTAATCCTCAGCGGATGAAAAAAATCACTGTGATCTGTGAAGCGTGCGACAAAGGATATACACTGTCCACCATGTCATCGAATTTTTTTTTTTCCATTGATATTAGGTATCAATTAGAAATGTTGTTCAAAGATATAAAGCTCCAAACCTCGCTGTTAGAAGTTCTCAACAAAATTCAAAGTTTCGATGGCAGTGATAACGTGCGAGATGTATGCGATGGCAGTATATATAAAAAGGCTATCACTGAAATAAGCGCGAATAGAACCATAACCTTTAATTTCAACACTGATGGAACACCTTTATTCCGCAGTTCCAAGCGTAGTTTGTGGCCAATACAATTGATGATCAACGAATTGCCCCCTAACGTCCGTGGCAAAAATTTGATTTTAGCTGGAATGTGGATTAGCACTAAAGAACCCAAACCACAATTTATGAACTTGTACTTGACATCCTTCGTCGAACAAGTTAACGATTTGAGCACAAGAGGAATATCTTTAAGAACTGTTGGTGGACAAAAAATCTTGGTGAAGGCTGTTCCTCTATGTGCCTCGGTTGATTCTGTTGCCCGGCCTATCCTTCAAAATCGTATCCAATTTAACGGTTATGACGGTTGTTCGTGGTGTTATATACACGGAAAGTACGTAAATAACTTGGTTCGACAAACCTTCGTAGAAGCAGATGTTGATAATCGAACCCATGACAGTCATTTGAAAGACATCGAAGAAGCTATTAGTCGCCGCACAGTATTCAGAGCTGTTAAAGGACAATCGATTCTAACCACATTGTTGTCGTTTGACATGATCTGGGGATTTCCCGTAGATTATCTGCACGCCGTGCTGCTGGGAGTGATTCAACTTTTGTGGGAGTTGTGGACTCGCCCAGGCCAACAATTCTTTTTGAAGCCATCACAGCGAACGATAATAAATGAACGATTGAATTCAATTTCCCCACCACACGATGTTCATCGATTACCAAGAGATTTGAATGAAAAGGCAAAATGGAAAGGCAGTGAATGGCGTTCTTGGTTGTTATTTTATAGCTTGCCTTGTTTAAATGGTATATGTCGGAAATAATTGCATGTTAACGCGCCATAAAATGAGGCGCATCGTTAGGCGACGGTGGCGCCTTCCGCTTCCTAGTACATAAGCTTGAGTTTAAGATCAGAAAAAAAGAATCGTTTGTAAAATTATAAGAACCCAAATAAATAATACTAAATACACTAAAAGGTACTGAGTTCAATTAGTAAAAACCAAATAATAAATTTAACAGGTTATGGGCCCAGGAGGTCTCGGCCCCCACTAATAAAGGGAAAAAAAAAAAAAAACTAAAAAAAAAGTGAGGTTAAGTAAGCGACGCACAAGAAGATTCTAGACGCTAAACGTGTTTCAGCAGTAAAAGCAACCCACAAAAAAAAAAAAAAAAAAAAAAAAAAAAAAAAAAAAAAAAAGTAAAAATAGAAAATGTCGCAGAACAACCAAGAAGATACAGTACAAATAGAAAAACTAAAAGGTAACGAAAATTTCCTGATATGGAAATTTCAAATAAAGATTTTATTCACAGCACTCGGACTGGAAGAAATAGTAACAGGAACCTCGGTGCTGGAGGCGGAAGCCACAGAACAAAAGAAAACTGAGTGGAAACGTAAAGATGCACGCGCTCAGAAACTAATAGTAACATCAATTGACAGACAAACGTTAACACACATACTGGTATGTAAAACAGCCAAAGAAATGATCGATAGGATAGGCTCCATGTACGAGAGGGACACAGAACAACAAAAATGCAACCTTCTACAGGAGTTCTTCAACCTCACGTATGAAAAAGGAAGCGACATGGCAACACACGTGAGCAAATTGGAAAATCTAGCGTACAGACTAAAAACACTCGATAAAGACATTGACGATACCATGTTAATATCTAAAATACTGGCTACGCTACCGCCAAAGTACAAGCATTTTGCTAGTGCATGGGACTCGACAGCTGCAGAACAGAAAACACTAACAAACCTAAATGCTAGACTACTCGCTGAGGAAAGCAGACTGACACAAACAGACTCAAAGGAGGATGCAGTCGCCTTCAGAGCAACAGAGCGAAAATGTTACAAGTGCAGCGGAGCGGGACACTTAGCAAAGGACTGCAGGATAACAAGTAAAACTGATAACTCGGAGGTACGTTGCTACAAATGCAATGGGCAGGGACATATAGCCAGATTCTGTAAGCAAGAAGATAGCGCTAAGAAATCAACAGGATGCAGCATCTGCAAGAAAAATAATCACCTCGAAAAGGACTGTTATTTTCGTAAAAACAAGGCAAGTAATCTCACAGAAACAAACAGTAAAGTATCGTTCCTAGTTGGTTACAGTGAGGTAAATGAATGGATCTTAGACTCAGGGTCGTCATCGCACATGGCCAACGACAAGAAACTATTCAAACATATGGAAACGACGGATATAAAAATTGGAGTCGCCAAGAAAACAGAGACAATGAAAGCACAAGGAGTTGGAACTATCGAAACAAAAAGCTGTGTACTTAACCAAGTAATATATGTTCCGGATCTGAGTAGAAACCTACTGTCAGTCAACGCAATAACAAATAATAACGGAGAAGTACATTTTGACAAAGACAGAGCCGAAATTCGCATCAACAAGACAAAACTTATCGCACTACGCAACGAGTGTGGCCTATGGACTGTGGATCTAAATCAAACAATCACTGAAAACGCTCTACTAACACAAGAAAACCAAAATGCGATGGACTGGCATACAAAACTCGGACATCTTGGAAAAGGAAACATGAAGAAACTAATGAACCTGTCAGAAGGTATGGAAATAACTAATAAAGGCCTGGAAGTACTTGATACGGGATGTGAAACCTGTCTTAAAGCTAAACAAACTCGACTACCTTTTGGAAACGAAAGAAAAAGAGCCGAAAGACCACTTGAGATTGTTCACACGGACCTATGTGGACCAATAGACCCTTGTACGTGGGACAAAAAGAAGTATATTTTGACATTCCTAGATGATTTCACCCACTATACAATGGTTTACCTGATTGAAAGTAAAAGCGAAGTAACAGAAGCAATAAAGGAATATACGAAACAAGTTGAAACGAAATGGAACCTAAGGATGGCAAAGTTGAGATGTGATAATGGAGGTGAATACACAACTAACGAGTTGAAGACATGGTGCAAACAGAGAGGAACAGTTATAGACTACACAACTCCATATACTCCACAACTAAATGGTAAAGCAGAACGCCTGAACAGAACTCTGATCGAAAAAACAAGGAGTCTGCTGAAAGATGGAAGTATAGACAAAAATATGTGGGGAGAAGCAGCAAGAACAGCCACATATTTGTTGAACCGAAGCCCCACAGAAGCAGTAGAAACAACTCCGTATGAAAAATGGAACTCAACAAAACCAGACCTAACAAGACTCCAATTTTTTGGATGCGACGGGTACAAAAAGAAACTCACCCACCTTAAGAAACTTGATGACAGATGCGAAAAGTATACCTTTGTTGGCTACGCTCCGAACGGGTACAGATTATACGATGCAGAACGGAAAAAAATAATCATCTCGAGAGATGTGGTATTCTCTCGTAACAGAAAACCTGAAAACAAAATGAAAAGTAACACGACAGTCATAGAAGGTGAAAACGACGAAGAAAAGGAAGAAGAAAGGGACCAAGATGGAGAAGAAGAAATCGCGCAAGACCAGGAAGAAACATCAGAAAGCGAAGAAGAAGTACAATACGAAGATGCAAGACAGCAAAATGATGAAGAAGAAGACTACGGTCGAGGAAAGAGAACCAAACGACCGCCAACAAAACTGAACGACTATGTGTTCCTCACATACGAAGAAGCAATCAAAGGCCCGGAAAAGGCAAAATGGAAGAAAGCAATAGAAGAAGAAAAAAAAATCACTGGAAGAAAACAATACGTGGAAATTAGTGGACAGGACCGAAGCCGGAAGTAACAGAATACTAAGTAACAAATGGGTATTCAAACTTAAAGACGATGGCAGATACAAGGCACGCCTTGTAATCAGGGGATGCGAACAACGCTATGGAATAGACTACGAGGATACCTTTAGTCCTGTGGTAAACAGCAGTTCTCTGAGAACGTTGTTAGCAGTGGCAACTAGAAGAAAGGACAACATTGTGAAGTTCGACATAAAAACAGCCTTTCTCTATGGAAGCCTGGACGAGACAATATTCATGGAATTGCCAAATGGATATGATGAAAGTAACAAGGTCTGTAAACTTGAAAAGGCCTTATATGGACTTAAACAAGCTCCTCTTAAATGGAACCAAAGGTTCACAGCGTTCCTCATGAGCGAAAGCCTTAAACCACTAGAATCAGAACCATGCATCTACAAAAATAATGACAATTCGCTGACACTCGCCATATACGTGGATGATGGACTACTAATAGGCACAGACAAACTAAAAATGGAAAAATTGTTAGACAGTTTGGGCAAAGAATTTAAAACGACAATTTTTCAAAACCCAAAGTCCTTCTTAGGCATTGAAATAGAACAGACAACGGAGTACCTGAGACTGAAGCAAGCAAACTATGCAACCCAAATACTGCAGAAGTTCAAGATGGAGAACTCAAAACCAGCTAGTACACCCATACTAGACAATGATGACAGGATGGAAGAGACAAGCAAAGACTTTCCATACCGAGAAAGTGTAGGAAGTATCCTTTACTTGGCAAATAAGACTAGACCCGATTTAGCCTACAGTGTAGGTTTCGCAAGTAGACATTTACAAAACCCGACCAAGCAAGACATTTCAAATGTAAAACGAATCCTGCGATACATAAATCAGACAGCAAACCTAGGCATAGAATACAAGATGAAAGATTGTAAAGATTTTGAGGAACTAGTTTGTTATACAGATTCAGATTACGCAGGAGACCCTGAAACTAGAAAAAGCACAACAGGGTACGTGATATACTACTGTGGCGGACCAGTTAGCTGGTGCTCCAGAAAACAGCCAATAATAGCACTATCGAGCACGGAAGCAGAATTTGTCGCAGCAGCAGAATGTTGTAAGGAAATTCTCTATATTAAGGCATTGATCGAAGAGTTGACAGGGAAAACTGTCAAAGCGTCCTTAAACATAGATAACCAAAGTGCTCTTCACTTGATCAAAAACGGCTTAGGAAATAAACGCAGTAAGCACATAGACGTAAGATTTCGCTTTATAATTGAAAAAGTTAATAATGGAACAATTGATTTGAAATATTGTCCTACTGATGTTCAAACAGCGGATATATTCACAAAGGCCTTGGGACAAAATAAGTTTGTGAAGCACAGAACTAATCTCGTGAACTAGCTATGTCCAAAGGCAGAAAATCTTAACTAAATACTATAAGACTTTATATATAGTAACAAACTTAGCAATTAAGAGAAGATGTCGGAAATAATTGCATGTTAACGCGCCATAAAATGAGGCGCATCGTTAGGCGACGGTGGCGCCTTCCGCTTCCTAGTACATAAGCTTGAGTTTAAGATCAGAAAAAAAGAATCGTTTGTAAAATTATAAGAACCCAAATAAATAATACTAAATACACTAAAAGGTACTGAGTTCAATTAGTAAAAACCAAATAATAAATTTAACAGTATACTTGATAACAAAGCACTTCAACATCTGACTTTGTTAGTAAATAGCATTTTTAAACTTCTCAAACAGAACATCACCGCGAAAGAGCTCAAAGACTGTGAATATGATCTAAGTAAATTTGTTTTTGACTTTGAAATATTATACGGAGAAGGTTGCATGACATTTAATGTTCATAGTTTGCTTCACTTGGTAGAGTCGGTCAAACAAACTGGACCTTTATGGTCAACATCTACATTTGCATTTGAAAGCAACATGAATGGGTTGAAACGAAACGTTAACGGTCCAAAAGGTGTGGGTCAACAAATAATTAACAGAATGTTGACTACAAATAATTTTCGCTGGTCCACGTTATCGTCGCACTGGAAGAGTCACACAGCCGTAGAATATTGTACGAACTTGTTGTCTTCCAACCCACCTCAAAAGTACTCTTCTTCTGAAAACGTTGGGGAGGTGACATTTTTAGGCGACGGAATAGAGAGTGAAAATATTTTTGCTGAAGACATCGATTCTTTGAGTTCAAAAATTAGAATATACGCACGATGTATTTATAAGAAGAGAATTTATTCTATTAAGAGTTACAGCTGTGACAAAAGAAATGATGATTCTCTAGCGCTTTTGAAATCCGGACAAATTATTCGGTTGAAAAATATTATTTGCTCAAACCAGCAGTGTTATCTGCAAGTACAAGAATATTCTCAATCGGTGTTTTACAAAACGGTTCATATTTCTGAAATCAAAATTGAGTCGAGTACTAGAATTATTCCGATCAGCGAGCTACAGGACAAATGCGTGTTGATTGATCTGAAATCGGAAAATTTAATCTATGCGTGTGTCATGCCTAATACAATAGAAGTACAGTAACTCCAAGTATAATATAAGAAATCATTTAAAAATCGCGGATATTCTGAGATTACTGGAATACATCTGTTTTTTTATCCCTTCGTAATCACACTGGGTGGTCGAATTGACCCATCGACCTTTCAGCAAAATCATTCTATGATCTTCACAAATTGACATATTTACTTTTTTTTTTTTTTTAACCGTTGTCTTTAGATTTCCAACAAAACGACTTTTGATACATAATCTACACTATTCAAAGCATGTTGCGTAATCTTTTTTATCCACATCGGATGGATAGTTTTTTCACTTTTTTTTTTTTTTTTTAATTAGACTGAGTAGAATTGACCCAGTGTGACTTAAAAACCTTATTGACAAAATATCATGAAAATACCGGAAATACTGATGACAGTTATATTGCTGAAACTCACCATATGTGTATAATAATTGCACGCGAAACTAAATAAATGTGAACTTGAGGCAGGCGATTTGAGCTTATTTGTGTAATTTTGATTACAAATATTATGGGTGGTATATGTATATGTCGCAAACAATATATTCTATTTTCAAAAACCATTATTTGAATTTTCATTTGGTGTCAGTCCCTTTTATTATTTTTCATTACATACATACATGCGTATAGGATTTGATATAGAAACAGATAAAATCATAATCCGTCAAATGGCATATAGGTACGGTTGAGAACTGATATCGGCATATCTTACCCTTCGAATCTGCAGTCGAAAACACGGTTAGAAACTGACACAATTCACAGGTTATGGAATTCCATAGGAACCGATAGAATCATGAGCGTTCAAGTGCGGATAAGAACGGATATTGCCATCTTGCCCTCCGGTTCTACAGACAAGATACGGTTACAATCGGATACAATTCATTACTTATGGAATTCCATATTGGAACCGATAGAATCATGAGCGTACACGTGCGGATAAGAACGGATATTGCCATCTTGCCCTCCGGTTCTACAGTGAAGATACGGTTACAATCGGATACAATTCATTACTTATGGAATTCCATATTGGAACCGATAGAATCATGAGCGTACACGTGCGGATAAGAACGGATATTGCCATCTTGCCCTCCGGTTCTACAGTGAAGATACGGTTACAATCGGATACAATTCATTACTTATGGAATTCCATATGGGAACCGATAGAATCATGAGCGTACCCGTGCGGATAAGAACGGATGTTGCCATCTTGCCCTCCGGTTCTACAGACAAGATACGGTTACAATCGGATACCATTCATTTCTTATGGAATTCCATATTGGAACCGATAGAATCATGAGCGTTCAAGTGCGGGTAAGAACGGATATTGCCATCTTGCCCTCCGGTTCTACAGACAAGATACGGTTACAATCGGATACAATTCATTACTTATGGAATTCCATATTGGAACCGATAGAATCATGAGCGTACACGTGCGGATAAGAACGGATATTGCCATCTTGCCCTCCGGTTCTACAGTGAAGATACGGTTACAATCGGATACAATTCATTACTTATGGAATTCCATATGGGAACCGATAGAATCATGAGCGTACCCGTGCGGATAAGAACGGATGTTGCCATCTTGCCCTCCAGTTCTACAGTCAAGATACGGTTACAATCGGATACAATTCATTACTTATGGAATTCCATATTGGAACCGATAGAATCATGAGCGTACACGTGCGGATAAGAACGGATATTGCCATCTTGCCCTCCGGTTCTACAGTGAAGATACGGTTACAATCGGATACAATTCATTACTTATGGAATTCCATATGGGAACCGATAGAATCATGAGCGTACACGTGCGGATAAGAACGGATATTGCCATCTTGCCCTCTGCTTCTATCGTCGAGAACACGGTTAGAATCGGATAGAATTCATAGCTCATAGAAGTTTATAGAAACAGATGAAAGCATAGGAGTTCAAATGCGGATAAGAACGAATATCGTCATCTAGCCCTCCGATTCTATAGACAAACTACGGTTACAATCGGATACAATCCA
Source organism: Tenthredo notha (assembly GCA_914767705.2). Taxonomy (NCBI): domain Eukaryota; kingdom Metazoa; phylum Arthropoda; class Insecta; order Hymenoptera; family Tenthredinidae; genus Tenthredo; species Tenthredo notha. The sequence goes on along the minus strand of OU611924.1, from coordinate 3,206,921 downwards.
CAGCTTATGGAATTCCATAGGGACCGATAGAATCATGACCGATCAAGTGCGGATAGATACGGATATGGCCATCTTGCTTTCCAATTCTACTGTCGAGAACACGGTTAGAATCGGATAGAATGGATAGCTTATAGAGATTTATAGTAACAGATAGAATTTTCATCGGTGAATAACGATTAACAACTTGTTACTGTTACTACAACTATTTCACGTACAGATTGTAGTACGCCTACTTGTTGGCAATACTGTAGGAAACAGATACGGTGTGCAACAGTGAGAATTTTATTAAGACGGATATGTTTTAGACAAGCAAATGTCAAATAGAAGCTTAACTAGCATTTGACTTATAGAGTATGATAGTTTCAAACAATGTTGGTATGTGGATCTCCAGTGAAGATCTAATAACTATAAAATTGAAATGAAACTTCTGGAAACCGAAGAATTTCCTATCAGGAGATATCTTATATGATAATATACTTCAGGAATCGTGTATAATATCTCATAAAAACTCATTCTTTGTCTATAACAAAAGTCTGATAGAAAAATAGAAAGATAGAAACATATACAATGTTATACATATTCTGTGTGAGCAGTTTTTGGGTACAGATGGGACGTATAGAATCTTATGGGAATTATACACGTTCGTATAAATTTCTATCAGAGATTTTTAGCAGGGTTATTCACAGCGCGTACAACGTCAGCCGTATGATTGAAAGGAGATTAATTTTCGTCCTTTCTAGGTAGCCAAAAACCAGCTATCATATTTCTCGTAACAGACGTAGTAAATTGGCAAAGAGAACGATGATATTATGAATGTATACATTCTATGGAATGGTTTAAATTCGCAATAAGATTCTCTGCGAGAGAAAGAGAAAGTAAAAAAAAAAAAAACGTCCTTTCGTAAGGCACTTTGAAAAATTTCAGTCAAGGTCGTGCTAACAGCTGATAGCTAAGCTCGTTTAAAACGGCAGTTAATTCAGTAGGGTTTCAAGGTATATATACGGTCTCAGCCACTTTTCATAAGAGAGGATCGAATTTTTTTTTTATTTTTTTTTTATCATTCATTCACTAAGAATCTCTTTTCTCTCCAGATTTCGCACGTGTACACTTTAATGTACCCCTAAATCGCGATATTTCTTATTGAAATTTCTTATTGAATGAATGAGCCAGGATTGAACATCCTTCAAATCCGCTTAATTCTCTGTCACTGTGCTTTTCTGATATACAAGATTACTCGCTCAATCCACAAGCCGAGCCAATTTCACTCTAACCGAATGGCCTCTGGGACATAAAAATTCACGTATGTATGTATATATGTATGATACACCTATACATACATGTATATAGTAGCTACAGATATACTATATATATATATATATACCATGGCAGTAAAATTTCCCACTGCATCACATACCGCACTATTCAAAGACGTGGAATCTCAACTCGTAAAAGTACCTACGTCACTCTCTCAAGTCTCTGCAGCGTTGCAGTATGAAGAAAAGCTCTAAGGATATATATTCGAGGATGTATATATAACACATTGCACCCTATTCGTCACGTCGAGGGATAAAATAAGCTGTCCAACTAAAATATCGGACTATATAATCCGCAATTTTCTTCAACGAGAGTAAAGAGGGATGAAAAAAGTTTGAAACCGGAAATGCGAAGAAGGGATGATGTCGTGATAAGGCAGGAAAAAAAAAAAGCTCTGATCATTACTAATTTCTATCTATTATATTATATTCATTGTTTAAACCTTAAGGGTTGAAAAAAAAATCGTTATCTAGGGATCAGAGGAGTCTTTGAACTTGTATGACCGAAGGGTTGTTGACGAGAGATCAGAATCCAGGTGATGATAGCTGAACCGAGAATACCGTGGAGTTTGTGTGGTGGTCCAGAATGACGCAGGGAATCTGTGGGGATGGTGGAGGTGAACGCCGCCCCTGTTTGTGCACCTGGATATAGGAGGCTGTAATCAATACCGTGGAAGGCGCGCGCTGCGCCTGACCCCCTGTAGCTGCTATACCTGTACAGGTAAAGGCGCTGTCGTGACGTTATTTTTTTTTTTCCCGAGATATGAGAATCTTGCTGTTTCCTTTTTTCCGCACATCGTCAGGATTATAAAAAGCATAAAGGCGACGGTGATGTACAGTGAGATTATAATTTGATGAGTTTACAGCTTGGTATACTAGTCTAGAGGATGTTATTTACGGTCTGAGCTTCTGAGCTCAGGATTAGATATTAATTGTTTGACAGATTGTTGACATTGTCAGGTGCTCCGGCAGTCCGTGACGTAATTATAAGGACTTAAGAGGCTTGTGATTGGGGTCGTTTATTCCTAACGACGGAAAGCTACAGCCCCGAGGCCACGTGTACGGAATGAATTTTGAAAAGTTAATTCAAACCAGAGCGTCAGCCTGTGCTATCAAGGTAATCCTGGACATAGCATAAAGAACAAGGGCCAAGAAATGCTAATTAAGTAATCTGTAAAACTTCCTCGTTTTACCACTTCTTTCTTCGAAACAGATCCATCCTTACAGGATGAATTTCATTCACGGAGGATGCAGCTTAATGAAACAAACCGACCGTAAAGTTCAAGCGCAGTTCTTAACACAAATATGGTGTAAGCGGTGGGATCTTTCAGGCATAGGACTTGTTTTCGAATATTTAGATTTCAGGGAATGATCAAGTGCGGGCGGATCATCATCTTTACGATTTAACTGTGAAAAAAAGATGAATTGAATCTAGTGAGATAAAAATTTCACCTCCACAGCTTATAATTTCATATTAATAATCGTCATCACCGCACCTTGAGCATCTCGACAGTCTAGGTCATTCTATGCCAGTAGTAATATGGAAACAAGTTACAGACCTGTTGCTCGTTGCAGGTAGGATTAGATGCAACAAGAACGTTCTGAGAAATTTGGTCCAGCACTCCTACCATCTTTTAGAAATATTGACAAACTACGTCATAGAGTTAAGGGATGAGGAATTTTTAGAGCCAGTGTACGTCGGTCAGAAGTGAAAATAAAAAGAAAATTAAATGCTTCTTTGACCATCTTCATTTAGTCATTAAAGCTAGAATGGCATGAATTAAGTCTAGAGTTTATTCAACAGATGTCATAATACCAGCTGGCAAGCTTTTTAAAAAAATTGTTTTTTGTTTTTTTTTTGTTTCAGGCAAATGGCAATTTTCTTTTTTCGTTAGTTTCTAATGACTTTATAGAGTAGAAGAAAAGATCGAGCCTAATAACCATGGCGATATTTTTTTTCTCAGTTTTTAAATTGAAAATAATTTATTAGGAGGAGAGGTTCTTCTAGCTAGTACGCCAAATTCCTAAACCATATTGATTTTTTACAGATTTTATTTTTGCAAAAGTAAAAACGCTATTGAAACTTAATGCGACAGTATACATGTTGCGGATATCAATTCTTTGATCATATTTTTTTGAATATCATTATTTTTGGACTTTTTTTGGAATGAGAACTCCCTTAATATTGAAGAGAAATCTTTTTCGAGTTGAATGAATGTGACACAAAAAACAAAAAACAAATAGGACTGAATAGTATATTATAAATTTGTTTCCGTTCAATTTTTTGAAAGCTTGAAAAGCTTGAAACGAAGCTTTGAACGACGTGTATTTGACTGATCTCCGGCTACAACTTCCTGTACAATATCCTGTCTACCATGTTAACAAACAAGGGAAATTGATGAGCCTGGGTTTACGAGTAAAAAAAGTTCCGATAAATTTCTGATCGGAGATTCCTTGATCTATAAATTCCATGGCATAGCTTTGTAAACTACCTGAATGATTACGCTTTATGTTCACCCTTGTGTAACAAGTTTCAGCAAAGGCGAAGCTACCTTTGTATTTCAGGAAGTAACGAATCTGTGATTTAATTAGCTTGTTAAAAGTATGCGTCTCTTCAATATCATATATATATATATACAGGGTGACCCAGAACCCACGCGCCGCCTTGAATGAGTATATTCCCTGTCGAATTCTGAGACTAAAATTCCTATACGAAATCTCTCTAAGGCCAACTGTTCTCGAGTTATTGAAAATCACAATTGACCTATCAGAGCGTTTCTCTATGACCGTAACTATGGAGCGAATGACCTGGACCGCTAAAACTATGGAGCGATTGACCTAGACGGCCCATAACTATGGAGCGAATTACCCGGACGGCTGAAACTATGAAGCGGTTGACGTGGACGGCCAAAAACTATGGAGCGGACAATCTGGATCGCTGAAACTATATGAAGCAGTTTACTAGAAAGACGCTCTGATTGGTCAATCCCGATTCCTGATAACTTGAGAACCGTTGGCCTCAGAGAGTTTTCGTAAAGGAACTTTCGTCTCAGAATTTGACAAGGAATATGCCCATTCAATGTGGCCCGTGGGTTCTGGGTCACCCTGTATATATATAGGGCTTCCCACGTTAAATTAACAGCCAATTTTCCTCATCGCCTTCAATTTAGATTATTTTTATATTACGACGTTGTTACCGACCGAAAAGATTCTGGGAATTTTCTTTTTAACCACTGATTTGTAATTGGAATTCTTATTTTTTATTTTAATTTTTTTGATCGGTCATAACTTTTCCAAATATTGATTGAAAAAAAAAAATGAACAAAAACAAAACAAAACAACGTAAATCCATTAATATTTGAAAAAGTTATGACAGATAAAACAAAAAAAAAAATAAAAAACGAATGAAAATAAAATAAAAACTTACGTAAAACACAGTAAATCCGAGAGTGGTGTTATATTATGCGGAAAAATAGCTTGTCTCAGGAGACTCGATGCCGTTTATGATTTTTCCAGAAGTTGAACCTGAGGAGATTGCGATATTCTGCGTGGGAGACGTAAGAGTCTACGAGTATAAAAAAAGAAAAAAATCAAAAAAACACAAAGAAGAATATAAAGAGAAGAAAAAATTAGAAAAAATAAAAATAAAAATTGCCTTGGTAAAATGAACTTTGCTCTAAAGTATGAAAATTAATTAAAATAATATCGTGCTTAATTCTTTCTTTGATACTACATCAAATGTTTACCTTGTCCGTATCAAATAACAAATAATATCTATAGTACGTCTTACTCCTTACCTTTACTCGTGCCTTATGCTTTTGTTTGTATTTTATATACAGGGTGACCCAGAACTCCCGCACTACCTTGAACAGGCAGGTTCCTTATCGAATTCTGAGACGAAAGTTCCTTTACGAAAACTCTCTGAGGCCAACGGTTCTTGAGTTATTAAAAATCGCGATTGACTAATCAGAGCGTCTTTCTAGTCGACCGCTTGATAGTTTCAGCGTTCCAAGTCGTCCGCTCCATAGTTTTAGCCGCCCAGATCATTCGCTCCATAGTTATCGGCCGTCTAGGTCAACCGCTCCATAGTTTTAGCGGTCCAGGTCATTCGCTCCATAGTTACGATCGTAGAGAGACGCTCTGATTGGTCAATTGCGATTTTTAATATCTCTAGAACAGTTGGCCTTAGAGAATTTTCGTACAGGAACTTTCGTCTCAGAATCCGATAAGGAACCTGCCTGTTCCGGGTAGTGCGGGAGTTCTGGGTCACCCTGTATACATATATATATATATATATTTTTTTTTCTACAAAATTCGTTGACGTTAGTAAATAAGGCTATTAGGTTTATCTAAGAAATACAATATTTGAAATTCAAATTACGTTTCTATTGATATTTTAATAAAGTATTATTTCACATATCGATTTGATTCCCGCACCGTGAGCTTTCGATACAAATTTTTGCATACAATTTTTGTGTATATAATTTGTACATTAATATCATTATCGTATACTTACCGATTGACAAAAAAACAAAATAAAAACGTGAAGGAAGTCGGAGAAAGGCGTGAATTAATTCGTTCTAATTATTTCGGTTTTTTTTTTCTTTTTTTTTTTTTTTCATTCTTTCTTTTTTTTTTACTGTTGATAATTTATTTTATAATTAGTTACAATATACATCATAGGCTAGCTGAAACACTGATATATTAACCTATCCGTTCATACGTCTGGAGATAAAAAAAAAAAAAATGAAAAAGGGAACGAAACGAAAAACAAGAAAGAAAGAAAGAAAAAAAAAACAACAACTAGTAACGAAAAACTGAAAAATAAAAGAAATGTAAAATTTTCTTCAAATCTGTCGTCACGTCACTCGATGGTATAGTAAAATCAAATTTTATACATAATATATATTATTAAGGTGATTCCCTACCCAATTATAACCTGTTCTAAAAACATTTGGTTGAACAGGGAAAAAGGGCCTGTAGCGTAATTCTATTGGCGATTTCGAACACGTAGATCCTAAAATATGCTAACGCCATTTCTCTATTTTCGCCTGAAATGAACGCGTTTTGGGACCTACGTGTTAGAAATCGCTAATTGAATTCTTTTTTTTTTCTCCCGTTTTTGGTGCCGGGCTAGAGATATTCCATTCAAAAGCACCGTTAAGCACGATGTTTTTAGAAAAGATCGTATTGAGCTATAGTATCACCTTAATATTTTCTAAATAGTATGTCTTTTGTGGTATTTTTAGCATATAATTGTCACAGTCAGTCAAATTCAAGTTCCAGTAGTTATTTCTGTTTTACATATCAACAACTATAACAATATATAATATATTATCTTATAATCTGCAGCTTACTTATATCTAGTGTGTTTTTTTTTTGTTTTTTTTTTCTGTTTTTTTTTTTCTTTTTTAATTTTGAATATTTTTTTCCATCTCTCCTTCTTCTTCTTCTTCTTCTTCTTAGCTTTTTATAATAATTATCTATGTAGTCATCTCTTACGCCGAAGAGTATCAGAATTGATAGTTATATTTACATGCGCTTTATATCAATTATACAGGGTGTCCCAGAATTCGCGACGAGGAATTCACAGGGTAAATCTTGATCAAAAACGGGATCGAAATTTCCTGAGCCGTTTTTTCCGGAAATGCTTAGATTTCTCGCTATAATTATTTCAATTTCAGTCAATAAGGTGCGATGTATGAACGGGCGCTTGTCGGTGTGCTCGCCGCTTGGTTGCGTGTACTTTGTTTCGCGGCGACAATAGGCTGGGAGACGCGCATACAACCGAGCGGTAATCACATCGACGAACGTCCGTTTATAAGCCGCGCGTCATTGGCTGGATTTGAAATAATTATAACGAGAAATCTAAGCCTTTCCGGAAAAAACGGCTAAGGAAATTTCGATCCCGTTTTTGATAACGATTTACTCTGTTAATTCCTCGTCGCGAATTCGGGGACACGCTATATATAATATTTATATTTATATATATATTGATACATATATATATATATATATATTTATATTATATGTATTATAGCCCACGCGACTTACTGCAGGACATATTTTCACAGGTGACAATTTTTTTTTTATTATTATAATCTGTGAAACATATTGTTGTTTTATTTATTTATTTATTTATTTATTTATTTATTTTTAATAATTTTCTTTGCCAAATACGACTTCGAAGAATTTTATCAAAAACTTTATACTTTCGCCATCGAATATATTTTTTTGTATATATATATATATGGGGTATTCCATGTCAAATTATCAGCCCAATTATCTAACCTTCTTCAATTTTTATCACTTTCTAGTATAATGTTATTTATACCGACCCCAAATAAGGGTCGTAGAATTTGATTCAGATTTTTTTTTTTAAACCGCAATCAAAATTAGAAAAAACAAAAATCCGCAAAACCAATTCCGAAATAGCGATTTTTTAAAATCTGAAAAATGGGCTGCTCATTTGAAGTCGAAAACCCTATATATATATAAATCTATGTATGTATGTATGTATGTATACGTGTGTCACGCGAAAAATCGGCCCGCACGCGATAAAGGATCTCCACACTATAAGGCTAAAAGTTTTAATCTCATTATACTTATCGTTTTGCGCTTTCTTACTTAATTGGGCTGTACGATTAACACAGCTGAAGAAATGAATCTGAATTTTTATAATCAGGTTATCATTCTCTCAATGATCTATATACGATCCACCGTAATCTTTTTTTCGTTCTTAATTAATTTTGTCTTTTTTGTGTGTACCAATTCTTCGAAAAAAATCAGTGCCTATATTTTTTATATAGTATATTATTAAAAAACGATCTTTTCAGGTATTTAATAATTAAATACCTAAGTGCAATCTCAATTCTTTAACAATAAAGTCTCTTCCTACTAGTTTCACTTCACTTAGTCAATGATTTTTCAACAATAAATTTGTAATTTCATTTTTGTTTCTTCGTTTTTGTTGAAAATTCTCACCTGAAATTTCAATCGTTTAATATTTATTTACAATACGATTTTATATGGTTGTTTAGCAAAAAAAATTTGTTGTTGTTCCTTTACTCACGTTTTAATACTACGTACGTATACTATTACATATAAGCAATAAATATGAACATGGAACAAATTTTTGGAAAAATAAATTTCTCCACTTTTTTGAGTAAACAGTAAACTTTTTCCTTAATTGTCACACCCTCGAGTTTCAAATACATTTCATATTTGACTTTATTATGTATTTGCCCATGTGTCTCAATTCATGTGATCCTTATTTCTGGCAGGACGTTATATGGTATACTCGGTATACTTTTAGACTAAAAAAATTTTTCTCTCTCTCTCTCTCTCTCTCCATGAATCAGACAACCTTTCTGTTATACACCGAACGAGAATTCCGAGTTCTAGGTATATCATAAATTCGAGAATAAGTTTTAAATAAAGATTGAAACGCACTCTATGTCAGCTAGGTAACGCAACAATACATCATCGGCACGCGGACATGACATCCCCGTTGCTACGTGTCTCTCTCGTCCCAGAGTTTCACCCTTATATACATATAAACGCATATATATTGCAACGAAGGCAAAATGCATTGTTAGAATTCCGTATCTAGCTGCATCAAACGCATCGCATCTCCCTCTTGACTTTATGTATCTTTATAAATCTGGACCCCAGAATTGACGTCTGTACGAAGAACACGACGTATTAAATTTTGTATTTTGTATTTTGTATTTTTTTTTTTTTTTATATATCAATAATTAGATGATCTTCGTATATATTATGTGTAATATCAATCACCCGTTCATGATTATATTTTTTTTGTTGTCGTATTCTGTTTTTTTTTTTTTTTTGTTTCTGTATAGTTAGTTTTAATTCATACGTTATACATTGATTAATCCAAAGTTATCAGACTAACAGAGTATTTTCTTTTTATTATGTTTTTTTGTTTTTTCTTCTTTTTAATATGTTACACTTTATCGTAATCGTACAGTTTTATATATATAAGCATGTGTACAGGGTATAATATGAAATTATTCGATATTTTACTTCCGTTTTGGGGATAGAAAAAATTGTGACGATTTTGTTCGAGCAAAAAAAAAATTCGAGGTTCTATTAGTTTTGAGCAAATGAGAGCTGGGTCAAAATTTGAATAATTACATGGCGGGACTTTTAACGGTCACACTAATTCAGGACGCCACCGCCAGTTGGCGCGCTCGTCGCCTTTTTTTTGTTTTAAAGAGACGAACCGTGATTGGTCAAATTGTGACTCGTCGCTGACGTTTGTAAAACTGTTTTGATCTCGATTTTTATGCGGGGATAAATTCGTCGTGGGATTTTTTCTTTTCTTTGTTTTTTTTTTTTTTTTTTAACGAAGAAGACAAATACGAAATGATGAATATTTGTCATTTTACTTATATACCTTGTACACATAAATATTCATACTACTGTTTATATTTGGATAATTTTACATATTTTTAGCTATATTTGTTACATATCTATTATGAATAATAATATATTCTCATTTAATAATCACATACATCGTCGAGTGTTGGTCAAAATATATAATTATTTATAAAAAAGAATCGCTTCAGTTAGTACAGTAATATTGTTATTATTCTTATATTGTCGAGAGCAACCTAAACATAACTAAAATTTTTTTAAATACATATTTACATAGAAGAAAATGGTCTATATATATACTATATAGTTAGATATATAGTTACCACCGTACAATATATATATATATATATATATAAGAAAAATGATTGCCAAGCAGTGGAAAATCGGTGAAAATTTCTCAACTTTTATTTTACCGAGTCAAAAGAAAAGAAAAATTATCATCGGTATTATATTATATAATAATAATAATATTGAATAATAATTTTTTTCACTGAAAGTAGAAAAAGGAAAAAGGTATTCGGGCTTCACGAAAAATATAAATAATACCAAGATTATTATTTAGAATTTTATTTCAATGTTAAAAAGAAATTGTTAAACAATTCTTACCTTCAATGTCATTTAATTATTATTTTATATTTCATGAGAATTTACAATCGCGCGATTAATATGGGATTTTGGCAAAAAAACGGGGTTTCATTATTTTTTTTAAGATGATTTTTTCAGATTTCGATTATTTATTGATATGTTGCGACAACTTTTTGAATAGTTTCAGTTTTTTTTTCAGGGACTTATAGAAGAAGAGGAGAATCACAGGCATTAAGATCAATGCAAAAATCACGTACTTTGGTTTAGGTATAGCGATAATTATCATCAGATTTACTACGATCAGCCTCGAATATTTATTTTCCTGTATTCCGCAAACAGTGAAATTTATTATTTCTCATCGTTTCATATCACCCCATTCCATAAATTAAGCACAGATTTTTTCATGCTTGACCTGGACCCAGGGCCATGCCGAGTAATTAACTGATAATAATCCATCAATAAGTATATCGCGGCATTTACTATTCAAAATCAATCGAATGTTGAAACTCAAAATTTTGAGTAGTGTTCCATTGATGTTGAAATAGAAAAAAAAATAAAAAAAAAATTAATCCAGACGTATCGATGCGATGCACAGCCTTGGCCAGATCTTCTATTCAATAATCATTTCCTTGAGCTGCTTGTATACAGAAATTTTATTATACTATAATTTGAAACGAAAATAGTGCTTATGTTATTTTTTTTTTTATTTTTTTTAAATGTATATCATCTTTTGTCGTAATTAGCAACGTTCATACAAACTATACGATCCTCGTTAATTAATTTTGCTAATGATTTTATTTTTATTTTTTCTTTCTTCTTTTTCTTCAAACGCACGTGACACGCGAAGGTATATATTATATTAATTCGAAAAATATTTTTACCCAATTATATGTGAGAAAAGTGATTATATTCTCGTTTGCTGTATAATAATAATAATAATTGATAGGGGGAGGGGGATGATCAGATATTTTTTAGGTAACGTGTTAAATCGAATATTTTCAAATACCTATAGCATTGCAGTGATCGCGATTATTATGGTATTTGAAATAATTATCATTACGTTAATTAGCACAGCGATAGGCTATGATTAAATTTCGCATTACAGCAAACCGAATACACACACACACACACACATATCGGTATACATATCGCTCGAAATAATTTATTTATCGTTCAGTAGAACGTGTCACGGCATCGTATTATATATCCCCAACAGAAGATGAATATTTATACAAATTTACTTCTCATGGAAGTCATGACAGATATAATAGCGACGAAATTTCAGTTCCTGATGCTATAGATGCTGCTGGTTCTGTTTCGCTTACTAGTAAAGCAACAGACACAAACATAACAGCAGGGAATATAGTCTTGGTTGTTTTGCTTGGCCACCGTGCTGCATTGCCGCGGGATACTCTCCTGAAACAAAGGGAAACACTTAAATTCTCCAAAATAATTAGCGAAATTAGGGTTTTTTTTATTTTTTTATACAAATTTTTTTCTCATTTTAGCAACGATATGAGTTCAGGAAAATAGCATATTGTGATACAAGTGCGAAAAGTAGGCAATATATACGATCAGTAAGGCGAGTGCCATAATAATGCATATTGCCTATCCGCACTTGTGTCGAACGTTGTTTTTTGTAATTCATTGCCCGCCATCAGCACAAGTGCGCAAAGTTGAGTTATTCTGAAATTTGCATCCGCGAAATAAAAGCACTAATGCTGAAAGTAGAATATTCGCGATATGCGCATGCGATAACTCTACTTTTTTCCACTATTCGGTAATAAAGTACTTTACGCACGGTGAACAAAATGTTGCAATAAATGTATGTCTGAAATATAAATTTCCTCACCGTTCAGCACGTGAACCATCACCGATTTTGGCTGTGCGTTACTTGGGTTGCAAGTGTACTGGCCTGAGTCCGATGGTTTAGCTTGTTGTACGAGTAGAAAGATCCTCGTGCTGTCACCCTTGTCTGTCACAACGGAAACACCACCCCTTGGTGAATCGTAGTTTATAATCTGAAAGAAAATAAGTTTGTGAAAAAAAAAAAGTAAAAAAATATGCTTTTAATCTATTTTCTTACGTTTCAATTAAGGGGGGTGCCAACCTACGAGAAGGATAAAACGGTCATCGTATTCAATGTTTTATTGCGGTGGGAATAAAGGGCGGTAAATAATTGTGAATAGAGCATTTGAAAGCTACGAATTTCCGCTTCAAACTGATAAAAAGAAAAATCAAATATCACAAGAATCAGGTCCGCTGCGTCCATTTGAGTAGAGCTCTGCGAAAAACTATTTGCGAAACGGTGACCACGTTTATAGGCAAACGGAATATCGGAAACACAAAAATCAATACTTTTTGGAATCGTCAATGTACCCTCCAAGCTTCTATGGAACGAATTTCTCATTTAACCTTTCGTTTTTGAAAAATTGATGAAAACGTTCGCGAAAATTCCGAAAAACGCGACTAAATGCAAAAAAAAAAATGTAACTTGACCACGTTTGAGTGGATCAAAAATCCGTTCCATAGAAGCTTAGAGGGTACATTGAAGATTCCAAAAAGTATTGGTTTCTATGTTTCCGATATTCCGTTTGCCTATAAACGTGGTCACCGTTTCGCAAATAGTTTTTCGCAGAGCTCTACTCAAATGGACGAAGCGGACCTGATTCTTGTGATATTTAATTTTTCTTTTCTTCAGTTTGAAGCAGAAATTCGTAGCTTTCAAATGCTCTTTTCACAATTATTTCCCGCCCTTTATTCTCACCGCAATAAAACATTGAATACGATGACTGTTTTATCCTTCTCATAGGTTGGCACCCCCCTTAATAATACTAGACTAGATTTTGAACAATCTAAAGTCACAAATTGAAGACGTTTATTGAGGTGAGTTTAGTTAGGGTGAAATTTGCTGTGTGGTAAATAAGCTAAGAGGTAAACTTAGCGAAGTGTATATATATGAATAGACAGGAGGTGGTTTAGTCCGGATTTCAGTATAGAGAAGACTAAAATTTTAGTAAACGTAAGATCGTTAGATATAGGTATATAGTTTGAAAATCAGGTTACAACGTTGTAATATTGGTAGTGGTAAATCACGGTTAATTGGTACGTTAGTGAAAACTATTGGGTAGGTGGTTACCAACCGTTCGAAGTTTCTAAAGCACGAACGAAGACGTCTGGGTAACATTTAGCTCAAATAACGCCGGGTACGTTGGTCAACGCCGGGGAAGTTTGGAAAACAAGGAATATTAAGCAGGAAGGAATAAGGCAGTTAGGACCCTGCGACCCTCGAAATGGTTTCCCTAGTTCGAGCAACCCTTATCTATCTATGCCCGCCCGGTATCAGAGCCTCTTCTATCTCCATCTCGACGAGAAACCCATCTACCCATCTACTCCTGCCACCACCCTAGTAGCATCCATCTGCTCTCGTTTCCGATCTACTTTCTGTTTGGACTGCTAAATTCATTCGGTGATTCACCGAGAGTGTAAAAGCTCTCATTCATTTTCCCGTCAAATATTTGTACACCTTGTTCAGAGTATCACACAGTTACTCATTTCCGATAATATAGATTTTCGGCAAAAATACGGAGGTACACGTAAAATCGCATCGTATCGATATCGTTCAAAGACGGAATTAACTCTTTCAATTAGAAAACAATTCAAGGGATGTCAATATTAGGAATTTCCTTGAAAGGGGTGTTTTCGAATTTCATTCTGTAGTGTGGCTCTATTGGTTCTAAATGAACATAAAAAAAAGCTCTGTCAACGGATTTTTATCGATTTTGATTCTAGGTTGTGCAGGTAATGTGATTATTTTTTCCACACTCCGTGCGCAAAGTTTGATTTTGCATAAAATTCAACTTAACACGCGTTGTGTTGGGAAAAATGAAGTTCGATAAACGTGCGAAAAATGATTTTCGACTCGTGTGATAGTAAAAAAAAAACTTCACACTCGTCCGAGAATCAACACTTTCGTACTTGTATCGAAAATTACTACTATTCCCCATTCGATAATATGGATTTATAGTATAAGTTTAGTTATTATTTTTCCCAAGCCTGAGCTGATTATTTTGAAAATCTGATAAGCAAGATAAGAAGTCTTTTGGGGTCGCTGAATTCAAATTTTATGACAGAATTCCAAAATTTTTAAATAGCAGATCCAATATGGCTGTTAAAAAAAAAATTGGTATCCCTGAGGGTTTTGGGGGTCGTTGGATCGAAATACAACGACGAGATTTCAGAATTTGAAATAGCAAATCTAATTTAAACTGTGTGATTAGAGAATAATATTTTTTATTTTTTTTTTTCTCCAAGTGAGAATCGTAAATCTGAATTCCATTTAATAATTGTATAAGTAAGTATTATGAAGTTATGGTGTTGAAATTTCATGAAATTTAAAAATCTCGTTTAGAATTTATAAAACTTTCATAAAAAGCAACTATGCATGTATTCTTTTGGTAAAAAACTTTCTTTACGTTTCAACAAAGTTTTTGAAATTTCATTTACTTTCAAACGAGCTTCTTGAAAGGGTGGTGGGGGGGTGGAGAGGGAGGGTGGGGTGGGTTGGGTTGGAGAGTCACCATTCTGTTTCACAACAGAATTATTTTTCTAATAATTTTTTATCTTAGATGTTGAAAAAAATGTATGACATTGATAATTCAAATTATTTTAAATTTAATTCTAATATGAAGCTTATTAAAGCCATGTTTTTTAGTGTTTTCATTTATTTTCCACTATGCTTGTGTCTCAGTTAGTGCTCTTTCACGAGATTTTGAGTCTTTTCGACTTGTGCAATTAACTTTATAGAATAAGAAAAAGAATAAGAAACGAAAAATAGGTATAAATTTAGAGGGTGAAATATATATTCGTCTGCATAATTTTTTTTTTTTTACTGGCTTGATAATATAAACGAAAGGAATTGTGCGCGGTCACTGCTGCCATCATGCCACTGAGAGCTGAGTAGGTGTTTGTATAAGATAGCAGACTTTGCCTACTTCCGTTGATGAGTTAGATAAATCCGGTAGCCGGTGTTCATAAATCTCTTCTTATTTACCTTGCAAATTGAATGCATTTTAAACCATCCCTAGAGAGATATCTTCACAGAAAACTACCATGAGTTGGGGAGGAGGGGTGGTGGTCTGCATTACGTACTTTAAAACGAAAAATAAATAATAAAATAAATAAATAGGTAAATGGAATAAAACCAAGATTCACCCTCGAAGCTTTAATCCAGAAATTATCTTCAGGTGATAATCACCTGGGTGAGAAATTTTCAAAGGGGTTTTCTTTCTTCTCGTATATTTTACTATGTAAGAAAAAAAAACATCCGCAAACTGATTACTATAGATAATCCCATAAAACTTCAAGGCTGACAAGCTCACGTTTTTTTTTATTTTTTATTCTTCGTCAAACTTGATTCAAGTTTTGCTTCTTTTTGTTTTCTGAAAGACTCGACGATGCCTTTTTACAATTCTCATTCTAATCAATCACATGAAATCTTCAATATTCGCGATTTGTAGTCATAGATAGACATCAGAGACTATAATATAGCCCTTGCGAGCTTCTTGTGTATACGATTACAGAAGCCTTGTATGTTAGTAATTACATCCCTATCTAGCATCTCGTTACATGTTATAGACACGGGCCAAAGTGCTTGACTGCACAAGTGCGCTCAAATAACAACCACGATTGTATAATTATATACCTACCTCGACACACGATACTGGAACCGAATGATAAAGCAGCGAATAGCATTAGCACAATGATGAACTAGTAATGCATGATCTACGATATATATTATGAAATTAGTAGCTAAATCTACCCTGCAACCCCTCGTCGATTAGGTTTCTAGATTTTCAGTTAAAATTTCGTATCATTTTCATGAACTGATTAGAAAAATTGAAATGGAATTCGATAAGGGATGAATAGCGAATTTTTTTTTTATTACGAATCTTGATTTTACCTATAAGAGATAGTTGTTATGGATTAGAATGACGCTTTTCCTGGATTAAAGGTGAAAGAAAATGATGACGTATGAGGCTATTTCGAATATATGTTAACACAATTAAACCATAGCTCAGGGGAGCGAAAGAAATTTTTACCCTTTGGTTAACTTTTCAGACCACCGTTAACACGATTAGACATAAATTCTTTGAATCGAGAAATTTGAGTATAAAAAATGAGAGTGAGATTGAAAAATAATTTTTCACATACTTGGCAATGTTACATAATTGGGTACATTTATATCTCAGATTTTTTTTTTCTTCTCAACCACCAATTAGATCGTTCCAAAGTCTCAGACCATGACCGAGTATATAGTATATACCCTCAAGAAAAAAATAAAATAAAATAAAAAAAATAAACCAAAGCTTACCGAAGGCTTTCAACAAATAATGATCACGTACTTTTTTATGGATTGTGTTCAGTCGTGTTCATGTGCGCGGAGATCGAGTTCGTGTTACAGGAGAGAGTAGGCTTTAGCCAGTATTTGAATTTAAGAGAGGGGGTAGTGTTTTCCGTCGTGTCGTGAGAAGTAGGGCGGTTAACACCCTCACGTGTTGCGTGCGAGTAACAACGGCGATATTTAATTGTTCCTAAAGCTCTGCAGCCGTGTTTCAACCCTCATATATATATATAAATATATACATGTTTAACCGAGAAGAGAATTGGTTCGTGTAAAAATTACAGTATGAAGTAAATACAGATCGCTAATTTTTTACCCCTTCACGTATTATTGAAAAAAGAAAAAAATAATATAATTGGCAACAAATTCGTGAAAATTATTTCATTTCATTTCACCTAACCGAATTATTTAACACCAATTGAAAAGAAGATGAGAGATTGAGGACGGAATTCATCCCTTAAACTTATTCATTTTGAGATTGAAGGCTTGCGGTGTTTCAATGTTATAATGGGAAGAGGGAAAAAGCTTGGGTTTTATTCTGTCCACGAATGAACTTTTTCATTTCATTCCCGCATTCAGCCATCCCCGTGTTCTACTATACTTCCCGGTTTCCTGCCTCCATAAACACCCTGAGAAATGCGTTTCACGAATCTCACTCACCTTCGACTCTTCCCTTTTCGTGGAGATTAATCCGTATATATAACTTCGCGTTGTAAAACAAGAAATTTCCGCTTTTTCGACAGTTAACTTTATACCACTCTCTTCCTACTTCCATCTGGATTATCGCCATCCCACGCACCATTCCCCCACCCTTATCAACCCCTCACGCACCTATATCCCCAAGCTTTTTACCGATTCCGCAAGTCGTTACCAATAAATTTCAACCCATACCTTAAAAAAAAATACGTACGTATACATAAAATCACTGAGCTAAGCAAAAATCATGAATTGACAAAAGTAAAAGTCAAAAAAAAGTCAAAAACAAAAAAGGAAACTGTAGTTTGATATCAAAATAAATTTTATAAAATCCGAGTCTTTCTTAGAGCTGGGGGCATGACATAAAAAATCGTGAACTGATTCCGAGAGATCGAGGGTCAGCCCCATGCCGATTCGGTATCTCAATGCCCTATATATGTTCATATTGCCATAATCATTTTTGATTATAATTTTCTCATCAAAAATTATATCTCCTCCAACTGTATAACGTCAACTTTGTTTCTTATGGGATCAATTATACCCCGCGAAAAATCTAGATCGGTTAAACTTTCGTCCTTCAGATTTCTTAGAGAAGTCTACAACCACGGGGGGTTGTTTTGTATCCATTCTATCCGTTGTTCGTTTTTCTTTTCTTTTTTCTTTTTTTACTCTACCTCTTCAACGCTCGCGGCACTTTTACTTTTCGGGTAACACTTTTTCTCTTGTTTTCTGCCGCCTTTTTTTTTGTTTTTTTATTTCATTTTCTCGTTCCTTCGGCTAGGGGATGTCAACAGCTTTTGCTACAGTATTAGTTTCGTCGTTGGTTTATTATAGGTAGGTGTTTCTATTAGTACGAAAAAAAAAAAAAAAACAACAACAACGAACGTAGAATATCGATGATTTTGGTTTAATTTTTTATTTTCTACCCCTTCGGAAAAACAGCCCGGGTTATAGGGTGCGCGTAGACGTAACGGGGGAACAGAAAACTAAGCCTAGTATATACAGAAAATTCACGTTTTGCATCATGAAATGGTACTTTTTATTTTTTTATTTTGTATCATCGCAGTTTTTCAGCGGGAGAAAATTGATTGAATGAATTTATTGCATTACGCGTATCGATAGCTTCTCGTTAATTTTCTTTTCTTCTTATGAATATGATAAAAAAAAACTAGAAAAACTACACATTCAAAGCTTGCAAAAATTCAAAAATCGTGGGCGTCGTTATAACACTCAACACTTCCGGGCGAAAAAAGGTCGGCTGAAATTTAAAGGGAAAAAGGTAATGTCCGTAAGGGAGGAGAAGGACGCTCATCCAATTACTGATGTACGAGTTATTTTACCGTGAAAAGGTTTGAAGAATTCATCGCTACCTCTCTGCCCCTAAACCCAAAGTAACCCTTTGATTCTGAACTACGTAGGTAGCGGATAACAAGAAAAAAAGAGAGAGAGAGAGAGAGAGAGAAAAAAAAATGGTGCCGAAAAAACTCAGTGCAGGTAAATAATAATTTGGTAAAATTTGACCGTTCGGATAATTTTGAAATAAATTATTCTGAATTTTTAAGGGTGAATTTTAGTCGGTCTAGGGTAGGTATAGAAGGTGGTAATGTTGTGATCGCATGAGGACAAGTGCAGAGTATTTGACGACACGCGAACCGTCGCGTCGAGTGACGAACGTTATAGCGTTTTATTTTACCCTCTATACTTAAATCGAAAAATAACGAATGGATCGGGGTAAAAAAAACTTTGCAAACTTTTCATCCTTTTATGATTTGTCTGGAATACCGCTATTCCGATGTGGAATAAATCTGAGTTTGAAAATAGCCGAGAACCCGGATTTCGGATCCGTATACCATACCGCACCGCACCGCACCGCACCGCACTACGACCGGATCGATCATCTCTGAGGAACTCTCGCGCGGAATGCCTCCGTAATTATTCATCACACGCTCGACCCACAGATATTCACTTTGAAGTTAAACAGGGTGACAAAATCGCCAGTGTTATATATATATATCTGCAATGTAATGGTCGCCTTCAATCCACGTCCAGATATCTCCCTTCTCATCTTCCAAATATCAAGCATGCAACGATCCCCCTTCCTCTCACAAATTTAGGGGATGTTATTAATATAATAATAATTAGTAACGTTATACGTTGGTGTTTCTAATTTCATTAATTTTTCTCAGATCTTAAGGGTTAATACGAACCATGAAAAAGGGGGATGATATTTTTTAAAACACCCCAGAAAAAAAAAAAACATTTTTTCAACAATATCCGTTTATCGTTCAACAAATTCGCTTTAGCATTTTGTAGCACAATCAAGTAAAGGGATGAATATTCGTAGTCACATGCAGTTGGGAAACTCAAAGTAGTTTTCGTGACGAAAAAAATCCACGACCGGTTTTTTTTTTCAAATTCTAATCATTTTTTTTCGCTTTTTCTATACAATTTTCAGAAACTAGTAATCTTGGACTATGAGCCACGGCTGGTTTGTGAATTAACTGAAAAATGGATCGTTCGAAATTCACGGATTTTATTTATTTATTTGAATTTTGAAAATTATTTGAACTTCATGCTTTTGAATTTAGTATGAGCTTTTTAATCTCAAGGCTATAAAACCGTCTGACCCATCGCATTTCGAAAACGTTGTATGTAAATTTACGAAGTGATTCTACGCCGGATACATTTTCGGTTAATCTCGAAAATTTTTTTATGACAGCCGGCCATTACCTGGCAAAAGCCTAGTGGCTATCGTTACTTGTATATCTCAGCTTTACTCAATCTGTGAGAAAACTTTGATGGCTTACGAATATTATATAGCCGGTCGACACGCGCTACTCAAATTCGGTAGAGTGAAAAATAATGTATATTATTAATTTGCTTCCGATTCTTTTCTTTTTTCTTTTTTTTTTTCTTCTTCGTTATACAAAAATTTTCTTCCATCACTCCGGAAAAAAAAAACAAAAAAAAAGAAATGTAAAATTATTCCTGAAATAGAAGTGCTCGTAATTTCCATAAAAAAAGAAAAGAAAAGAAACAGATATATGCAGAATGGAGGGGCGGTGAAATTTTTGTTCATATTCGACTCACCGCGTCGTTGTGATTCCAAAATATAAACGCAGGTGGTTCAGGACTGTACCAGACGATGCAGGTCAGGTTAATCGTGCTTCCACGGTTGATGTACAAATCTGGACCACCGACAATCTCCGTTGTAGGCTCTGCAACAAAGAACATACATAAATATTGCAACGTGTATTGCGGTTATTGCAAGATATTTTACCTACGTATACAAAAAGCAAAAGCTTCAAAAAATGTTCATCATGGCGCTTTGATACAGGTTCTGCTCACCTCGAAAACTCTATTCGTAATTTCTCCCATACTACACAATCGATGGGACCAAAACTTCGTGTATCATTACTTCATTTTGGCAAAAGTTGGCTGAGCATTTCGTTTTTTGAAAATTTCAAACTTTTTTTTACAGATTACCTTATCATCCGACAAACAAGACGATTTATCGATGCGTGGAGTTGTCTTTTTTTTTTTCCAACACAACTCCTAGCTTTTGCTTGATTATGTTTCAAATGATTGTCGAACTACTGGTTGCTTTGTGTTTTAGGATTCCTGAATAAAAGATGTATGAAAAAAAAAAAAAAAAAATCGAATTTGGGATTCGAAATTATAGCAAAGCTAGCGTTAAAACGGAATTCTCAAACTACGCAGGTCATTGATCGTGTTACTAATGTGGCGAGCGATTGGACACAGGCTCACCGAAGCCACAGCAATCGCCGGATACATGAACCCCTTCAATTTTATTCCACTCGGTTTCCCTGGAAAAATTCAATGCGTTTCAAGTGGCAATCCAACAAATTCAAACCGCTCGAGCGCACTCGCCGTCAAATGTAATTCCACTTTATTCTTTTTTTCTCCTGGATAGAAAAACTTATGTATATACCGCACGCGGATTAAACTTATGCATCTTCAATCCTTTATAATTCTCTCCTCACTCACACACACAGATTTGTAATCCATGTTTTTTTTAAACGCGCGTCGTAGTATATAAATTTTTACGGTCTTTATAAAAGTTGAGTGGTTTTTTTTTTTACGAAAAGTTAAATTATTAGTATAGGTGAAAGACTTTTTTCTGTAACTACTTCATATCTCGAGTTTCATCATAATTAAGACTCACTGTCCTTTTTTTCATCTCTTCGTCTTCTTATTTTTCAATTTTCTGGATTTTTAATCAAAATAACTGAGGAAGGGGGTGGCATAATATTTCGGTTGTTGAATCTGCTGAAACGCCATTGAAATGATTTTTTCGATTTCTTAAATCAGTTGTAAAAAAATTGTATTAAATGTATTGCACTTTCCGTATGGGTATGCAATATGTATGCATAGATTTATTTCTTATTTCAAAATAAACTGGCTTTCTAGTCGTACCAACAGATTGCGACTTGATGGTAGAGTCGCCGGGCTTTGGGTCGGCTGAAAAAGCAGTTTGAAAAGCTCGTATACATTTCCCGTCTCGCTGGATGACCTACCGGCCCGGGAAAGTGCATATCGTATATATGTATATATATGTATATAAATATATGAAGGTATAAACTACATGGAGATATGGATACATATATGTACATATAATGTATATATATATATACAGGGTGTCCCAGAATTCGCGACGAGGAATTAACAGAGTAAATCTTTATCAAAAACGGGATCGAAATTTCCTTAGCCGTTTTTTCCGGAAAGGCTTAGATTTCTCGTTATAATTATTTCAAATCCAGCCAATGACGCGCGGCTTATAAACGGACGTTCGTCGATGTGATTACCGCTCGGTTGTATGCGCGTCTCCCAGCCTATTGTCGCCGCGAAACAAAGTGCACACAACCAAGCGGCGAGCACACCGACAAGCGCCCGTTCATACATCGCACCTTATTGGCTGAAACTGAAATAATTATAGCGAGAAATCTAAGCATTTCCGGAAAAAACGGCTCAGGAAATTTCGATCCCGTTTTTGATCAAGATTTACCCTGTGAATTCCTCGTCGCGAATTCTGGTACACCCTGTATATATACGTCGACGTCGCGTGTAAGTGTATATAGATACATTCACGTTCACGTTCGAGCGCATCCCATCTACAAGCCTGTAGAGAGGTCAGTTCGTAGATCGATGTGAATATTTTCCGGCCGGCTTCCTCTTCAAGGATTGACCGAAATAGCCGTAGAGCGTGCTTTGGCCTTTGTGCCTTTATGTGCTAAGGCTCCTCCTCACCGATGTAGGTACGTTACGTTACGTTATGTTATGGCTGACCCGTGCCAGCACAAGTGACCGGGTCGCCGCACCAACCCCAACCCCAACCCCAACCCCAACCCCTGGGGCATGTCTCTTGTTCTTTTTCCTCGAAGACTAGATACGAAATCCGCGTTATGATATCGGGAGGTAATCCTGTGGGTAAACGAAATGCACTAGACTTTGACTGGAAATATTGGTGTCCCATGAAAAACGAAATTGAATATCGACCGGCTATAAACGGAACAGAACTGAACGGTACACTTTAACATGAAAAACAAAATTTAGTCACTTTTTTTTTAGTACCTTAAAAATTGGAGTAAAGAAACTCGCGGAAAAGTCGATGACATCCGGTAATAATTACCAAAATCATACCAAACCCTGGATAACTTTTTGGATGACAGTACATAGCAGTACAGTGAAAGAAAATATCTCAAGTCAGTCGAAACGAAAGCCAAAAGACGTACTTTGAAATACGTTTTTTATTCCGGGATGACATAAGATCCCTTCATTATATTAAAACTTTTTGCATGAAAATGTTATTTTTAAAATCATTTGAATGACGTCAAGAAAAACTTCGAACATATAGCAATTTTGTGAAAATTTGTTGGAAACTAGTTTCGAGTGTGAAAACGTGTAAAAGAAGTAAACGATTTTCGCGATTCCTCTAGAGACTGACGTCGCGACTGAAACGTTTGATATTCACTGCAGTTCAAGATCTAAGATTGCGGCCAAGAGGCAATTGACCTTTTCCGCAATATTTCTATCCCACTTTTAAGTCCTTCGGTGATATAATCGCGGCTTTTATGCCTTGGGATAGACACGGACGTGTACTAGACTATAGACATAATTTATCGCTACCTCTATGCCAATGCGATAAGAAGTTTCCATACCTTGCAAACCAACTAGATATTCTACTTCGAGGTGAAAACAAGAAGTTTTATGATAAGGTGAAATTTCAATATTAATTCAGGATATCGACGATACTTTAATTCGTATCGATTTTATCGAGGTTTTAACAAAACCGTTCGTTTTTTCAATGAACCGAAATCCTTTGTTACATGTTTTACTGTTTTTTACCAGATTTAACTACGTAATGAAACTGATAAAGAAAATTGAGAATTTTCACGTTGCTAAACTGTATGACAAAGGCAGCAAATGCTTCAGTGGGAAAACGTATTTCTTATGCGAATTTACCGGAATTGTCGATGTATCAGATGCTGAAGTGAAATCATACAATCCTGAAGCCTATAGTCATAGTCATTGACATTTTCCTCCATACTGGCCACTCAATTTCCGCTTTCAATATAAGAACGTTAATGTATACAGTAGGGTGCTTTTTTTGGAACGACTTTTTTTTTTTTTCAACTACCCTTTGAAAATCTTGTAGTAGACGTCGAAAAAGGAATCCTGTCCAATTTTTAGCTCTTAATTCCAATTCTAAGTACTCGCACTTTTCTTTTTAAGTGTTCCCATGTTGAATGCATGTAAACATTACTACTTTTTCTCTAGCCGCGCACAACTCAGCCGCATTTCAATGGATTGTTCTCATCCAAGACTCATTTTACAGAGAATTTAGTGTTCTTCAAAAGTGCTTCCGGTAGTTTGGCTGTGGTTTCAACCGCTGCACCTGTGTAAGCCTTCAAAGTCGATTTTATCCATAATTCTTCTTTCTCAGTGTGGGCGAATAAACAGTTGGACTTGGAGAAAAAAACTTTTTGACAATTTTGTAGGAAATTTATTTCTCTACAAAAAAGTCCAATGAATAAAGTCTCTGAAACCAGTATTTCAAAAGATATAAGGACTTTGATTTTTTTAAATATAAAATTCTAACAAAATGTCATAAGTTCAATATTTTCAAATCAATCAAACTATCATGGGCACTTTTGAAGAACATTAAATTCTCTGTCAAATGAGTCTTGGATGAGAACAATCCATTGAAATTCGGCTGAGTTGTGCGCGGTTAAAGAAAAAGTAGTAATGTTTACATGTTTTTAGCATGGGAAAACTTAAAAAGAAAAGTGCAAATACTTAGAATTGGAATTAAGAGCTAATAATTGGACAGGATTCCTTATTCGACGTCTACTACAAGATTTTCAATGGGGAGTTGAAAAAAAAAAAAAAAAATAGTCGTTCCAAAAAAAGCACCCTAATGTATATTACAGTCCAATAAAGAACAATGCTGCACAAGTCAGCTGCTTATCAAACTAACTCTTGCCTACTCTCATGGTTTGAATCCTCATGATTGATTCAGCTCAATATCTTTATTTTTTGGCATTGGTTCATCTGTTGTAAGTAAGATTTATTACAATTTTCCCTAGACGCAGCAGTTGAATTTGAAACATTGGAGTACGCGCCATTTCTGGAGTTAGTTGTACCTACCAGAAGCAGAGCTGCAGTCTCTAGGGTGGGCGATAACAACGCCTGCCACTCGATACTTTATATAAATTCGCCGTTGCACGTATCGCCCTGCAAGTTACTCGAGAGCGAAGCATTGTGTCGTTGCTTTATTCAGGTCGGGCGTCAACCCGCGGAATACGATCTGGAATGAATATGCTTTGTGGATGTCTGGCAAACACTGGTAGCATCACAAAAGCAGACTGTGAGGTACGCCACTGGGGGGGCCGCTCGGGAAATGAGAAGCATTGACGCTACTGCACAGAACCGATACATCGGATACTGATAAACTGCATTTCCAATCGTTCCCTTCGCCCTGCAGCCTCTTCCATGGACCAGTACGTCAGGAATCCATGACTCCAGGTACTTCATAAATTGAATTCGACTTCCCTCACTGTTTCCACGATGTGCCACTTCGATACAATTTAAAATGGCTTCGATACCCGCTTTGTCCACCTCGAAATCGCGATTCATAATTTCTGCCATAGCACACAACCAATGATAATCAAACTTCGGAAATTACTGCTTCACTTTGGCAGAAAGTGGCTGAATATTCCTTTTCTACGGAATTTCGATTTTTTTTTTACAGATTCAGTTATCATCGGAGAAATCGTGAAATTATTCACAGTTGCATCCAGTTTATTTGACTTTTTAAATACTTGGCCACACATTTTGAGCACTGTATCATCTCGTTTGATAAACAAATGAACGAGAAGCTACGATTTCGCGTCTTATGAAAAAAAAAAAAAATACCGGCATTTTACCCACGCATTTATTGGAGCCTTTTTACCGATCAGTTTCTCAAAATCTGTAAAAAATGTTGATGAAATTTAATTCGACGAACATGTTAACGAATAATATCATTCGAAATTTCATATTTGTGTGAAAGCTGCGAATTCAGTAAAGCGTGATCCACAAGGTGCCATATGCCATGACGTACGCGCTTGCAGGTCATGAATAGAATATAAACCATGTGGTTTTTCGACTTTATGTTTGTTCTTCGATGGGGCGGTAACACCGGCTGAACAAGGGTTGAAACTCGACAAGTTTTCCCACTCTCTTAACCGCCTAGCTCTTCCTGGTAAGTTTTAAAGTCGCTGAAGAAAACTCGAGAAGATCTCCAAAGCGGTGGATGAGTAGATCTCACCGTTCACCCTCCGTAGACCGTAGAAAAATTTATCCTAAGGTTTGCGGAACCCCAAGAAATTATTTAATCGAAAGTATAATATCATAAGCTGCGAGAACCCGGTTGTAGAAAATTTTAATAAATTTTCTACTACAAATAAGTAAAAAAATAATCGCGCGTTATAGAAACGGAACTGGACTCCGGATATGAAGATTGTCTATTGAAGGGATGAACGTTTCGCCATTTACCCCCCCCCCCAAAAAAAAAACGAGAAAAAAAATCCATAAAGTTTGTATCGTTGAGTAATGACGTTTGAGGGTAAAAGAAATCTAAGGGATTCTTTAATATAAATAGGGAGGCAGGGAGTACCGCGCGTTAATTACAGGAAGGTTTGATGTTTGAACAGTGAACTAAGTTTGATTGAAAACTGAATTTGCTATACTGTGACGTCTGTTTGCTGTGAATACGCGAAGTCAAAAGCAATGGATGGAAAACTGAGAGGATTCAAACATAGAATCTATGGTTAATGGTGTTTATAGATATAATTGGTGAAATTACACTGCTAACACTGTTATAGAGAACTATTACTCGACTATTTGCAAGATAACGATAATTGATTACGTCTTATAGAGCCGGATAGTTTCTAGGATAGGATAATGCATATTCATGAAGTTTCACCTGTTGTTAACCACACCCGGTTCTTGGATCTGACATAGTAAGACATGGTATGAATTAGAACCGCGAAAGGTTTTTTTTTTAGACCCGTTTTGTTGCATTGATTCTATCAAAAAAAAAAAAAATGAGGGTTGAGAGGAAAAAAAGAAGAGAAAAAAAAAACTGGAAGATTTGATGTGCGGCGAAAACGTGGAAATGGAATAAAATACCGGTGATTTTTCACGCGAGAATGAACCTCCCCTTTTTTTCCTTTCCTTTCCTTTTCTCTTCCGGTTTCTCATCCGACCTAACCGACGTGCCCATAACGCCTCACTGTGCAGAGACGTGAATTATGAATGCACATATATATAGACTCGAAAGTACCAGGTGTATTAAAACATGTTACATGAGCGTAGAGAACAGCACGTAATGGCCGTGCGGGGTTAATGCTAACCATTGTAAGCTAAAAGCCGAGTAACCCTAGAGCGAAACAGTGGCGTGACCAGTAGGTACAGCTGGCTTGTAAATCAAGATGCAAAAGCCAACTTCTCAGAAGCCGACATCAACCCTATGTGCGATTCTACTTCCGGTTAACCATGTCTTAGATTAGTCGTGGTGTAATTTTGTTCAGAAAAGCTTTGTCTCTAGTTTTAATTAGCGTTTTAAATTTTAGATCGAGGATAGGATCTCTTATACATTTTCTTGCACGTATTCAACCCCCTACCCTACTACCATCCCCTGGTATCTATTCCGTGTTCATTTCTTCGTAAACAGGATGTATAAGAGAAAGAAAGAAAGAAAGCAAGGAAAATAAGTAAAGTTGCAACGCGATTAGGAAAGTAAAGCCGGGGGGGTGGGTGGTGCTGCAGGGGTAGGAAAAGTGTTCTTTGGGTGAGTAGGAAAGTGTGCGGAAGTTGCGATGCAGATAAGGTTTAGAAAGAAAAAGAAATACTGTAGACTTCATGAGGATGAAGCGAGCTCCGGTATGGGGTGGGTGTTGATGATGGTTACAATGGGAAACAGGAAAGTGGCAACAGGGTGGGCAAAAGTGCGAACCACCATATTCACAGAGAGAAAGAGAGAGAGAGAGTGAGGGTGAGGGTGAAAATACGGGAGTGCTAGGGCCGTAGGAAAAATCGCAAATTACTGATAAAACTCCCGGCACTCGCGGTCCCTATTTGTCCTTTTCTTCGAGCGAACTTCCTCCCTTCATCCGGTTGCTGAGACGCCTTCTTATCAGACGGTTGGTTCATCTTCTAGTACCATAGCGGCATTCTTCACAGTGGAGAGAGAGCTTCCCTTGGATGACTACACCCGTATCCTGTAGCTCAGGAATTTACAATGGGAAAACGAGTATCTGTACCTTGAACGTTTTTAACGTACTTCTTATTCTATACAGACGGTTTTTCACGAGTCTTCTTCGACTTTCCTCGATCCTTATAAATGTTCATACCGTTTCCTCTTTGTTTGCTTTTCTATACGTGCAGTATACTCGCATAATGTTTACGGCAATGTGAATTCTTTTTTTTTCTTCTCTTTTTTTATCTTTTATCTTCCATCTCCTCTTTTCTACTCTTCTTATTTCTATAGGGAGGAAAGAATACCGGGAATAAAAAAAGGAGCCGAAATCAAACCGGGAAATATCAACGTCTGCACAGATCTTTCGACATTTTTAAGGAATAATAATAATTCGAGAATTTGGTTACAGCCATAACAATCATTTTCACAGAAATTGACGAAGATTTCTTTAATCAGTTGCAGCTGTGTTTAGATTTATTTTTTTTTCAGAAAATTATATCGCCATTAATTTTAAAGGCGTTTAAGTAATATTGCAGGGAAAAATTTCCCTGGAGAGTGAAGGTGACGTTACGCAGATTTTTTTTTATTTTTTACCGCAGTAATGAGACGACGTAACCGCACCAGCATGCACCGCGTTGCATCGTTTTGCTTATATCGGCGCCTAGACGCGTTATTCTAGACTAATTTGCAACTTGGTATATGAATAACAAACTTTGGTGTGGCTTTAGCAGACTGCAGTTTGAACAAGAAGGTTGCCTGTCAGACAAGTTCTTACCCCATAAACTTCTTGTTAGAGCTAACAATTCCAGTATCGATCGTATATATAGTATATGAGAGAAATTTTACAAAAGAAAACATTTCTCTTTCGTAAATATGAAGAAAAAAAAATAATAAAAAAAATAAAATATTCAAAATTCTACTTCGTTATGTAAACAGAAGTTCAATATGTTGAAAAATAAATGTTCTATTATCAATTTCACAATATCAGGTACATCGCCACAAAAAATTTTTCAACGAAATAAAATTCAAGGCGATTTTCTTCGAAACATATTGATTTGACTTTATGATTTTCATTAGCTCTGCAGAGATAAAAATGGTCACAAAAAAGAAGAGGAACAAAAAAAAAAGAAAATTTAGACATCAGTCCGCAGGTTTATTTATTCAAACGGAAATTTTCCATACGTGAAATGTATAACAGGGTGGTTCTGAATAAGCCGAAATAGGTAGTATAAAAATAGGGGTGTAGGCTAGAATGTGCGTATTTGAATAAAAATAATTTTGGCGTCGTATGTCTGCCAGCTGATAAGCCTTTTTTTTTCTCTCCCCCGCACCCCCTTTTCGTCCGGGGCCTTGGAGAAGCTTTTCCTTCTTTCTTGAGCGACCTAATTCGCGGGGCAGTAAAAGGAAACCAATTTGCAAATATTGAAATAAAAGGCTCGCCCCTGCCTGTATGTCTACTCCAGTTTTATGCTTTATGGTCCACCAGTAGAAGAAAGCTCACTCACTCTCTTCTCGCTTTATCTCATTTTCCTTCCTTATGCATGCCTTACATTAGGTATATCACTAGTTGGATCTCGTGTGGAATAGTCCTTATTTAATCAGCTTTTTACACGAGGGTCTCCCAACCCTGCAGGGTTAAATTTAATCCGAATATTCTTCGAGAGTATTTTGCACGCAGCCCTTATGCTCGCTATTTCGTCTTCTCTTCTCTTAATTTCTCTCTCTCTCTCTCTCTCTCTCTTATCCTCTATTTCCACAACTCCAGGTACCTACTCTTCGGATTAAAACATCCCCCGTTTAACCACCGGCGAATATATTATTCGGTATAAAAATTCACCGAGGACAAAATTAGAATTTTCCCGCAAACTGTTACGCAATTTGCGCTACATTTCTATGGATTGACGCGATTCAGAATCTACCCTAGGTTTTCCCATGTTACCAAGTAGGTGAAAGTTTCAACCGCTACCACGCAACTAAATTCATTTTTTTTTTTTTTTTTTTTATGCGGAATATTGGAATTCTGTCAAACGTTACGAAGTACAAAAATTCCCCAAATTTTTTATCAATACTTTGGAACTGAAAGAAAAAAAAAAAAGTAGGTATCGTAGATTATTGACATAGTATAGTGCTTTATCTGTTTAATTAAAAAACGTATTCGTATCATGCTGTAAATAAAAATTCTACTCAAATTTATTTCAATCACAGAAAGTTGAATTACAAAATTCGTTGAATTATTTTGACAGATGTCAAAGTAACAGATTTTGCGAAAAATTTAAACGTCTATTATTTTGTAACCGGATGTGCGAATGGTCTGAACAAAATTATTGCAACATCGTCTAGGTGTTAATCGTTGAACGAATCGGTTATAAAAGTTCGTCCGGTATCCCGTTAAAAAAAAAAAAATCTATACATGAAAATAAGGGTGCAAAGTGCAAAGGGTGCAGAGTTTATATAAAAAAAAGTCCTGAAACATGTGTGACTGATTTTTTTCAAAATCTGAATCTCACGTTGTTGAAACGACATTCGACTGAACAGAAATATCAAATTTACTTGAAAAGAATGATTTTATAATATTTAACGGAACCATATTGTCTGTATTTGAAGTCCAGCTTTTGGATTTGACGTTTAATCGTTACTCGTTACACATACATAGAAATACATACACGCTCACAAATGTGTGATATAAAAATAAGGGTTTCTGCAGTTGAAACCTTCGCTATCTCCCGACTAAAATTTTAATAATTCGACTACGTGATTCAGATTATAATTCATCAAAATAGCCAGACTGGACATTGGGGTGGTTTAGAATTCGGTCATATTTGAATTTCGATTCTCTCATTGGCCAGAACGTCTTCAAATATATAAAAAAAAATGTAATCAAAATTCCAGGTTCCTATCTAAATTCTAAGTACTGCCTCAAAGTCTTCAAATTTTCCCATCAGATTAACATACGATTTTTGGTACTTCGGGGTTATTTTTTTTCACCCCCTTCTCTGAATTTGATACTCCGCACACTTCTTACCTATAAGTTAGTATCCGTGAAAAAAAAATAAAAAATTTTTTAAAACGACAACATTTTATTTGTCACAATTTGGAAATGAGGGATGAAAAGTGTGTAAGGGTGCGAAGATGCATCTATTTATCGTACCTATGGAGTATATTTTTCCCCACCTTTATAGTCAGATGGGATTTCTGAATTTCTTTTTCTATTTCTTTCCGTTTTTTATTCTTTTCATTTTATTTTTATCAAAAGAGCTCCGGTCTTTTGAATGTGGGCGATGACCACCGTATGTCCCGGATATTACAAGGCGGCCATCTTCACTGCGCAAAGTGTTATTTCCGGAAGCTGGTGTATATATATATAAACCATCAAGCAGGGTTTATTTTAGACAGATAAGAAAAAAACAAAATATGCTTTACCGATTTCCACGATATAGAATATCTCAGCTGGAGGGGGAGGATTTGATAGAGCAGGATATTTGATTGCGTTAATTAACTTCTCGTAAAAATTATAGAAAAAAAAACAAAACGAAAAAAAAAAGAATAGAGTTTTTATATCCCTTAATACTTCATTCCTAATTCTGTATTCTCGATTTTTTATTACTCGAATAAATTGAGGCCTGAATGGAGCCGAGGGTAGGTAGGGTATATGTACATATTTTACGGCCTAGCTCCTGCAGGACGGGAACAATGCAAACAATGTCTGGAAAAGAAGGGGTTGGTTACGTCTGATCTAAAAAGGGCGTATACTACTTTGTAGAACAAATCCTCGGCTCACAGACTGTAGTAAATTATTCATAGCATATATTTATATATATATATAGGGTGTTCCAGAACTAAATGCCGAAAATGAAAAGGGTAATAAAGGGGGTCAAGATGAGTAAAATACCAGCTGTGTAGTCGGTTGCCTACATGCCGGCGCCTAGAGCGATTTTTTTAAACGTTTGTATCTCGAGTTTGGTCAATTTTAGTATTCACTCAGCTTGACCCTCTTTTACTACCCTCTTAATTTTCTGAATTCAGTTCTGGGACACCCTGTATATATTATTCTAGAAATTCGTGGCTGTATATCTCATCCGTATACAAATTCATCGCAATTAAATATCCTAGGAAATACAGGACAGCTGTTTGACGTGTTTTAATAAACTTCCGGGCACCCCTATCAAACAGACTCTTTATTACATTTGGTTAAACCAATTTCGTAGCAAATTTACATAAATGCATGTATTACCACCAGACATAGCGATGTATACGAAATATTCAGTACTGACCATCGTCGAATCAAAAAGCCACCCTCGATTTTGGCCTATTCATTTACAGCCACAAACTACCCCCCCTCGTCAAATTAATTACCGAATAATTATTTGCTGTTTTGCTCAGAGGTATAAATGCGCCCGCAATTAGGTCCGAATATAGTAATATAACGGAATTGGATCGAATTTACAGGATTTAATTTACTGTTTAAAGTTTATAGCGATAATTATCGATCACTTGCGAATGGGTCATATAAATTATTTCTAAATCATCCCCTTTATCCGACGTTCTAGACACTTAATGTCATTCAAACTGTATGATAATTAAATTAGTCATGAATAATTTAGGCTTTAAACATTTTGGCGAAATGACATTCATAAAATTCTTAAAAACGATTGATTTCAAATTTGAATAGTTTTTGAGTATTTCGATATTTTATGGTTAATCATCATCGCCGTTATTTTTTAGCTTCGAAATACCACTCGTCATCAACCACATGCTGTGATAGTTTTTTTAATTTCTGAGCCAAGTGCTTCCAACCCCCCCCCCCCTAACTAAGCGCTGGGTGTTTTCACTGATTACGTCTACGTTTGTTCAGGACGTCAAATAACATTATCTTTGTGTCCAAGCAACTCGGTGTTACATTACACCGTTGATGAAATGTAGTTAAGCTCTCCGCCTAAAGGCGAGCAAAATCCTTGGTCCAATTAAACGGTGAGCAATTCGGAAATTCATCATCAAATTCGAGGGATAATTTAGCCCGAATTCACCTCAAAAGAGCTTTCACGTATGTTCGAATCTAACTAAGTTCAGATTTTTCGATCCCAGTACTACGCTGTTTTGTCGTAAAAGCAGAAAAGCTGATATCAAAGCTTCGTTAGCTAATGTATTACTAGGACAGACCCCAGCTTTATCCTGTTGCAGTAGAATACTAGGAACCACCCTAGCTGAAAGCTGGCTCTAACTACTGGCTCAGATTGCATGCTGTAAGTGTCCGCGCTAAGCTTTTGGATCACAATTAAAGCTCGGCTGAACTCTTCAACGAGGCAAGACCGGATGAGAGTTACAAAATTACTCGAAAGAGCCAGTAGATAGATGAAAGAGAGCTTAATCCCTAGGGATTAAACCTCCCGAGAAGAAATGCCATCCCGAAAGCTTACATTGCGAAAACCTCCAAACGAACGATGTGATTCTATCGATGGACCATGCGAACATGACAATTCAATCATCGGTTTAAAGGACCAGTTTCCAATGACTAGGGTGTGTGGAGAAATTATTTTTCACTCTTTCGTTTAGAATCAAAAGCTCAGAATTTCGTTGCTTTATTAACGATTTGCTTAGTTATTTTGTTGGTATAAAAAAAGAAAATGCGTTTATTGGTGTCAATGAAAATTTATTTAATGTCATTTTAATCCTTAAATAAGGGTTGTTTTGAATGACTGCTATGTGTCTAAATCTTGTTTCGAACTACCAGTTTTTTATTACAAAAGTTTGCCAGTCTTTCAGAGTATAATCAAGTAGAAGTTAGAAGTTGTGAGTCACCGGGTCTTGGAGTTAGATGCAGTCCGAGTAAAAGCACTCAGTGCAAGAACTTGGATCAACCGCAGCTGTTTTCATCTCAGATTATATTCGCGTCTCTAATTAGTAAAAACAAAAAAGCATGATTCATGTTCTGAAAATGTTTCATGGAATCATCGATTGATTCAAAAAAAAAAAAAAAAAAGGATCAGTGGGTGATCCTTAATTCGGTCAAATTCATGGTCTATAACGATGAAATGATCGAATTAAGAATCACTCAATTGGACATACGTCATTCCTTGGAAAGAGCTAATTTTCCGGACTATGTAGCTGCCCGGCAGATATCCCTGTTGGTCGTAATATAGTCTAGTAAGGATTAGCTGAGGTTTAGGTTGGAAGCAGTGGTGTATTAATTGTAACTCTTAAAGTTTTGATTGTCCAATTAGCATACTTTGGTGACTTCTGGTTCCTATAATTTAGGATGGTAGTTTGTTCTAGTAGGATTTTGAATTCCTACGGTAAAGTTGTTAGCTACCAAGGAGCTAGATTAGGTAGGGGTAGGTGGTGTAGTACGATACCTGCACCAGGGTGGGTTTACAGCAGGGTAAATAATGGGCAAACTTTTTTTGTTTTTTTTTTTTGTTTAAGGAATTAAAATGCCAGCTGTCGTTCGAAAAGGGGTTTTGTTTCTAAGAACTCTATGTTTTATTTTGCATCCCCTATATCGTCACTCGAATACAGACTGACCATGATTCCCATTCTACGAGTAAGTCTAAGGTATTCACAGTCGTTTTCCCCTATATAGAGCTGATAGGTACGTGATACGACGAAGAAGGCGCGCCGAGAAAGAAAAATAAAACTTATTTCCTTACCCAAGATAAAAAGGAGCTGGAATCTATGGCTGTGTTTTTCTCAGGATAAAATTACCCTTCGCATCGTTCTATCAGATATACTACCACTTTTACTCGTACGTCACACGTTTAGCTACGATAGTTTTATCAGACAGGATTATATCCCATATATACATAGGTATAATGTATATACTACCCTTAGTCTTAAGATGTCGATATTTAATTCTATATATACGTTAGGGTGGTCGTCGATTCAGTCATATTCAAATTCAAATTCTCCCATGGGTCAGAACGTCTCCAAATATATATATGAAAAAGAAAAAAATGAAGTCGAAACCCCAGGTTACTGTCTCAATTCTAAGTACATCCCCCAAAGCCTTTGAATTTATTCATTTAAATAACACACGATTTTTTAAACTATAACTTCGGGGCTACTTTCGACTTTCTATTTTCTATTATCGCTTAGTACTTTTAGGAGCATCGAAATTCGAAAATGATCTAATTAAGGATCACCCTAATGCACATGCACACTAAATGTTTAAACTGAATATAATTTGAAGAAAAAATTCATGAATAAATGAATGAATGAATGGATTGATTAAGGGGGTGTATACATCTTTAAAATAATTTTTTTCAAATTGCTGCTACGCTCTGAGAAAACATCCTAGTGACTCAGTTTTTGTACAGTTGATTAGTGCTATTTTGATACATAGTTCATGATTTTTCCAGATTTTATGTCCTCCGCTGAACATAAATTCAGTCCATCGAAGAAAAACCAGTTGTCGTAGGGTACAGGTTGCTGCGTTGGATGAAATTTCTTCAACTTTTAAGGAAATATTCTGTATGAATGTAATTTCGGACCAAACCAATAATATTTCATGAATTTAAGTTTTAGACATAGAAAATTTTTGATTGTAAGAATTTTTTTTCCATCGTTCTGGAAAAAATGTTTCGAAACCAAAAATTTCTATGTCTGAAAATTAAATTTATCAAATATTATTGGTTTGGTCCGAAATGACATTCATACAGAATATTTCCTGAAAAGTTGAAGAAATTTCATCCAACGCAGCAACCTGTACCCTACAACAACTGGTTTTTCTTCGATGGACTGAATTTATGTTCAGCGGAGGACATAAAATCTGGAAAAATCATGAACTATGTATGAAAATAGCACTAATCAACTGTAGAAAAACTGAGTCACTAGAATGTTTTCTCAGAGCGTAGCAGCAATTTGAAAAAAATTATTTTAAAGGTGTATGTACCCCCTTAATTAATTAATTAATATCAACTTAGTAACAAAAGTTGAAAAGCAAGTCACGATGGAATAACAGCTACTACGAGGGGCAGTTAAAGTTCTCAGTCTCTATAATACAGTATGCCGTGATCGGTGGCATGGAATTAGCGAATCTTACGATCTACTAGTATTGATCGAAAGTCTAGTGCCGGGCAAGAGTTCTCTATAAATTACCTCTTCTACCTAGACGTATTACCTTATTTTCTGCACACTCACATATTTACACACACATATATATACGAAAGCTTTTTCCTCGCACATCTACCCGTGCGGATATAAGATATTCGCTCTCTTTCACACCTTATTTAACCTGCAGCCCTTATAACTCTGTTCTCTTTTCTACTGGTTAGATTTTTCCTAGATTTTAAATGACCGTCAACGTTTTTACGATACGGTAATTTGAAGAAACTATTCTAATCGACGTAATTCAACATTTTTTTACGTTTCGATACTAGGGTGCGATAGTGTTGGTTCTCGTATGAGTGTAAAGTTTTTCGCCCGAGTGAAACAATTAGGGTTATAATCACACGAGTCGAAAATCATCTTTTTTTGAGTCAATAGAAAATCTTTTTCAAAAGGGTATCAAGATTCTGGTTTACAATTCGATATAAAAATGTTAAAAATTTGTGAAGGGTATAATTTCATCCCCTATACTCGTTCGATGATTAGTATATCCGTCTATCCATGTATGTATAGGCGGATATTGTTCGTTCAAGTATAAGAATGAATAGCAAGAAGAAAAAATGAATACGGATAATGGGGGAGTTGGGGGCTTGTCGTACAAAGGAAAGATTATCCGAATTTAAAATTAAGATGCGATGAAAGGATGTGTAATCTCGGAGCGTACGTACTAGGGAATATTTTCTATTGAGTAATCCGTTGGCTAAGATTTTCCGAAGTTTCTCAGTATTCGTTCAAAGGAAATCGCGGATTGCGCGACGCAACTCGAGAGCAAAGAGCGTAGATATATAGTGTGCTGAGCTGAAAGTAGAGTATATATAGAATAGAAAACTAGGAAGATGAAGAAGGCAAGAAAAAAAAAAAAAAAAAAAATGAAATAAAAATAAAATGAACTAAAAATAAGACTCGATGAAAAAGGGATGAAAATGGACATTTTCCGAGGCTGCTGCTGCTGCTGCTGCGGTGACGGTGGTTGTTGAGTTTCTTTTCAGACGAGAATCCGTGAGTTTCCTCACGGAAAAAGGATACGGAGTAAAAGCGAAGTACACCAAGGAGCCTCCTGCAGACTTTATTTCACTTTATATGAGGCAGTCACGCGATCCTTAGTCCTGTGACTAGAAGCAGCCACGTCAATACACGGGGGGTAGGGGGAAGGGGAGGGGGGGGACACCCACCTTTGTTCAGGGAACAAGACGGGACCGAATGAAATTCTTTTTAGCTTACCTGAGCGGCGTAATCGCATTCTTAGCTAACTATTTTTATTGCTTATCCAACTAACTTTTTTTTTTTTTTTTATATATGATATATAAGACCGTACTATAAGATTCTCAAATTATGCCCAACGAAGGGTAATGGTATTTCGTATTTTACCTACGCGTATCCTTAAATAATTCAATCCTTTTATATATTAAATGAAATTTTTCATTTTTCAACACGATGTGCGTAAAGTTCGATTTTTTTTTTTTTTTTTCGCACGCTTCGCGTTTATAAAATTCAACTCAAAGTTTTTTCAAAGTTTTTTTTAAATCGGAGAGATTCTCTGTCAAAAAAACAAAAAAACAACTGTGAGTCAAAATAAAATCACTTGTTTTTAAGAATTTAGATGAATCGATAAATTTATTTGAAAATTTCTTGCGTCTAATGATCGAGAAAATAGAACTTCATTATCGACCATAAAAGCCGAAAATCCAATCTCCTTATTCGATATTCAAAACGTATCGTCCGTTCGTTAGATGGATATTTCCAATTTTTTCTTTCTCTCGCTTAGGGTGGAAAAAGGCGGATTAAATTTTGCTGATTGTCGCGGAAAAGGGAAGTCCGCTGTCCACGCTTCCGATAAATGTTTAATAGCCATTTAATAGGCGAAAGTTGTGGGACTTGTTCGATCGTTAGTTTCCTGCTGGGGTTTGAGGCATCCAACAACGTCGTAAAACCACCCGTTATTCATCCTCTATGTTCGCCTTTATTTCTTTATTTCTTTATTCCCTTTATATTTTTCGTTAAAAAAACTCGACGATGTCGAATTACGAAATTTTGTCATTTTGTCATCAGATTTTCGCGTAAAAATTTTTAAACAGTAAAGAAAGAAAGAAAAAAAACGAAAAAACGTATGGAAAAATATGATAAGGGTTGAAAATTAATGGAATTATAAATTATTCGATATCGTTTGATATTACGAATAGAAAAGCTCATTTTTTTTTCCATCCTGATGAAAATAAGGGTGAAAAATGTTCGATTGAGACAGATATACTCTCAAACGTCTCAATTTGGTGTTGTCAGGTTCGCCTCTGTTTTTCTTTCTTTGAACTTTTTTCATCACGTTCTCCTTCTCGTTCGAATAAACAGAAAGTCCTTGTCCCATTTCTCTCTCTTTCTCTCTCTCTTGGGTTTGTGTATTGAGACATAAAGTCGAGGAACGCGACGGAGTGGATATAGTCTCGTTTTCTCCGTGAAAACGAGAACGAAGCTGGATGTCTGAATCAGCTATGTGTATAAAATGTACGAATATAGCTGTGCACCTATATTATTCGTTGTATGAAAAAAGAAAGAAAAAAAAAAAGGAAAAAGAAAATTCCGTAAATTTTACCAATCGCCAATAATTGCAAAACCCGCTGCAAAAATCCATAACCGAAGAAATAGGGAAAAATAGAAACATATATATATATATATATATATAAGAATAGCTATTTGCGGTTTTACGACCCCGAAGCGATAACTACTTGGCGAACAGTTTTCCGAGCAGGAGGCTTTAAGGAGTAACTTTGGCAAGTGAAATTGGCGAGAAAATTTTTCACCCAGGGTAAGAAAAAAAAAAAAAAAAAAAAAGATGAAACGGTGCAAAGTGCCTTCGCTTTACAGTTTTCAATTTTCTCTTACAGTTTTTAATACTTAATATACCAAGATTTTATTCAACGAATGAACGAACAAACGGAACTGCTGTGAGGGGTGCGGGGGAGGGAGGGGAGGGGAGGATAACGTCAATAATTCATCGAGGCTAATTTACATCCTGTATACCTAATCTATTTAGATTTTACGTAATACTTACGTTTCAGAAATTAGATATACTAAAAGTTTGAAGATTAACATTTTCCGCACTTTGAAGAGTCCCCCCGTCTAGTCTCTCAAAGTTCGCGGGACAACTCGGAAAATTTTACATCCGAAAAATATTATTATATCGTTATTCATCAAGTCTTATATTGACTTTAAGTTTAAAACGTTAAGTCGGATCGGTAGAGGGTGGAAAAACTTTTAATATTTAATAAAGTATTTGAAGAATAAACAGAAAAAGAAAAAAAAATACAGTCATTTTTATTTTTTTTAACTATGATAGATATATATTTTGCTAAATAAAAAATACCAAAAGAAGGTAAATAAAATGAAACTACGGAGTCTTGTGCAGGTGTTAAGTCGCCTAGATATAAGAAGCGTGACGTATAATTGCATCAAGTCGATGTGAAATGAGAAAGAACTACATTTTCTACATCGAACCGATATCGTAAATTGGCAATTGCTCCGAGCGCTATATCTCTGCGATAATAAAAGTGCAATTTGTTCCATAGGTCATCCGATGTACCAGAGATGTTTTATTACTCTAACCTGGCTCCCGGGACCATCTGGTTTCCCAGCCTCCTGCAGATCAATCGCGAATCAATTTATCCTGAAAATTACATAGCTATATATATATATATATATATATATATATATAGGATGATTCGTTATATTTTCGTATTGAAATAAACCGTTAATATCCCTACTGCAGGGATCAACCGAGTGAAAATTTTTTATATCTCGTTTATATTTTTTTCTTAATTTTCACAATTTTTAACTAAATTTTATAGATTTTTTTTTTCTTTCTTTCTTCTTTTTCTTCTTTTTTTTTCTTTTTCTTTACATCATTATTCAATTTTCGAAATAGAAGACGTCAAAGGCGGCCTCACCACGTTCGCCACCTAAGTGTGGACCCAGCTCCTCCCCAAAGAGCTTTCGAGCTTTGTCTCGCTACCCGCGTCCTCCTAACGTTCTTGGGAATTAAATTTCCCGACAGAGTGGTTATTTCATTGTGCGGACAGACTCCGAATCCCAATGTCAAATTTAAGCTTCTGTAACTATGTTCACGGTACAGCTATATGTATATACCCCGAGCTTGCAAACTTATATCAGTTGAATAGAAAAAAGAAAAAAAAAAAAAACACATATCTCTCGGAGTTTAAATTTGAAAAAAGAAAATTTGAATGAAATCGAATTTCGTCATTTTGAATTCGTTATTAAATGAGATTGATTAGCGAAAAAAAAACGTTGGCAATAATTTAGTCGCAACGTCATTTGCGGAACGAGTTTAACATCGACGAGTAATTACCGGTTGAGAGAAATTGTTCAACCAAAAGATAGAGAGAGAGAGAAAGAGAGAGTGAGGTGGAATAATTTCGAGGACGTGATTCGACACCTGCACAGGAGATTTCAGCGGCAATTAAGGATCAGCCTTGGCGAGGTACCTAATTGGGGGGGTCATTATAAATCCAAACTCTTTCTAAACGGAAAGTTTAATTGTTCATCTGTAAAAGTGCTGAGCTGAAAAGAGAAGGGTCAGGTAGGATAAATTTTTTTTTCTTTTCTTTTTTTTTGTTTTTTTTTTTTCAACCCCATAGCACAGTAGCTCACAGCTCTATCTAACAGTTAAGAGGCGTGCGTAATTTTATAAATCGTTCTCGTCCTGTTACTATACATCCCCTTTCTGAAGTCTAAACCGTGCTTGTGGATAAAATTTATTCCACTATCGGCGACATAATCAGTATTTTAAAAGCTCTGGAAAAACTTCATCACAGATACCACCACCACCCCTTCATTCTTGATTTATTTTATTCATCGTACAAAATTTACCCCATCGCAAATCTAGAAATTATTCGAAAATCATTATACATACATAAAATTTTGTCAATTTTATTCAATATGTTTTTTTTTTTTCCAGAAAAATTTTCTTTTCGTTTTTTTTTTTTGGTTTCTTTTTATTCTACTGAACAGAGACGTCGATTTATTAAACTGTAGATAGAATGATTTACTCCATGGGGGTGGCGGGGGGGCGGGGGGTGGAAAACGCGATGCTCAGAATCAGAATTGGCTGGCTTTTTATCAGCATCTGATGTATCTCATGCTGGTATTAGTATAGCGTGTAGTCCGAAAATGTATTTCAAGGCCTAAGGGTAGTTGGGTGGTGTGGTGTGGGTATAGACTACAGCTAGAATCTTGAGAAAAGCTTAAAGAAACTTCGCTACGTTCAATTTGCTAAGTGAAAGGCTATGCCAGCGAGGAAAAATCCCTAGTACTCCACGTGTAGTAGGGGTGCAGAGCTTTTTTGATGTATCTACTTTTCTTCAGATAACCAATGAGATCATGATTTGAAAAATAGAAGAAAAAAAAAAGAATATCACAAATGCAGAATTTTAACAATGAATGGTAATTTATCATCAACAAAAAAAATTAGAAATATGAAAAATTGTGGATTTTCGTTTATTTTCAACTAATGA
The DNA here is from genome assembly GCA_914767705.2 of Tenthredo notha. Classification (NCBI taxonomy): domain Eukaryota; kingdom Metazoa; phylum Arthropoda; class Insecta; order Hymenoptera; family Tenthredinidae; genus Tenthredo; species Tenthredo notha. The sequence continues at coordinate 3,165,143 of OU611924.1, read as the reverse complement.
TTTTTCGAACGTTTATTCGTACATTTAACGGTTAACGTAAATAGGAATGGAGCTGGTGAAGAATAAATAGGATGTAGTAACCTATTTTTGTGAAAAATAAACAACAAAAAAAATAAAGAAAAAAAACTGATGGAGTTCCCGCGGGATCTTCGGAAAAGCGACGTACGTACCGAATGAGATTTTAGTACCAGCACTCGAGTATTGCAGCGTAGTGGGACCACAATGGCACGATTCCACTTAACTAAATGGCACCAAATTACTTCTCGCTTATGGTACTACCATCGTCGAAGAATTGTCCGCGAAAAACCGGGGCTTTCTATAGCTTAGAATTCAGATCTAAGACGATATTTTTACAGGTGTATATAGCGCGAGGAATGAGAAGATCCTATGTGTAACGTGTGATAAAATAGCTGACCACACCCCATAAGGATAAATACTCGGGGTATAAAGTTCGCTTGCGAAAATGTTAAGAGCGAAAATTTTTATAGACTCAAAATTATTTCACGGCTGTTTTCACATGTGATTAGAAATTATTTTACAATTTAAGAACTTCGCTTTGAATTTTTTTTTTGTTTTTTTCTTTTTGATATAACAAAAATTCTTTTCGAGGTGTACAAAACCCATTTAAAATTTTGTCGTCTTTTTTTAACATAAAGGAATTAATGAGGCTTTAAATTTATAGAGATTGATTTTTCAAATTGTTAATCCAAACACGAGAAAAGGTCGGCATAAGCCAAATCGACTCGTTCAGAAATAAACGCCGATGTAAAGTTTGTATTGCAAGTCAAACTGGGACGAAAATTAGTTGAAACGATGTGAAAAGAGGCTCGATAAATAATTTCGACGAATTTGTTAAATTTCACCTTTTCTAACGTTTTATTTTTCTCGTTTTTCGTGAGAAAGCGAGAAAACAGTGTATGAAATTAGTGAAACATTAATTACAAATAACAGAGAGGAGTATATTCATTCCTCAACGCGTAAGGAATACTGGTACCTTTTCATTCAGGATTTTCGCGGAGATGAAAGAGCGTTTTCTTCATTCAAGGGAAAAACAAGTTCTCCGATCCTCTCATCTCGACTGCTTTGTCTATAGATATGAGAAATAATGACTATACTACGACCACCTACTCAGTTATTCGCAAAATTTCAAGTGACAAAATCAAATGAACGAAGAAATTCGGTATCAAAATTCCGAAAAATTTCATCGTTATCCCGAAATTCTAAAGGTTTTATTGAATTTTTGATCAATCTCGAAGACGAGTTTTCCACGTTTCGAAATTAAAGCTGAAAATTGCAACAGAAATTTCTAGTAGAAAAATTCTGCAATGAGGTCGCTACGCTTTTAAAGAATACATGACATCCTAAGCGAAAAAAGTCTTTTCAATTTTCGCAGTGGTCCAAAGAAAGAAAAAAAAAAAAAAAAAAAATTGGGACACTCATTATGCATACCTACCTATGCATGTGGGATATTTTGAAATATGCAACGTATGATGATATATCGAAGATGTCTTCGCTTCTTTTCACAAAGAGCCAAAACCCGTTGTGTATCACAGACTGATTCAGCTGCTCGTTTAAAATTCATGTCAACTCGTGTTCTGAACGAAAAAAAAAAAAAATTCAAAGAGTGAAAAATTACCGTTAAACCGTGTATTGTAAGAATGATATAATATCCGAAAAGACAACTGGTGGAACAGAAAAGTGAAAAAAACCGTTTAAAAAATAATTAAAGGGTCTGCAAATTATCAGTTTTCCCATATAATTAAAAATAATTCACTATTCAAATGTCATTTGAAAAAGTATATTCCCTAATTCGATTCGATATTTTGTCTAGGAAAATTCTCTATGTAAAAATATATAATTATACCTAATTATAATCTATTAGGTATTATTATATTTCTCATTAATGGCAAGAAACCAGAGCTACATTTATATCTACCCCTCTGATACAGGTGTACGTAACATACAGTATATATTCTGCTTGATATTGCAGAGGGAGCTAAGGCAGGATTCTAGTTTCTGTACACGTAAATAAAGATATATACAGGGTGGCCGTAAACTAAATGCTTAGATTTTAGGGGATAATTAGTTCGTCAATCTGCCATTTGAAACAGTGATTTCCATCGCTGCGTTTGTGAGATATGAGTAATTTAGTAAAAAAAAAAAAATAAAAAACACGCCTGCGTTTAGGCAGCCAACTGCACAGGGCCGATCAATGGGTTGTCTGATTTAAGACGTGTGCGACCACTGAAGTTCTCATAATGCTTTTCCAGTTGCAGTCTGCGTCTGTCAGTGTCGTTAGTCGAGTGATTATATATTGAACTGGAAGAATGATGTGACTCTGACAATCTGACGGCCCACAGTACGCCGCTGTAAAGCTGGTTGCCTAAATGTAGGCGACTGATTAAATAGCTTGTAACTCATAGACGCCGCAACGGAATTCACTACTTTTAACGGCTAGGTGTCAAGCTGGAACCTCCTAATCATCCCTCAAAATTGAAGCACTTAGTTCGCCGGTTACCCTGTATAGATGCGATGCGCACACTTATACTTAAACGCTGATCTGAACGTGGTACATACATATAGAGCTATAATATCTGGAATATAATCCCTGCGCTTCTCCCTCATTGAATATTAGTCTGAATGCTACTCAGCCTTGGTTCTCCATAGCCGTTATAAACCTTATCTCCGGATACAGACACGCCTCACCCCTAAAGACCCTAAATACCGACGTGTCTCCATCCCCTTCAGCTTTGTACCCCATCTTCATCTTTCCTCTTTCCTCTTTCCTCTTTCCTGGTTCCGGGTTCCTCTTTCCTCTACAACCTCACCCGAGTCCCTCTCTCTCCCTCTCTCTCTCTCGCTCTCTGTCTCTTCGTCTCTCCATCCCTTCTAGAGTCGCGATTTGGGAAATTCCGAACGCGTCACGCTCTCTGGGCTCTTTATCTCGTCGGGCGATGTAGTTGCCCAACGAAGTACTTAGTTTCCATTAATGAGACCCATAATCTGTGCTCCACTCCTCAGAGAGAAACAGAGAGAAAGAGAGAGAAAATGGATTCAGGTTGGTAGCTGGCTGCAAAACTCTCGAGTTAAATTTACGCGCCTTTACGTAAAGTGAAGTCTGCTCGATTTTAACGTACCGCATCCGAGCGAATAACGCAAACGGAATTACGGTTCAATTTTACTTACAATACAACACCAAATTTATTAACTCGGAAGACAAATTTTTTCATTTTTTACCTAAACCAAATGAAGTTTTAAGTCGTAAAGTTTCCTCGATTTAGTTAAGAATTTTTCTACGCTTTTGAGACTATGGTATTCAAAAAAACTTGATATTTCAGAAATATAGAAAATTTTCAAATTCATGAGATTCAGAAAAAAAAAAAAAAAATTGGCATTTTAATTTTTCACATTTCAAGTGAAAAATATTTTCCATCGATTGAAAAATTAAAAATAAAAATAAAAACAAGTTTTCATATATTTTAAACAACCCCGTGTAATCCAACCCCAAGAATGAAGGCTTTATTCGTAGGTGGTAACTAAAAGCCATAGTCCTAGCGAGGAGTATAGCTCGTTTAGCCCGTCATCTGAAACCTCGTCGACGTTCTACCGTCTCTCATGCAATAGAAAAGCTCGGCTTATGAGATAGGGGTTGGTTTGTATATGTTTCATGTTTTAATTTCTTATTTTTTGTTGGTTTTTCATTATGGTAAGAATTATTTCTTACCTCGTAAGTTCACAATTTTTTTCCTTAACTAACGCAACTTTATTTTTCCCCCCCGAAGTAATTAAAAAATATGCTGCAGTAGGTAACTGCAAAGCATTAATTAGAAACGAGATTTCGGTGATCGGGATACGTAGAAAGCTCGAGAATTATAACTCCAATGAGGTTTTATGTACAATTAGTGTTACCGGAGTTGGATGCCATTATTTTTTTTTTTATATTTTACTTTTTTAATATTTTTCCTTTTTGTTTAATTTTCCTGTGTTTTTTTTTTTATTTTTCTTCCTTTTTTTAATACATTTTTTACTAATTCTCTTTCTCTTTCTCGCCTTCTACAATTCTGGCCATTCGAGTTGGGTCTCGGCTTGTAATAGAATTAATTAAGCACGTACGAGCTAAATACACTTCGTTATTTTTTCTTTCGTTTTTTCTTTCGCTTTTTTTTTTTTTTTTTTCCCTTCCTCCACCCTGAAACCATTGACGCCCCCGTAATTCTTTTACGCCTCTGCAACCTACACCAAATTCTCTTCTTCCTTTTCTTGTATAAATTGGAGAGAAAAAAACAACAACAAAAAATTGTAATTGAAATAAAATTAAATAATAAAAAGGAAAAAAAAAATAGAAAAGAAAAAGAAAATTAGACAGAAATGAAACGCTGTACGTTGAGAAATAAAATATCAAATCATACAGGGAGTTTCAGGTCGACTTATGGTCATTAATTCTTCAATTATATCCATAACTCAATCCAAAAAGCTATGAGAATAAATTGAAAAAAAATAAGAAAATTAATAACTCAATCTGATCAACGATCTCAACGTTAATTATATGTTTTTAAATACTCGTATATCATTTCTAACTGGTTTCTAAATTTTGCTCACATATTTGGTTAAAAAATTGTTTAATTTCTAGTAGAATATTTTAGATCGAGTTTGGAAAAAAAAACAACAAAAAAAAATCAGAAAAGAATAAAATGAAAGGTGACAAAAATTTGAAGAGATTGATTGATTTTCTGATATTGATTCTAGTTTAAATATTAATTTTCAAACTCAAAAACATTTTTTTTTTATATTCTTTCATTTCGTTTTTTTTGTTTTTTTTTTCTTCGTTTTTCTCTGAACCATATCGTATGTAGTACTAGCCAATTTTATTATAAAATTAACGATCTATGAGACAATTAATTTTTCATAAATGTAATAGTTTCAAAAATTTGTAAAATTCATATCTTCGACGATAACTTAACGTGGCGAAATTTGACGTACGTTGAAAAATTGTCAAATTTACGTGAAACTCCCCATATATTCTAATTGCTGAATTGAAATATCGAAATCTTCTACAACTATCCTTTTATCCACTATCCATCTTATATAATACTCTGTGATCAAAATCCCAGGGTCTCTTCTCAGGGTGTTGTTTTTTTTTTCTTTTTTTTCTTTTTTTTTCCAAGGAATAGATGCCACCACGTCTAAGTTTAGCAGAAAACAGGGTCGTAGATGTATAGGTATATATAGGAAAAAGGTATTCTGATCCGAGGTCGACGATGTACTATATAGAGCTGTAGAGTTGTATATACATATATATAGGCGGTCTCAGTGAAAAAATCTGACGTAAAATACCCCGAGCTGAGATTTTCTTTTTTCTCTTCTTCTCTCCCTTGCATACCTACATGCGAATTATTCTTGTGTAAGGGGTGAAAAAAAAAAAAAACAGGAAGGAAAAATATAAGAATAAAAAAAAAATAAGTAAACACGTTTACGTGTCGCGGAATTTTATGGCCCGTTATTTCTAAGCGTCTTGTATATACCTAAGGGCTTTGAACACCCCCTCACTCACATGCTAGTACGTTTTAAAGTCTTACTAAGAAGTAGCTGTATCGAGTATATAAAATAGGAAAAGAAATGTATAAGGGATGTAACTTGGAATTTTTTTTTTTACATTTTTTTTATTCAAAACACTGTGTTATCGATTTCAGAAATATTCGCAAAATTTTGGGGGATGAAATTCTTTCGATTTTTACCCTCCTCCTTCTTATAGTATGTATAGCCAAGGCGTTCTGATACAAATAGAGCAATTTTGTCCAAGGTGACAGCATGGCGCGCCTCGAGAGTTCAACCCTCAGACAGCAGCTCTCAACAAGACGTATTACTTACATATTTATATATATTCCCACAACCCCCGGAATATAGGAAGATATTATTACCTATATATTTTATATTCGGTTTATTTTTTTTCTCTCGAAAGGTTGACGAAAATAGGTTCTCGAAAAAATCAGAAAGAAGCAAAATTGTCCTGTCATTATATAATATTAAGGGTGAAAAAGACGGAATGAAAAGAATAAATAAAAAAAAAATTAAGAAATATATAATTGCTAGGGAAATAAAAATGAGAATATATTTACCGATTTTTATTGTTTTTTTATGCAATTCCCAAATTAGGGGTGCAGTTATTTTTTTAGACTGGAAAATAAACGCTCGTATAGAGTCACTACCCTTGACTAATTTTCTCAGAGTGACAAAATCTCATCCCGGTCTTCCCTATGAGAACAAATTTGTGAATCGATTAGATATCCAGTTGCAATTTCTTTTCCATTTTTTATACATTTTTTTTTTTTTTTTATCCTTCTAGGTTCTGGAATGATGGAATTGTTTTTTTTTTTTTTTTTTTTTATCAATCATATTATCCCTCCGCAATCAAACGCCCGCAGAAACTTCCTCTAGAAGTTGGATCAGGATTAATAAACTACCACTATATGGTAGATACTTTTACCCTTCTGTTATTCGATCCTAATGTTATACGAAATGATTGAACCATATAGCAAAGGATATAGAAAACTCAATTTCTCATCTTTTTTCTTCATGTCTTATAAAAATCGGAAAATTTCTTTGCGGAATATACTTTTCGCCGTAAATTCTATGAGTTCAATTTTTTTTACTCTTGAAGCTAGAAAATTTTGAAAAATTCTATCTCGCTGGAACATATTATCTGAAACTGCGAGGATGTAGAGTAAGCAAGTTATCACACGGTCCAGAATGAAAAAAAGGGATGAAAAAATGCGTTGTAAGGCCCAATAATCAAATCTGATTCGTTAGTATAGGACTTCCCTTTATTAAATATTTAATTTTAAATAATTGCATTTCAATTCCAAAAAGAGGATATCTATCATACGAATAGTACCCATCCCTTAAATATTTATCTACGTTTCAAATCATCAATTTGACTGTAGTTAGAGTGATGTACAGCACTCAAGCGTGCACGAAACGTGATTGAGTGTTTGAACATTTATAACATCGCCATTTATTAATTAAAAAAAATTATTTGTTAGTCTGTAATATAGCCGAAAGCTCAACCCAGTTCAAGCCGTTGTTCAATATTCGAACAAATAAAAACGGTATGAGTTCCAGAAATTTGAAAGGAAAATTTAGTCTCAAATTTTCACGGGGAAATCTACCCCCTTTATATTTCCATACAGTTTTATATCCTCCTGTGTTTCAATCGATGTTAAATACCGATTGGAATCGATAGTATTAGCTTACTATGTCTGACAACACGTGTCAATTATCCCTTGTAAAGAAATTAGTGAACAATCACACAGGAGTTCGACTGCTAGACTGGTCGTAGATATACTGTCACGTTGTAAGGACTTAGGATATAATTAGATTAGGCGATACAGTCACATAGAACTAATCCTGTCTCATTGTATTTAAACGAATATATAGGTATAATACATATAATATGTACATATGTGGATAGAAATTGGCAGAAATTTTCAGTCCTAAAAATGTCTATGTAATTTCAAATATTTCATAGATTTCCCAAAAAAAAAAAAACTATCTTAGTGATTCTTGTTTTTTTTTTTTTCTTTTTATGCACTTTTTCAATAATCAGGGAATAGAAATAGAGAGAGAATCATAGACAGCGATGTTGTCGATATCTATAATTACATATTTCTAATAGTCTACTGTTCTGAAATTTTTGCCAGACAACGCCGAGTCAGATAAAAGAATAGGAAGTAAAAAAAAAACGGCAACGAGATCGAGTAAGGGGCAGTTTACTAGAGAAAGAAAGAAAGAAAGAAAGAAAGAAAGAAAGAAAGAAAGAGAGAGAGAGGGTAGGTGAAATAAAGCAAAAAAAACATAGTAAGAGAGTAGAGAGAAAGAAAGGGAGGAAAGGGGGTTGTAGACTTCTTGACGAAACTTTACCGGTATCACAGAAAGTAAATAAATTTATGGGTAAAGTTAAAAGCATTGCAAGCTCAGCAGTACCGTGTGTTGCGCGGTGCTTTTATTTTACATTTTTTATTTTTTTCTACTGTTTTTCTATTTTTTATTTTTGTTTTTCTCCTTCTTTCTCGGTTTTTCTTTGGTTTTTTTTCTTTTGTTTGTTTTTTCAGGGGAAGGTTTTTCCATCTCTTATTCGGATAGCAAATGGGGTTATTTACGAGATCGTCCTGCAGGCGCGTCTCTCTCGACTATAATATATATAGCTGCGGAAATTCAACGCGTTTATTTCATTTTATTCACAGACGCAGAGGGTTAATTGAACGCGATATAGTATAACAATGTTTGTTACATATTACTGCGCAAGCTCTATTGTGCCACAAATTTCATGATAATTGATCATTCTCGTATGGGGTAAAAATGGATTCGATCAACTTTGATCAAATTCATTTTTTTTCGCGAGTGAAAGAATTCCACCAATCATTTTTTTATTTCTCACATTCAATTTAGCAGTCGTCAAGAAATCACAACAGAATTTTGAGAAAAAATCAAAAAATAGTCTAATGATTTGATTCAATAAATCAAAAAAAAAAAAAACGACCTCTGCGGCTTAATTCTTCACAATTAAATTGACGAAAAAGAAATCAAACAGAATCAGGGTTTTTTTTTTTTTTTTTAGTCTGCAAGGGTGGTATATGACTCTGCGACTTCCCGGAGGGTATATATAGGTATGTATATACATATGGATACTTATATATGTACTACAGTCGTTTCGCTGGGGTAATTTGAGTATCGTAGATTGTTAGAGTCTTTGTTTGCTCGACTCTCGTCTCAGGCTGCTCTTGCGAGTGGTGCATCTCTTGTGTAAGTATATCTAAGAAGAAACATAGAAAAGGAGAAAGGGAAAGGACCAGGAAGCTGGCCGGCGCGTCTGAAGTGGCTTTTTGAAGGCTGCTGCAGGGAGTCAAAAAATAACAAATTGGATGCAGTCAGAAAAGGGTTGGATGTGGATATACCCTTCCATTTCAACCCTTGCGAGACTGGGGAAATCCAGTAGAGTAAACATTACGAGAAAATACTTTTCGACGGATCTTAGAGCTCTTATATCCTATACGTATCATAGAAAAAAATAATTCAAATCGTTAATCGAAACTTCGCAAAATTTCGAGATCAAATTTTGTGATTATCTTCATCAAATGAGATGAGACAGTGTTCAAAATCTCTTCTCTGATGATAACTGTATTTGTAAAAAAATTCAAAATTCAAAATTTTCAACACACGAAATACTCAGGCAATTTTTGCCAACGTCAGGCAGTCATCCCCAAAATTTCATTCCCATCGGTTGTGTGGTATGGGAGAAACTACGAATCGCGTTTTCGAGGTGAACAGAGCTTGTATCACATTCCCCATATTATTATTGGTTAAGTTTGCCCCAAAGTAACACAATTTTAAAATATTTACTCTGAATTTGAAAAAGTTGCGACCTTTACAACTTTATCTTTTAAAGTTTTTCGCGTCTTTAAAAAACAAATGTTGAGAATTTTTCGAATTATGAAGATTTGAAATTGGCAAATAACAAATCAGTCGAGAAATATATAGCCCAGTATGTATATATCGTTCGTGTGCGACAATAGAGTCAGCTCACTGCGTTTAAAAGGCAATCTCTAACTATTACTTTTTATTACGAACCTAACCTAACTTAACGATGTACTTGCTAGCTAATTAAGCTCTCGATTACGCGCGGATGCCTTTGCTTTGTTGCAGGTTAGGTACGGGATTCTCATTCCTGGTAATACGACTCATAAATTAACGTTGCCGTGCACGCGACAGTGCGAACAACATTTCAAACTGCCATTTAAAGAGCTAGAGAAATAAAAATTGACGAGGTAAAAAGGAAAATTATTCGACCAATCAACTATTCGCACAAAATTGCTCAAAACCATAAAAGTGCAAATGGTTCACCATTTTTGACCCAAATATTAATGGTCAAACTCGCTATGCTATGTATCAGTTTTTGTCGCGAACTTTAATAGTCATAGCTAGTAACAGCTTTTCTATTGCTACTTATTTTTGGCACAAATTTGAATAGTCTAATAGTAGCACGCTCATTTATAATCGTCTTTGGCCACAAACGTAAATAGTTTGCCAGTATAAGCTTTTCCGTTGTATATCCTTTGTGGCACAAACTTGAATAATTCGTTTGTAGTTCTCGCATTATGGAGAATTTTTTGCACAAACCTAAATAATCCCATGCGCTATCGATAGTTCATAGGCCAGGTTGAATAGTTCAATACTAGTTTTTTATTCTCAATCATTTGTCGCACAAACACACAAGTATATAATATAGTTTGATAGTTTTCCCATTATCAATAGTTTTCGGGCAAAACTTTAATTAGTTCAATTCTAGTTTTTCCATTCCTAATCGTTTCTAGCACGAATTTAAATAATTTCATGGCAGTTTTCTTATTATTAATGGTTTTCGTCACAAACTTGATTAAGTCTGCTAGTAGTTTGCAGTTTTCGATGATTCTTGGACAACATTTGAATACTTCAATAGTATTTTTGTTACATCCAATCACTTGTGGCATAAGCTCGAACAGTTTAGCTGCAGTTTTCCAGTTGTACATGATTTTTGGGACGGACTCAAATAGTTCAATGGTGTTTTCCTTATTCTCAATAATTTCTGGCATAAATTTGAATAGTTTACTGGCATTTCCCGTGTTCTCAATAATTTCTGGCACAAATTTAAAAAGTTTATCAGCATTTCCCATGTTGCCAATACTTTCTGGCACAAATTTGAATTGACCAATGTGTTATTCCGATAGTTTTGTGGCCCAAGATTGAATAGTTCCATAGTATTTCTTATTTTTTTTTTTTGTTTTTATTTTGCTGCTTCGTCTAATCGCGTTAGAATTTGAATATTTTTTTTGTTTTCGTCGTCAAATAGTATGCACTTTTGGAAGGGGTAGTTTGAAAACTATAATCCACACTGTTACACCTTCCGCATAATATGAGATCGGTTTTAAATGGTAATCCGCGATCGGCTTCGATCAAGGTAAAGCTTATGCTGCACCGAAAGTAGATACCTTACGGATATTCTTATTCCTTGGTAATACTATGCCGCAAGCTTGAAAACTATATAATTCCAACATTCGAACCAGACGAAGACGATAGCTGGCAGATTGCCTGGCTCCCACATATCCAAGCTTCAAGCTTCAAGCTTCAAGCTTCGAGCTTCAAGCATCAAGCTTCGAGCTCGATCAGCGCTAAGGTTCAATTTAAAGGACGTCTTTAAAGCTCTCCAGGTTGGATCTAATAACGCGGCAAGATGTTGTGAAGCACGTATATATATATATATATAAGGTGGTGGGTGGATGGAACAGGGAATGCGCCAGGGTAAGGTGTAAGGTGTAAGGTGAAAGGTTAAAGGGCGTCGACGTCGTGACGTAATTAGACAACCCTCGCGCGGCTTGCGCCACCTAGGGAGACACAGAGTACCACAAACGTTGAAACTCACCCCTAGATGATGAGAGAGAGAGAGATAGAGGATATATCTCCCCCTTCTCCCTCTCGCCCTGTACCCTGGACAAAACCACCCCCTTTTGTAACCTTGTCTTTTTGTCACCCGGCAGCTTGTCGGCCTGTCGTCGAATAATAACGTCTTTTTAAGAGCGACGATGATACCTTTTAAAGCGTCTTTATGGCACTTTATGATAGTAATATAAGACCTGGTTATAGTATGTTATACCGTGAAATATGTATAGATATAAGGTACCCGTAGTCCTGAGCTTCGAGAAACTACGCGATCATCTCGCACCTCGGTAGAGCTTTCCGTACCTACTAACCGTGGATGGAAAATATTGGTGAGGTGATAACCGATTGTGCAGAGCGTGGAAGTAACGCAGGTTTTTACATGAAAATCGTAAGCTTATTGACGAAATGTATATATCGATATCAAATATATAGACACACCTATACTTACGCGTTATAATCATTAATAGAATGAATTAGTGGAGAAATTTATCGTTCGATAGACGAATAATATCGAGCTTTTTTAACTCACATATATGCTTTTGAAATTTGTTTTAGAAAACATCCCTTCAGTTGTGATGTGACATAAAAAAATAGTTCTCATAGCTACATATAATATTTAACCTCTGTATTATTATAATGCCTCAGCTGCTATATAAGTAATATGCTTATTAATTTTTCTTCCTTCAATATTTTTCTATACTCAATATCGTCCTGCTACGAGGTAAAGTTAAAAAATGGATCGTAGATCTCAGGGGGGGCATGGAATGATTGATGTTGTATATTAAGGCTTGAGGGCAATTACTTTGTACGAAATTATATAGTCGTCTAAGAAAGCTTGATTTTATGAACATGAAAAGCAACCAGATAGTGCTTCGAAAAAATCAAAACTTATTCTAGCATCTTTATTTCGAATAAAGACATTAAGCTAACGCGGAGAGAATATAAAGGATATGCAAAGTAAGTATGTACATATCTATATAAGCTAAGAATAAGAGCTTGCAACGATAATAAATGAACGCCCCAGTGGATTATCTCAGCTTTTCTGTCTTAACTCGTTTAAATATCCGAAAACATGGCCGCCTCAGAAGCGCGAGGAAGGGGGGGGCTGGGGGGTAAGGTGAACCTTCAGCCGGTTTTGGCAAAGATTCGGGGTCAAGAAGCTCGTAAACCGTGGCTGTGGCTGTGGGGTTGAAAGAAGAGGAAGTTCGTTCGCAAAACAAAACAAAACAAAAAGGCTTCTTTAACTCAGGACGAGCTAATATTCAGGTCTTTTTCAACGTTCGAACAAAGTTGTGAGAACAAATTTAATATTACTTTATTATGACCTACCACCTTGGCCTGCAAAAAGCCTTCTATATAACTAAATTAATGAACATGCGGAGCTAAAGCTCAGCACAGACTTCATTAAAAATCAACTGGGCCAACACGAGTACGGACATCAGACTTATATCTACCTTTAACCACCTATATATTAAACCAGCAAGAATTACACAAAAAAAAGTATATATATATATATAAATAAAATAATTAAACGATATTGTTATACAGGTAAATAACAAAAGTATATCTATACAGCCCTGTGCTTGCAACACTAATGTAAGGTAAGCCGAAAACCGAATAAAGTAAAGCTTTTATGGTTTATTAGCAGGTCAATTTTTATAACTTTAACCCAGAGGAATAGGTGGTATAAAAGAGCAGGAAAGATGACTGGTATGAAAGGGGGCTTATTGATAATGTGACTACAAAAGCGAATAAGATATCAGGATGTGAATGCTGTATGGAAAAGTACTCGTTGAATTGATGAGAAATTCTGTACAATATTATCGCTTTGATATTGAGTCAGAAATTTTCTGAAAAAACAAAATTGAGAAAAATATCGCGCTAAAGGGTAGTATGGAAATTTTTTTAGGAACGTTGAAATCAGAGTGATATACTTGAGTTATTGGAAACTGATGGTTCATATTTAGATTTGAAAATTCATATATATATCCTGTAGTATCTATAAAGGAATAATCGTTTTTTTTTTTTTATCTTTTCATTTTGTTCGAAATGAACCAACCTTCTGGAAGAAAGAACAATTTTTTGAAAAATGAGTTCATGCGGAACACTGGCTTGCAGGTATGCTTTATTCAATAATTTCAAACTCGTAGTATATCAAGTCGCTAATAAATAAATGTAGCATTAGTGTTCAATTATAGTATAACTGAGTTTAGTGGATATGTCAAATATGCCAAGAAAGTGTTCTGGATTCACACAAAATAATATCAATAATTGTCATCAAATAGTGTTACATGTCATGAATTGCACGCCTTAATTAACAACGAACACTATTGCATATCGTGAAATGTATGAAATAGTATTAAATTGCCATGAGTTAGACTTAACTGTCATCAAGCAGTAAAATGAATTGCCATGGATGAATTCAGCTGAATTTACCGTCAATGGTATTGCAAGTCATGAATTCAGGTGAATTTACACCACATAGTGTTGCATGTCATGAATTGCACGCCTTGATTAACAACGAACACTATTGCATATCGTGAAATGTATGAAATAGTATTAAATTGCCATGAGTTAGACTAAACTGTCATCAAGCAGTAAAATGAATTGCCATGGATGAATTCAGCTGAATTTACCGTAAATGGTATTGCAAGTCATGAATTCAGGTGAATTTACACCACATAGTGTTGCATGTCATGAATTGCACGCCTTGATTAACAGCAAACACTATTGTATGTCGTGAAATGTTCGAAATAGTGTTCAATTGCCATACATGAATTCGAGTCAATTTATGTCAAATAGTTTTGCCTGCCATGAATTACACCAAATAGCATTCAATTATAATAGTATTGAGTGAGTAATTAACCCAAGTACAACCCAGTAGATATTAATGATCGATGAATATTGTTAAATCGCAGAGATTATAACAAAGTAGCTACGGAATAGTGCGAAAATCAAATGCCCAAGTGTTAATATTGCGACAAAATAGTGATCAACTGGTACCAAATGATGTTAAATCCCTACCGAATGGCAGTTATTGGTTGAATATAAAAATACCATGCATGAGTACGAAGAGTAAAATTCTGTGAAATAAGTCCGAAATTTATTTCATGTGTCAATTTGCAATAAAATGACTAAGGTGAAGAAATGCTCGTGCATGACATGATCTGATGAAATGGTTTGCCAAGAATTTCTGGCAATAAGAAAGAAAATCTCTATGCTTGTATTCGACTCGAACTGGACTCGGTGGTTTTTTGGTTTTTCTTTTGCGAACGAATACGAGTCGCAAAAAAAACAAAAAAACAAACGAAGATACTTTCGACAAATGACCATGACTGACGATCGTAGTATAAATTTCTAACATACCGCGCGATAACACCTTCGGGTTTAAATCGCGGTCAGACACGACGTGGCGAGGCGGATTGCGGTCAGACAAGATATGTACGTATAAGGGTACGTATGGTACGTGAGCATGCAGGCGGTATAGTTAGACGATTAGCTAATTGGCTATGCGAACCAAAGCCAAATCCTGTGGAGAGCTGTTTCGGAATTGCATGTTACCATCCGCAGAACGGGTTGAGTTTCACGCGTTACACCCTTGAAACACGTTTGTTGTCGAGTGATTGACTTCCCTATTCACGTACGGTTAATTACCATTCCCACCTAAGCTGAGGAAGAAACTGAACCCTATCTCATTTCCGGTTTAGGTATATCTGTGTCATATGTCAATGAATTGAGAAATTTCATTCATGGGGTCTGATGACTCGAAAAGCACATCCGTGCAGGACATCATTTAGGCATTTTGCTTTCATGGTTCTCATTAACTATTTTCTCGTACCGTTATAATGCAGAGTTTCACTTGCGGTCTTGTAACCCCCAGCTATAATTGATAAAAATCGAAGTTACAATCATTTTTTGATAATGTTCTGAGTAATATTGAAGAGAATAGCAACTATGAGATGTTTTGGAAATTATTAATTACTCGGATCTTTCTTTGGACTTGTTGCTTACTTTATATACCTCATTACTACACCATACCATCCCTTAGGCTTGAAAACAAATTGTCGAAATGAATATCACGTAAATTCTTTGTCTTTATTATTTTTATTCTGTTTCTCTTCATTTTGTTTTATTTTTTTTTATTATTTTATTCGTCCTCATTGTCCCATGTTCTGATTTATATTTTCATCTTGTTTCTAGTAAAGCTGCAGCACGTAGCCTGCAGGACGACACGAGGCGACGAGGCGTTATTCAAGGATTTTTCAGAGAGCGAGAAATTAAGCTGGTTAAACTGTAGCTTCAAGCTTACGCAGACAAGAAAAATGCTTCAGAATTGTTCGACCCTTATAAACCTTCCGCCAATCGGATAGGGGGAGCAAATGAATGAACGGTGGGCTATTTCTCGTTATTTACGTTTATCGAGATCCCCTGTACTCATGTAGGTATTAACCAAAATATACGCGATATAATTTATCCCTACAATAAATCGGAACAAAATTTACAATTTCAAAAAAAATTCAAAAACTCTAAAAAAAAATCGTAGCAGAAATAGATTTACATTTAATTATTTTCAATGGATTTTCTACGTTTACATTAATTCACAAATTTATTTTTTCTCTCAATTTGTACAATATTACGCAGAAAAGCTGATATTCATAACAGAATATTCAGATTTGAAGTACCTATTCATCGAATGCACAGTTTCGTAATGTGTGAACTACGAATATTGATATTAATTGATAAACCTGTATGACACACTCAATAAAAAAAAAAAAAGAAAACGATTCATTATGAAAAATGAAGTTAATCTACCAAAAAAAAAAAAAGTAATTTTCATTTATGTAATGCAATTTCCGTAGTTCAAACAATAGATACATTCATTTAGAATATTTATGTGAAATTTGGTGCATTTCGAATTATTGGAAACAGTATAATCCTTTACGAATTAATTAATTATCGACAAACAGTTATGAAAGCTGTAAAAGCCTGTAAGGTTCGAATTATTTCAATACCTAAAAATATTGCTTTTCATAGATGAATGATCAATGGGAAATGTTATTCGAAACCGACTTGATTCCAGCCCCCATCATTTCGTAATCGATTCCCAAACACGGGGTCAAAAATTTGACATCAATCGGTTCAAAATATAAAAAAAAAAAATTTCAACGCGAACATGTGGCGTAGAATTTTTTCTTTTTTTTTTTTTGCTTTACAAAATTGGTTGAATCATTTATTTGATGATAATTATTTTGATATCTTGTTGAAACATATTCTGATTTTTGGAACCAATTGAGAGGTGGACCTTAAAAATTTCAAAAATCATCATTAAGGGTCTGGAATAAGGTAGTACTAATAAAAATAGCGTGACATTAGGCAATTGCAGTTAAACTCGCGTATAGTTGGCAGGTGAAGGAGTGGTGGCGATTTATTCGCAAGTCAAGGTATGTGTATGTGAGGGTGTTTAGATAAAGCCAATAATTCGGCTAACCATAGTAGCGATAGGAAAGTTTCACCCGGTTATTATGCAGTCTAGTTTCGATCGCGTGGTAATATTAAGCTGGGGGCTTTTAATTCCCGCCGAAATATCCGCCGAAACTGAACGAGACGTGTTTCGTTTATATTCTCAGTACATATTTTATTCAAAACTATAACAATTTCCAGGAATATTATAAAAAATTTTATATTCCAGTTTACGGAATTCGAGGAATTCGAAAATGTATAATGAAAAAAAATTGTATATTTTTCAATAATTCTAGTTCGACACAGAATCATATTTGGTATTCAATATCCCAGCGAAACTGAATTCTGTTTGAACTAAAATTGACCCAAAAATTAGTCCAATTGTTAAAATATATGATTTATGCATCGCTCACTTCAATCTATGCTATTGGCCAGATTATGTAAGATAAGAACTAGCTTTTTGATTCTAGAATTCGTAATTCACATCACGTAGATTAAAGCCTGAGAACAGTATATCTATATAAATAATTAACCCTAATCGCCACTAAGAGCCCCGAAAAAATGTATTTAATTTTTAGATCCTGAAAATATAATATGCACCCCTGCAGGTAATACTAATACACATAGAATCAAGACACAGATATACAGGATAGGTAGGAGGATGAAAATATTTCTTCATCCCTTTTCTTTTTATTTCTTTTTTTTTTGGAGTAAAAAGAAAAAGGGAAAAAAATTAGACTTCAGCTTGTAGAATAATAAAAAAAATAAAACAGAGCACACGTTGCGTGAGATGTGGCAGTTAAAAGCTTACGCAGATGTGCTTGGTTCGATGTTTGTATATGTGTGTGTGTGTGTGTGTGTGTGGTATATGGTACGTTGGGATAGGGGGGGTGGTGGAAGATCGTTTTGTGAAAACTCGCGAAAGTACTACCGAGGCGAGTGTAAAATGGTAAAATTTAAGGAAGATAAGAGGTGGATACGTCGCGTATATAATAAAAAAAAAAAGAAAAAAGTTTGACAATATTTGCCCTGCGGAAATATAAGCGAACTGGTCCACTGGCCGTGGTTCCTGTGAAAGGTCATCACGCTACCCGCGGTGGTTAGGTACAAGAGGGTAGCAAAAGTAAGCTAGTAACCTGGGCTGTTGCAGAGTGATGGTGTAAAAAATTATTACCTACGTAGTGGAAAAAGTCGAGGGTTAGCTGTAATACAGTTGGTAAAAAAAAGTCTGAAAAACTGAACTAGGAAATTCAGCAGTTCGTGGAATAAAAGCAACCCTTAATTTTATACAGTAGGATGTGATAAAACGACGACGAATTCACGGGATGGTATGGTAAAAAAAAAAAAAAAGAAAAAGAAAAATTTATATTCTTTGGAAAATGACAGCCATATGTATTAGCGATATTGTTTATCACTCATATTGAGATTCGATATGGGGTAAGGGGGTAGTTACCTATCTTGACTCGTCTAGTTTGGTGTTAAAATTTTTTTTATATTGTGCCGTAAATTCCGAATAGTAAAAGGTAGAGGTAGGATATACCATATATACTCAAGCCACGAAGTAGGGATATATATATCGGTGAAAATTTGTAACCGAAGTGCAAAAAGGTTTTCTTATATTTTTACGAGGGTAGACCGTGTCAGGCACAATGTAAGCTTGCGAGAGCTTTATTAGGGTACGTCAAATGTAATGAAATAAATTAAGGACGCTCACACCTCGAACTGAATTGAAAATAGAAAATCATAAAAACAAAATTTTTGTTCCACCCTTATTTTTTCCTTTATTCATCTGTCAATGAGATAAAAATGTCAACTTCTGAGATCAAAATTTCTCATCTAAAAAAAAAAAAAAAAATCGCTAATCAGGAAATTTCTTCTCGTTTAAAATTTGACTTGAAATTTGATTTTATTGATTAAGGGTTCTCCCAAAAATTGTTTTAGAAACACTGATGGCCTATATCTATGATATACGTGAAGTAAAATGATCTACTTATTTGCATAAAACTTTCAAGTATATTCTTCTACAAAGTTAAACTTTAAGAATTTTTATTATGCAGTAGGCACCTTTCGTTTATTCATAAAACTGTAAGACAATGCATTATTAGTGGACCTTTCAGGATTAGAATAGAACTTTTTTTTTTAGCTCTCTAAAGTCGCGTCGAGGCTATGTAAGGTGAGACTTCTTTAGACCAACCCCATAAAATTACCACAAAATTGCACTCATAACTTTTAGAACAGCGGAGAGGCATAAAAATGTAGAAAAAAAAAAAAAAATTTACCAAAACTTATAGTTAGAACCCGAACTACTTTTTTTTTTTTTTTGTTGGGGTCTAAAAGGTCCAAATTTGAATATTACCGACTAGCAGCATTTTCAGGAAGGGCATTTCCCTGGACGTCTATTCAGCTGATTTGAAAAGAATTTGAAACGAAGAACACGGAAGGGTTCAAAATCCCAAAACATTACGAAATTATCGATTAAAGTAAATGAGATGTGTTTCGATCAGAATGAACTATTCTTTGTCTTTGAATCCTGATGAGTAGACTAAAATTTTGGATTATCAGGTGTTTTAATTTTCTAAATTTTCTAATTTCCAAGATTCGAAAATTCGAAAACTTCAACCTGCAGGCCCCGTAAAAAGTGAATTCGCAATTCGTGTATTATGTTCCTTATGTTCAAAGGAGAGGATTCCACCCCAGCTAGCTTGCGAATCTACTTTATTTCCGTTTTATGTATACGTGATCAGGAATTTTCTCCTCGTAGGTATAAGGTACTCGGCATTTCGCGTACCTACATACATCAAATTTTCATACGGAACAGAAAGGAACTTTCATATTTTTATATATATACGTATATATGGATATATAAATGCGGTATAGGAACCGAGGACGAACTTCGCGTACAGATATTTCCTGTTTTTACATACAATTCCATAACATACCTACCTACTTGTAAACACTGCAGAAATACACTCTCCAAGTTATCTGAAAGTTCTTCTTTTACTTCTTCTTCTTCGTTTTCTTCTTGTTATACTCCTATTTATACCCATACAAACAAACCAAGAAAAAGAGAGAAAAAAAAAACCACAAACATGAGTCGAAAAGTGTGCCCAACGATTTGAGGGGGATGAAATAACCTAGGGATGAAATAAAAGTTTTGCATACGTAGCTACCCCTACGGTTTGCACAAGAATTTTGCTTGCTTTACCTTTTTTCTGTATACATATATAATATATATATATACATGGTTGAAAAAGCTCTTCTAATTCGGGTCAAAGATTTTATTTAGGGTGAAACCCTTATGTCTTTTAGTTTAGGTAGCCGTGGTTATAGGGTGTATTATAATACAACCTCGACGAAACGCGTTAGGGCGTCGGGGTGACTGCCAAGGCTTATAGAATTAGTTTATAACTTGTTAAAATGAACGAAGGCCGCTTGGTCATCCGTCTTTATACCTTGGTTAGATATATAGTACTAGCCCTCTCTTCACCCTTACCCTTTACTCGGCCAAGGCACCCCGTTGAGAAGATTCATAACATAGTTATAGCACGCGGTAATACTGACAATGTAAGGCCTCAATCTAGACAAAGAAGTAGAATAATCAACCGAGAATTAATGTAGAATTCAACGGGTAACTAATCGAGGGTGAAAACCAACCCCTAAAGAAATTTTCTTCTTCTTCTTTAAAGAAGAGGAGAAATTATGAAAATTAAACTACTGAGGGGGTGAAGTCATCCTTATATTCGCCCGAACTCGGCTCAATAATTACTTGTGTGACTGGAAAATTGCGACATTTATAATTGCGAGGGATTTCTACCCTTAAAAATTCACTTTTGATCTTCGACGATTAAAAGCGAAGGGATTTTCTCTTCGGTTAAAACGAGGAAGAATATTTTTATGTCATTTTCAATCGCGATAATCGGTTTCAAATTTCTATATTCTGATTTAAGATCCGAAATGATAAACCCAAAATGCACCCCTTTCTAGCGAGTTTGAAAAAGCCAAATGTAATTAAAATTGTAAATTGGAAAAAAGTTTAACCAGGGTAAGGATCCGTTTTGTTTAAGAACAAAAAACTAACGTTTATAGGGATGGGAGTGTCTGAAATTTTTTTTATATATTTTTTGGGGTGAGTAGATATAAGAATTGCGTTTTACCTCTAGGTAAAATTATGCTAATGCAATTAAGGCCGAGTAATACGATAAGAGATTGTTGAAGAAATCAAAATATCTGAATAAAACTCGGTCGGTTTCACCCCTCCTCACCCCCGTTTCGATCAAGGCGAAATATTGTGGTCTCAAAATTCGCGAGGGTAAAAAAATACCAGCTTATCGATTTTCTGGATAATCGTTCTGCTAATTCGGTTAAGATTAGGCTAAGGATATCCCTTATCTTTCACCCCATAAATTAGAAAACAATTGTTGAATAAAAACGGGCTAAAAATATAGTCCGAAAGTAAGAGAGAGATTTGAAAAATGGCAAAAACTCTACACAATGATATAAAATCGTGTTTAAATCGAGTATAATTGATAGTATTAACATTATTTTTGGAGGGTATGTTTTAATTTAATATCACCGTGGACATTGTGCGATTTCAGTATACGTGACCAAGAAAGAAGTCGTCGGCTGAGACTGGAGTTAATTTAAATAAACGAAAAACTGTGTTTGCCAAACTCTGCAAGGGTAGGTATCCAGCTGTTGCCAAATACATTTCAGAAGACTTTATATAGTATAAACCTACCTACCCACCGACAAAATTTATAATTTTCATTGCTGTACTGATTATTGTTGAAATTATCACCGTTCAATTCGCTTCTCTTGATAGAAAAAACATGAAAAATAAAAATAATACCCAAGAACTCACCCCTTCTTAACAAAATGATCACCTCGAAAACGCGATTCGTAGTTTCTTCCATACAACACAAACGATGGGAATCAAACTTCGGAAATAAATGCTTAAACTTGGCAAAAAGTTGCCAAGTATTTCGTTTTTTGAATATGTTCAATTTTTTTTTTTTTTTTTACAGATTCAGTTATCATCTGAGTAATCGTGAATATATTTTACTTTTTGAATAGCCTTCATATGATTTTCGCTAGAATAAATGTGAAGTGAAATATATAATTTTAATTGTTTATAGAGGATCAACATGGCAGAATTAAATCACACGAACAAATAAGTATGTGTGACTTTACTCGAAAAATAAAAATAAAAGAGATGGAAAAAAAAATAAAAAAATAATAATAAACACAGAAATAAAATATCTCGACGCGTAATTTAGACTCTGTAAAAACTCACCGACAACGTTTAGATGTACGAAATGGCTCATGTGAGGTGTCGTTGATACTTGACACTCATATATCCCACTGTCACGATGCTGAGGATATTTTATCTGCAACGTCCAGTCGTCTGTTTGAGCCTGGTGAATAGCTCTGAAACGCTGGTCACTTGTGTAGGTATAACGACCCACTGTGAGGAGGTGGATGTCTCTGTGACGTACCCAAGAGACCTGAAGTGTCATCTGAAAATTGAATAGAAACAAACAATTTATTCACACGTAGAATGCGTTGAAAAAAATAATAAAAAACAGAGAAGAAAAAATAAAAAAATAATAATAAAGGAAAATTTGCGAACGTATCATTGAATTTGTCCCTTCACCACCCCCGTCAGGTAAATAAAAGGCAGCGAAGAAAAGAAAATATAAAGAAATTTTTTCAATCCTACGTACAATTTTTCTTGAATTTTCACAAGCTTTATGGTATTTTCAATTTTCAGAATAAACTTGACCAGTGTTCGAAATTTTTGTAATTTCACCAAGATTTTCTTTTTTTTCATCAATTTTTCCCAGTTCTCCGAATAAATTTTCTCAAACCCATCATTTTTGAAATTCTATCATTTGTTTTTCTTCTGTTTTTCCTACCGAATTTCTGTAATTCTTTGGATTTTCTGAATCCTTCACTTTCTTCAATTTTTCAAAAATATTCTCTATAGTTTCTAAATTTACGAAATTTTCCGAATTTACTGCGAGCCATCGCAGAATGTCTTAGAATTTCAATTTCATTTTTACCTACAATTTCCATCGTTGCGATAATATGAGAATTTTTTTACGAGATCTTATCGGTGCAACTTGATAGCTTTGATATTAATTTAAAACAATAAGTTTGCTTTGACGTAACACGGTTTCTTATTTCCTATAAACACCGTAAAGACTTTGTTCAAAACTATACATTAAACTGCAGGGTATGTAAAAACTGCACTGTATAAAATATCACCATAATAATAATAATAATAATAATAATAATAAACTATATTGCTGCATGTCATTAACTCCTCGTTAATGAATTTAATTACATTTCCATACGTTCAGCAATTTCGAGGGAAACAAAACCTTCTGAAATTTCGGAAAATCTAATTTTCTGATAACTCCATTATTTTTTGTTATTTTTTTTCAAATTCCGTCACGACAGTAATTTTTTCCTCCGTTTAACGAATGATCAATCGAAATGAATCAGCATAACATAACATCCCTCGTTTATATAAAATTGATAAAATTGATAAAATTAATAAAATTGATAAAATAGATAAAATTTCTCATTTAACTTTAAGATTAATAGCGATATTATGATCCTATTGTGTTACAGAAATGTTGTATAGTACGGATACTACGCTCGTCCTTATCTCTAGTTTAATAGGACTACTTTGCATATTATCACAAAGTCAGACCCTCACGAGCTTGGAGCAGAGACCAGGGTGCAGAAAGCCATGAGCTTGCCTCTCCCCCTCCCCCCGCCCCTCCGGCCTGATAATTAGGCTGACTGAGTTGCGACGTGTAAACATACTCGCACTTTGTAGCCAAGGGATCCTAACAAGCAGGAAGCCAGTTACCCCTAGCACTCTCGCCCCTTTTTCATTTATAAATATGCGACAGCTAAGTCTTTGTTCTTCCCTTTCCGAGCTTTTTCTGCATTGCTACCTTCCCTTTCCACAAAAGAAAGAAAAAAACAAAACAAAACAAAACAACCCCTTTTGTCTTATCAGCCATTCACAGTATTGTAGACATAAACAGCTGGACAACCCTAGTTAGCAAT
This sequence comes from Tenthredo notha, assembly GCA_914767705.2. Lineage (NCBI taxonomy): Eukaryota > Metazoa > Arthropoda > Insecta > Hymenoptera > Tenthredinidae > Tenthredo > Tenthredo notha. The sequence goes on along the minus strand of OU611924.1, from coordinate 3,141,131 downwards.
GTCTACAATGCTGTTTTAAAAATCTTGCTAAAGAAATATTAAACCACCCTTAGCATATTTAATGTAAAATCATTTTCGAACTAAGTGATTAGGGATAGTTTGAGAATAATGATGAGGAAATGATTGGTCAAAGTATTTTTGATCAACGGTTAAGGTCAAATGATAAAAATGATCGATATCGGCGATGTCGTTTCGACAAATTTCATCATTATGTATAATCAGAACAGTACTTAGGTACCAATAGCTAATGGGGATGATTATTCAGATAGCGGGGCCGGTTCAGAGTTCCGAATTTTCAAAGCTCCGAAAGGTCAAATTTCCGAATTTATTTAAAACGATTTCGAAATTTTCAGAAAGACTAAAGTTTAGAAAATTCAAATTTCGAATGGTCGAAATGTAGATAGCTTAAGGCTCCGACCGTCCGATTTTACGAAAGTCCAAAGTTCCGAAAGTTCAAAATGCCGAAAGTCCAAAATTCCGAAAGTCTGAAATTCCGAAAGAACGAACGCGTTCTTAACGTGTCGACTAAACAACGGGCAACGGCTTGATTTTCAAGTTTCGGAGTTTTGGCCTTTCGGATCCTAAGCTTTCGGAGTCTTGACCTTTCGGATCTTGAGCTTTCGGAAATTTAAACCTTCGGTGTGTTGCAGTTCGGAATTTTTGAAATCGGTTACATAGACTTTCGGTGAAATACCCTTTCTGAAAACTGTGAGTTCGTTGCATTAAAATTCGGAAATTTGACCGTTTGGAGCTTTGAAAATTCGGAACTTCGATCCGGCCCCAATAATATACCCTTGTTAGACTGTCACCACGCAATTCACCCTTAAAATATCACTTCCATATGTTTATCAATTTATACCTATATCAAAAGTTAATAGATATGCACAATCGTGTCTTATTTGAATCGGAAAATTCAGAGACTTAGGGGGTGGTACTTAGAATTGAGATTAAAATTTTGGGTTTCAGCTACATTTTTCTTTTTTTTTTTTTTTTGTATATATTCGGAGACCTTCTGGCCCATGGGAATATTGAAATTCGAGAATGATCGAATTAACGACCACCCTAATGTAAATATACTCGTCAAGGTAATAACGATACTTTAATGTCGACTTGAGTTCATTGACTCAGGAAATTAAACAATTATTTATATTTTCTATGTGAGGGTTGCTGATGTCGATGAGAGCCGGTTTCTTCATATAGAATCGCATAGGTTGAGAAGAATTGCAATTTGCCTATTGCGAATTTTGAATTCAATTTATTTCTGATTTTTAATCAAACTGAAATCAATTAGAAAAAAAAATACATTTTGAATTTGTGATTTATTTCATACCATAATCACGCAATAAATTTTTTTTTAATCTAATCGTAAATCCAATTAATAAATACTATTGTAATTTCTAATCGAATTGCGTAATCAATCAGAAATCAGAAATTTTAATTTTTAACTAAATCTAAAGTAATTAAAAAATTCCGATAATTAAGTAGTAAAAAATAATTGCTTGGGTTTCGATTTCAAATAACAAATGCATTTTGCGATTGATTTTCGTGCCATTAAATAATCGAAATGTATTTTTTTATGATTTGTTAGAAATCAATTGCAAATTGCAGATGTAATTCTATTCAATTGTAAATTGTAATTAACGGTGCCATCCATTACTGGGATTTTATGCTTTCAAACTCGAGTATAAAAATGGCAAGAATCCCATAAGCCAAACAAATTTATTGCAAAAAAGAAAAAACAAACAGATTTTTTAGTCAGTTCTGCGTTTAAAACAAAAAAAAAAGAAAAAGGTACAAAAACAGTCTGGAATTATTGCATCATGTAATTTCGCGATTGGTTAATGCCAATCCATGTTTCAATATCAATATTATGTATTTAGATATTATAGTTATAGACGTAACGTATATAATTCGAAAATGGTGTCAGGATGCGAATATTATCAAGCTCCGAGCACGGATATCGAGGTGATACCTCAGGATAATAACCGTTTGACGAGTTAGAGAGTAATTATTATAGACCGACTTTATGAATCATTAATAAAGTTCATTAAGTGTAGAATTTTACGATGTTGCAAAACCGAGGATTCCAGTAGCCGTGCATGCATGGGGTTATCATGTCTGTGCCATCAAATGAAAATCTGAAATGGTTGTGGTGTTTTTTTTTTTTTTCAAAATCTCATGGCATAGTCAAATAACCATGAGGGTTTACCGTAAAAGATTCTTTTCCTTTCACTGCACCGTGTGCTAAATTCGATTTCGCGTTCTAATTGCTAATTTGCTAAAATTTGTAAACGTGCGCAAAATGCAATTCGCGTGTACAAAAATATTTAACTGCATACACTTCGATCTATAAAATCATATAAAAGACGTCTGCGAGTTATTCGCGAGTGACGAATTCAGCACGCGAAATCGAATATTTGCACACTTGTTATGAAAAAATGGTGAACGCAAATCGTTTGCAAGGTAATTCCCGCACTAATTGCGTGATCTACTATTTTCTCTGGCAAAAACCACTTTCCTATAAATACTGTGGCTAAATTAATTTCATTGCATCAATTTTTCGCGATATTTAATTTCTGCGATCTCTTTATCCATTCACAATTTTTTTTCCCTATATTTTACACGCTCCGGGTATCCAGTAGAGAAACGTTATGTGTGTATAGCTATTGACACAGCGGGTACTTATATTGCCAGGTTTAATAACTCGGTCATTTCTGATAAATTATTCGTAGAAAATTCAGTCTGGTGGCAATTAAAAAAAAAAAAAAAAATTGAAGTGCTTATCAAATTTACATCAAATTATTGTCTAAATTTATATTTGGGTCCACCTATTTTTTGAACGAAAGAAAGATCTGAAATCTAGGATCTAAATTCTCCGAATTCTAGGATCTAGAGATCCGAACTGTAATTTCCAAAATTCTAGTTTACGCCTAAACTTTATCTAAACGGAGAAAACTCTGACTTTCGGGTGGGGGGGGGGGGGGGGGGGGGGGGGGGGAGAGGAAGTCAGAATTTCATTTTACGCAAAATTTCAGTAAATTTCTTGTAAAGTGAAAACCCAAGATAATTGACTATGGCTCAAAAAGGATCTTGAATAATTGGCATTCTGGAATCAAGGCTGTTTCTGGAAAAGAAGGTTCCTTCGTCCTTTTTCGTTGAAATGTTTTATCCTAATCATCATCTTTTATTTAGACATCGCGTGTGCGGAAAAAAGTTTTTCCCTCATCTCGTTGTTGTCCGCAAAATTTCTTTCTCTCGCATCCTATTACTGTGTGCAAAACTCGCGGCACATAGCGAATAATTATTAATGAAAAAATATTAAAAAAAACTACACATTAATCGCGGTCTACACTTCGATTTTAAAAATCGTATAAAATCGTTGCGAAAATAAAAAACTAAAATTTGCGAAAAAAATTATATAAACTAAAAATGATATTTATTGCACGACGAAGTTATATTTGACAGAAAATATTCATTAGGACAAAAAATTTTTTAGCAAATTTTTTCAATCTTAGGCTAATAACTTTTTGACCGGAAATAAGTCAGAGTTGAGGGCTGAGAAGAAGAGTTCTTTAAAAGAGAAGAGAGGTGAGGGTTTGCACGTAGACCCAGGAAAAGACTCGTTTTCTACTAACCACTTGGCAAAAAAACAACCCCTCATCCCCTTCTAAGACGAGCATGTAGCCCTTTGAATAAAGTCGACGATTTTTGTCAGGGTTTAACAACAGCAAGTAGCAAGTAGCAAGTAGCAAGTAGCAAGCAGCAGTATAAGCGGTATGCTTGGAATTCTTATTCCTCTCACAGCGGTTACTGGGTGAACCTCCTCCTCGTTACCGGATTGCCCGCACAATTACCTGGGATAAATAAAAGAGCTGAGCAAGAAAATTTCGGACCAATTTCACGGCAAATAAGATGGGAGGCCCAAGAGAAAGAGAGGCCGAGATAAGAACGACCCGCAAGCTGCAGGGCTTGAGGCTGAAAAGGTTGATTTTATCAAAAAATGTTTCAACAGAAGTAAGAAGAAGGTAAAAATAAAAAAAAAAAAAAGGTAAGAAGAAGGTAAAACGCCTGTGGCTTAATCGAATTTTTAGAAACGAAAAAAAAATAAACGTTTAGAAATTTAGCCGCCTAATCTGAGCTGCATTGATTGAAAAAAGAAACAATGAATAAAGAAGTCAAAAATCAGAGGATTTGAAACGGTTTTTAGAAAATATGAGGCCTTAAAAAATTCCGTCGAATAATTAAGGAATATTTTTTTTTTTTTGTATTCCCGTAGTATAGCCGAGCACTCAAAGTATCTTGTCTCCTTTTCCTTCCACTTCCCTTCACCTTTCTTATTTTTGTTTTTACTCGAAATCCCGCAATTCGGACGTGAACCCGGAACAGAGGAACGTGCGTGGAATATATGTTTGTATAAAGCTCCGAGCTAAATTACTCGTCTTCTTCATCCGTATATACAGAGAGTTTACGGTGAGACTTGGCAGCCCCCTTCCTACGGCAAAACCAACACATGCGCGCATCGCGTGCGTGAAGCTCGTCCGTGGGAGGGAGGGGATAGGCAATGCTACTGGGACCTTATCCCCTCACACACGCTATGCGCGCCTGTGTTGGTTTCGTCGTAGGAAGGGGACCGCCAAGTCTCATCGAAAACTCTCGGTATATATGCGTAGAGTATCTATATCTTGGGTATACACGAGTCCGGCTGTGGTTGTAAAGTACACTGTAGGTATATACAGTGGGTTATATATTATACCCATATGTATAACATCTATACATATATATGTAGAGAAAATTATGGAAAATCTTTGCCTGGTAAACTCGAGCCTTTCGCAAACGTAATTACATAATTAACTCAGCTATATGGGAAGAAGGAGAGAACGGTGCAGGGTTAAGACGAGAGAACCCGTAGGTTTGCCCTACATCAACATATATACAAACGCGTATATAACCAACGTCTAGTGTTAATATTTGCCACCCGCAAGAATTGGTATATTGACACAATTAACCACAAGTATAATAACGTTATAAGAATAACACCTGCCACTGCAAAGATAACAGATTATGATTATAATTATTTCCTTGAAAAATAAAAAAAATAAAATAAAAGAAAATTTTCTATATTCATTATGGAAAAGGGACGTGTTCGACTGAAATATATTCGATTGAATAAATAAAATTAATAAATAAAAAATAAAAAAACTAAAAACTACCCCTATCACATGAAAAATTTCTCCCAATCGAACGATTTTCTCATCGCACAGTCATCTGTCCATTCTCTGACGTAAGAGTAGCCTTAAAGGTCAGCAGGAGTATTTTTCTTCCCTTGGGATATCCACCCTCTGTCTAGAAAGCCCCTTTTCCCCCCGCTCTCGTTGTCTCACTCACTCTTTTACAATATCTCACTCTCGCTTTCTCTACCTCGATCGTTTCCTCGTTTATCTTATCCCCTATAATTTATTATAGTACTGATGCTGCAGGTAAAATATATATATATACATCGGAACTTGTTCCATTCTTGATCCTGTAAAAAATTCCATTACTCATTTATTTATTCCACATCTGATAAATGAAAATTCTATATTTATTTATTTTCTCTCAAACAGTCATTTTCGTTTTTTTTACTACCCTAATATAGAGATATGCTGCAAGATATGCTACAAGTGAAATGAGGTGAAATTTCTTTTTATTTTTCATCCCCTAATGTAACGAAGAACTGTATCTAGATGCTTTTTCGTACTTTTGAATAAACTGCAAGTTAAATAAAGCAAATATTAGCAATGACTTGTTTTTTTTTTTTTTTTTTTTCATCCCCTGATCCACCGATAAATTTCATTTAGATGCCTTTTCGTATTTTTGGGTAAACTGCATTTCCCCAATCCATGAAAAGACTGGTTTTTTTTTTTCGTAATTATGCGGATAAGCTAGAAATGAAACAAAGTAGATATTTTCAAAACACATGATTTCATCCCCGAGTTGGTGGCAAGCTTTGAAAATATGTTTGAAATAGAAGCTTGTGCTGCAGCAACCCTGGAGTCTAGTTCCCTATAGGTGGTTTAACATCGCAAAACCTAGACTCTAGGGGTTGGTAACTATCGCCAATTACACAGCTCGAGGATGTAATGGGGTTCCAATATCCCTTAGATGATTCTACAGTTCGTGCTAGACAGTAATCTCGCAAAAGCTCTCGCATACATACATATACTATTCGAAATCCTGATTCCGCGTCTTCTAGCACGAAACAAGACGCCAGACACGACGAGACAATTGCTCCCTTTGTTACACAGATTTCATACTAGCTACTAATAAAGACGACCGAGTTTATCTACTCGAAATTAGTGACTCACGCTAACGTCGAGCTTTCTAACAAGGATTTTGAATAGATGAAGCAACCATTAGAGGTCTCGTAAAATTTCCCGCAATATAATTCATCAAATTTACATTCAAGGGGTTATTATTAACCCTGGTGATATGATTCGACTCATTGTCAGTTTTTTTTTTTACAACTCATTATTAAATATTATTCTTATACATAGATGTCATTCAGAAATTACGGATTTTCATTTTGAGCCAAACGTTGTTTGTTTTTTTTTTTTTTTTTCTCCAAGCCATAAGAGAGAAAAAGAGAGTTATGTATGCTCAAAATAACCGAAGACGAATCTTATTTTTATAAATTATCGATTTGCCGAAAACCTCGACACCTACGGTGCCATTTTTTTTTTTTTTATTAGAAATATTGTGTAAAATTTATAGAATAGAATTAAAATTGCCTCGTTCAACGAGAAGTAGAAACAAAAAAAAAAAACCGTAACTCCGATCATTTTTTACTTTATTTTTTGATTTGAACGCGCGCGGAAATCGGCATTTAGGGTATGAATAAAAAAAGAGGAATCCTGTGTTCTATTCAAAATTCGACTCTGTTTTTTTTTTTTTTACACCACTGACTCTCACACCCTTCATAACAACTGTGGAGGATATGAAAAAAATAAAAACCCAACTTTGAAAAGAGGGGATGAAAAACAGTGCGAAGTAAAAAAAAAAAAAAAAAATGTAAAAATCTGATAGTTTTGCATTGAAAATTTGAAGTGCAAATTCCACACATATAGACGCGTAACGCGTTTAGCATATAGTCGCGAAATGTTATTTTATAATAAAACTTGAGTTTTTTTTTATAAAAGTGGATTTCACACGGTTGAATAAAAAAGAACCGACTAACTTTTACAAGTCAGTAAATTAAACTGTTTATTCCTCGACCTAATTTATTCATTAATCTTTTCTTTTTTTTTTTACCCCTCTAGCTATACAAATATGACACATTGCAACCCCTCTGGGGTATTATTATAAGTTAATTAGTAACGTCATACATATTTACGTAAAACTAATTATTTCTGCAGTTAGTTATGCGTTGGATGCTAGTATACGGTTACTACGTATTGGAGCTTTACGTGAGCTTTCAACTTCCTCGCAACATCTCGGAGTTTATTGCCACTCATAGTCAATTTACGCCATTCTACTTGCACTTTTTTTCGAGTGTATTTTGAATTATTTAAGCTATTTTCATTGCAGTCATTTGTCATATGTGAAAAACCCATTTGCAAATTTGGGTTGTCATTAAATTTGCACAAGCAATGTGTATACAGCTTTCAGTCTCTCATACCTTCCGAACCGCGATATGAAAGTATAGTTTTGTAGAGTAGGGTAGAATTGAAAAGCTCTTGTAACAAGCTTTTCGAATTCGTCAACTTCACGATCTCCGCTCTCTTACTTTTCAGCAAAATCAAAAAAGAAGAAGAAACAAAAAAAAAAAAAAAATTAACGTTTTTTGTTTAACAGCTATAAAAGCTACAAATGAGACTGGATCTCTTTCTCAAGTTCAATTTACCGTATTTTGAGGAAGCCATATGGGGAATGACACACACGGACCAAAGCCTTATATGTCAAATAGGATTTTCAATCTCCAATTTCAGTTTGGAATAAGTCCAACGTCTGCCTTAACACTAACGCGGTACACCCCGTGGTAATCGTTTTAATTATGTTTACCTTGAGAGGATGGAGTATATATATACAGGGTGTCCCAGAATTCGCGACGAGGAATTCACAGGGTAAATCTTGATCAAAAACGGGATCGAAATTTCCTGAGCCGTTTTTTACGGAAATGCTTAGATTTCTCGCTATAATTATTTCAATTTCAGCCAATAAGGTGCGATGTATGAACGGGCGCTTGTCGGTGTGCTCGCCGCTTGGTTGTGTGCACTTTGTTTCGCGGCGACAATAGGCTGGGAGACGCGCATACAACCGAGCGGTAATCACATCGACGAACGTCCGTTTATAAGCCGCGCGTCATTGGCTGGATTTGAAATAATTATAACGAGAAATCTAAGCCTTTCCGGAAAAAACGGCTAAGGAAATTTCGATCCCGTTTTTGATAACGATTTACTCTGTTAATTCCTCGTCGTGAATTCTGGGACACCCTGTATATGTATGTACGATAGGTATAATGAAAGCCGGTAGTAGTAAGAGTTGATTAGATTTTAATTGGAAACGGGGCAATTGCCAGCGATAAACATAAAACGCGTTTTATAATCGGTTTTACCTTTAAGTTCAATCCGAGTTAGACGAACTTCTCTCATTACCAGGTGTAGATAGGCATATTCATCCTATCAGCTATACCAAATAATTAATAATATAGGTGAATAAAATTTCTTTCACGATTTATATTACGATTTTTGAAAACAGATTTACGTTTACGTTAAAACTCCAGCCGTTAAAATGGTGCGAAATTCATATTCCGCTATCTGTATTATGGTACTATAATAAAATAAAAAACCGAACCTGACAGGTGTATAGGTACCATTTTCCCAAATGCTTAATGAAATTCCCTGGGGAGAGAGCTGCTATACATGGGTACTATTTCTATTTGTGTTACTCTGTGCACACACCGTATATGGAATGGTGGAATTGAAAAATGATATGAGGGAGGGGTTGTCCGGAAATGGATGCAGAAACAGAAGCGAAATAAAAAATAAAAAATAAAATGAAAAGATATTTGAAAAATTAACAATATAGATACACAAAACGCGAGACACGGATATATGAATGATGGCCGAAATCAATTGGAGAATAAAAATGACCGAAAATTTTCGTTTTTTATATCGGAACGAAACAAATAGTCGATTTTTTTTTTATTTTTATTTTTTTTTTCTTCCAACCAATCAACTAACCATGAGTTGATTCAGCTCATGAATTGATTGGAAATATTGAAGGGGTGAATTGGGGTGGCTAAAGAGTATCGACGTTCCATTTTTTTTCCACCCTCATTATTATGGACGTCGGATTTTTAAAGGAAACAGATCCTTTCCCTGATCATTCAACCTTTTGCAATTTGCGATTATATGCTTGCATGAAAATCTTTTTTAAAGTCTCTAAGAATTGCAGGGTTTTGGGTTTTTCATTTCATGATCTGAAGTCAAAATATCGAGATTATAAACCGATAATTCCTACTCGGCATTCATAATCTCCATCAATATGAATTTTTTAATTTGATTTTTTACTTACAGCCCCAAAAAACCGTGTAACATCCATTTTTCTACAAAACTGTAAACTTTTCACATTTCGGTACGCCATATAGAACCCATTTTGAATTTATGTATCTTTACATCAAATCTGTGATCAGCGATTCGTGAAATCCCTTTCGACAATCAGTAGATTGAAAAATGATCGGTTTTCGTAAAGAATCTAAGTTTCGAAAAATTTCGACATCGTTGGATCCAATGCACCTCAAATAAGGATATTCGCTAACATGTTTCCAAATTGTTCATTGATCAACCAATTTTGTTACAGTAGTTTGCTAATCTCTTCGAGCAAAATTAAGTCAAAGTTTATAGTTGTGAATCATCGGGTCTAAAAGTTATATACAGTTGAAGTAAAAGCACCAAATCCAACGATATGGATAAACCGGTGTCCCGGTTTTTGGATATTCGAGTTTGCAAGCATTTGTTTTTTTTTTTTATCTACTCTTCGACAATTTTTTGGGAACTGCCAATTCCTGACTTTTATTTGGTTATCAAAATTCTGTAATGAAACTGATTTTGAATAACATAAAAAGAAACAATTGTACGGATTTATCTCCGAATTTTTTTCCGCTTGCTAAAAGCTGCGATAATGAGACTTGAGAAAAGCTTTTGAGAGAGAGAGAGAGAGAAAAAAAGGAAAACATAAATTGTTTGCTTGGTATAATTGAAGAGAACGTTGATAAACTGGCGTCAGTTTCGTTAGCGCTTTCAAAAGTCCTACTTTTAGCGCTATACTTGTTGAAGTGCGGTGGTTTTGTGATTCTCAAGGTGCAATAGCTCACAGCTTATATACTACCACGCCAGCTCCGACTGTTGTGTGTAAAAAAAAAAAAAAGAGAATTTCTTTTTCCTCAATTCGAAGGCACTTCTCACAAACCCTTAGGTAACTTTTACCGATAAAAAAATCACACTGGCAAACATTATAAGCGCAAGGCAAAAAATCGGGAATGGCAAGAAAACGCAAAGTTATTTATTGCCGTTGAAAATACGGTAAAAAATTTTCCGACCATTTTTACCTTGGATTTTCAACCAATTATCAACACGTGATCCGACCTTAACGGGGTTCACCTCCTTCGGAGGGTAAATAAATGGACTTTTTTTTTTTTTTTTTCTTTTTAACGGGGGTTCTGTACACACACACACACACCATGGAAATATTTCTTGCCAAATCCCTTCTTTAAGCTTTGACCAAATAGATATTCTATTGACTTAGTTTTTGCCCAGATTATTACTCGGATTTTTCAAACATAATTCAAAAATTATTTGACATTTTTATCGACTTCGTCTTATATATACATTGAAATTTATTGCATATAAGGAAAAGTCGTTTTCGTATAGGGTACGCAGATCGCATCGTTTATCGAAAGCTCAAAATTCGCGATCGAAAAATTGAATCAATTTTCTATATATATTTGGGAAATAAACAGACGAAAAAACCGCAATTTTGTGTCTTTTTCTCATCATCCCTTCTATGTCATAATTGAATTTCGAAAAGGGCTGTTTTTTTCGCTCCGTGAGGGTGCAGCCGTATGTCCTCTATGTCCTTTTTTAAACGAATATGGATCGTGTTTGAATATTTTGCGAATCAAATGTTTAAATGAATATTCTGATTGAAAAAGTTCCGTACTAATATTTTTCGCTAGTACCGATATACTACCTATGTACTTCAATTTTCATGGATTGAATCTACCCCCTGATTTTCCAAGTACTCATATAAAGAAAAAAAGAAAAAAAAAACTGCAAGCTTTTTTAACCATGACAAATATTTGTTGCCAAATTCATTTGCCACAGATTTTTCATCCCTTTATATAATTTGTTTTATTTTATTTTATTTTATTTATTTCTAATCCACGAATTCGAAATTCGTCGAATATGACTGAATAAAAAAATCTGCAATTAACTAGATTTCACCATTCGGATGACGGGCATAAAAAAAAATTGCGATATATATGTTCAAATTTGTAAAAATTTGACATATTACTTATTAAAATTTGCTCGTTTAGTTTCTCAATTTTTTTTCTTTTCCACTGCTTAAATAATTCTATCCAAATGGATAGTCAGACGAGAGCCTGTTCTGATGATATAATTCTATAATTTCGTAAATTAAAACGAGCGAGGTCCCATTATAAACGTTATAATATTTTGTCACGGGTTATATATTATGTTGGGTATAACCATATATATATATGTGTAAATATACCTATAGCTATATCCTATACTAGTGCCAAGTAGGTCTGTAAAATTATTGTCCCCACTTCGCCGTGTTCAGGGGTTTGGTTTTGTGAAATTTTAACTAGCATTTGAAATTTTTTTTCCTAAATATAGAAATAGCGACTAGGTAAGTGACCTGGTTATTAATATGCTAGAAAAATTACATAAGTACACTCATAGGCGCGACGATTTAAATCTTAAATACGATGACGACTCGCGGTTTTTACAATTTTCAAATAAAATCTCACCATCGTTTGAATTTTAACTGCAATACGATATAATATGAAGAGTGCTTCGCGTTGAATTTCTTAATTATTTGTCGACTTTATTTTTACTTTTTTATTCTTTTTTTTTTTTTTGGGGGGGTGTATTGAATAAGAGAGCGAGTTTCTTAATCGTGAATCTTTATTTGCCTCGAAAAAATGACACGTCGGTGTCATAATACTTTCGTCAATCTGTTTTCATATTTTTCATATTTTTCGTATTTTTCGTATTTTTTCTTAGCCCTACATAAAAGAGCTAATTATAGTATAATACATGTTTTTAATTTACCTTCTTCTGTTTCTTCTTTCCCTTATTTATTTCGCTTTTTTTTGTTTTTTTTTTCTTTTTTCGTCTTCTTCTTCTTTCATTTTCTCTCGCGATTCTAGAACGCTGGTTTATTAAGCAAATTTTAATTCACCTTGCCTGAGGGATAATGAAATGAATAAAAACCAGCTTTACATAAAAGCTCGGGTTTGTGTAGACGTCGGGAGTATAGGCACGGATGACGATGCAAAAAAACATTCAAAATAATAATGACGAAATTAATAATAAAAAAAAAAAATGAACTAAAGTATATTATATATTAATAATTAAAAATATCTGAAGAAGGGGGAAATTTATAGGGGATGCAGGGAAATAATTGGTTACAATAATTCTTTGAGCTGTTGAAAGCCGTTTCAAAACTTTGGAATAATTAAAACGGGTAAAAAGCGCTCTGACGTTAGTTCGTGGCTAAACGAATTAGCGTAGAAATAAGCGCGAGAGGGATGTGAATTTCCAAGTTACGTGGATTTCCAGGGCCCAGCATCAAATAACTTAGTCACTTTCTGGCCGTATCTAGGTCACCTTTACTTTTCCTAAACGTGTATATTTCGAAATAACCCGCTAAGCGTTTCGTTTGAAATGCGAACGGCTTGGTTCAGTACGGGAGCAGCCGAGCGGTAGTTGAGAGATGCTTGCAGCCCGAGATGAGAGTGAGAGCTTAAGAGAGAGCTTAAGGCCAGAAATTTGTTTTAAATATACTGAAAAAAAAAAAGAAAAAAAAAAAAAAAACACCTCTCGACTAACTGAATCGCTACGATCGACTTCAGTTCTCGGCTACTGCATGCAGTGCGGTAAAATAATATAGAAAACTTAACGGTGACTGAAATTCTACTTGAATTAATGGCCGACTATAACTAGAAAGGTTCGGCACTTTGGGTTATCATTTATTTATTTTCTGATAAACTAGATGAAAATAAATTTCAGATTTCGCTTTCAAGCTTTGCAAAATACAGTTTTTGAAAGTCGAACATTTTTTATTTCAATATTTCACGACGGTCATTCGTTGGCGACATTTTTTACCTATTATTGAAAATCAAAATCGATATAATCGGATAAACGGTTCAGAAATAATCAATAAAATAAGCGAAGTTAAGGAACAGGACATTTCCCGCGCAAAATACAGTCAAGCGCATGCGCTACTCTCGGCTCACTAGCGGCCTCTATGCGTATGACGTTACCCCACTATTTGGCACGCAATCGCAATGATTCTATTCAATTTTTAACTATAATTAGATATTAAAGAAGGTTTATACAAATAGCTTTTAAAAATACTGTAACAAAAATTTGTACTATATGCAAAAACACGAACTGATTGAAAAACAGAAAGAAAAAAAAAAAGCTACATCCATCTCTTTGTGAATTAACAAGCTTTTTTTTAAAGCTCAATATTTGAAATACGTTAAAAAAAATTTCCCCCGCATAGCAAATATTGAGCTTTTCAATCTAAACTTTTTTCACTTATTTTTAGATGAAATTTAGAGATATTGATGAAGCTTTTTTGAATTTTGAAGCTTCATTATCATAGTGAAAATTGTTCAGTTTGTCAATTTTCTCGTTGATTTTCAGCCTTGCGAATCCATTATTTCCCTTATATATGATATACAAGCATACAATCGTCTATATATTCCTTATCGTTATTCTTCGGTTTGTATCATCTAACCGAATGCTTATTTTGACACAAAGAATTCGATGGGATGATGGGAAAATGGTGTTTTTTTTTTTCAGCTTTGCTTTGGGTTTGTCGCTAAAATATCTGAAATCTCCGTTTCGCTGAGCTTAACGAGCCGGAAGTTTACGCGTCGTATTATTCTCCCACTGTTTTCTTTCCTCTTTCTCTCAGATTTTCTTTTATTTTCTTTTACATATATTTTTATCTTTTTTTTTTTTCTCTCCTTTCCCAACGTTCGGAATTCATTTCTCGCATCCTTAACCAGGATTTTCTTTCCCCCTCCTTTCTCCCTCCCCCCGACGAATGACAATTTCTACGTTATCTAATTTTTTTCGATTTTCTCTCTTGTTCTTTTGGATTTCTTTCGTTTACCCGATGCTTTATATATATCATCATTATTTAAGTGCTTACAGCTGGACTAAGGGGTAGGTGTGATAAGACGACAATAAACCACTTTTGCAGTACTATAAGCGAGTCGACAATCAATGAACGGAAATTTGGTACACGACAAGGAAGTCCCGAATTGTTACCAGCTGTTACTGTTCCGGATGTGACGTCAGTTTAAGGCGGATGTAAGCGGGAGCTAACTAAGTGAGTTTTCCGGCGTAGAACATGACTGGGAGAGACTTATATCATCCCTTGTTCAGTCTATAAGATCCTTGAATTACTTTCACACACGTATAACATATATACCAACTTCCTTATACACCAACTTCTCATCGGTTTTATCACGATAATATAATAAATAACCACCCTTTTCACACCCTTGGACGAAAAAAAATAAAAATAAAAATAAAAATAAAATTAGAAAATATTTATCGCCCAAGATTATTGGATTTAATTTAATTTCAAGTTAAATTTTTCGAAAATAATTCAAGGAATATTCCCACCCTTATAGAAATCAAAAAAATTCCTTTTTCGCGAAATTCGAAATCGGTAATATTTCTGTCGTTGTTATTTCACACATTTGATGAATATTTTGAAGAAATAAATCGGAGTTTTAGGCTGTAAAAATGTTATAGAATGCAAAAAGGTAACTTGATTTTTGTTCTCTCAATTTTTGTAACAAAAAAAAAGGCAAAAAAAAAAACGCAAAGTACTCTTATTGCTTTTTATTCAAGTAACTATTTTTTATGAAATGAATTAATATCAGATCCCGGAAATGAAATTCAGATTTAATAATTTTAACTAACTTTTCATTGTTTCAAAGATTTTCAAAAGTTTAATCCCTTACCGTTTCTACCCCTGTATTAAACCTTACATTAGCTATAACTTTGTATCAGTTATGTAATTAAAAGCAATGAATAACAATGAAAATTCCTTGCTTAATCAGACGTCAGAAGGTTCTCTGACCCGTTTCAGAAAGTTCGTTGTATGCCAGAAGAAAAAAATAAAAAAACCAAACCAGGGGTGTTACTACTGGGATGATAAATCGGGTAAGATTAAAAGTATACACTCCCTCCCCCCCCTCACCCCGAAATAATGGGGCTGAATAGTCTGAGTAGATATACGAGAAAAAAAAGAAATATCTTTTAATAATCAGGCATTAGATTTAAACGAAATTTAAAACGTTATCCGATTATAAAAGACATTAACTTCCGGTTACTGGGTCAAGCAGCGATCCCTACATCCCGCCACCCTGTTTCCCCATTTTTCTTACCTACTTAATGTTGTTTTTTTTTTTATTTTTCTTTATTTTTTCTTTTCTTCTCTTTCCGCTTCTTTTATTACTTTATTCTTTCATCCATCTCTCTTTCGCTGCAGGTAAAGCCCGAGCTTCGCCAACCCTCAGCTACCCCTAACAGAGGGCTTTGGCTCGTGTACGTCATGCAGAAATCCAGTATAGCGGTTAGTTTTGCGCGTTGTACTATATATATACGTTTTTATTTTGTTTTAATTTTTTTCTTATGTTTTTTTAATTTTTTATTATATATATATACATATATTTTTATTTCACCCTCTTGTTTTCTCTTCTTCGTACGTTATTTCAGCTCAGCTCAGCTCAACTTGCTCAGAGGTTTCAGCAAACGACGAAACTCACTGCCGCAACCATTAAGGAGAACACATGGCTCCGGCGTGCTCCAAGTTTTTTCAAGCATTTTTTCTTTTTTTTTTTTTTTTTTTTTTAAGCACAACGTTCATTCGTTCGTAGACGTAGTTAGGTTGGGAAGGGTAGGTACCACCCCTTACCCACCACACTACCCTCCGAACGTCAAGCCTTAGTGCATTTATTTCCTCTGCTTTTAACGATGGCATCGCGTAAAAGCTTGTGGTAAACTACCCCCCCGCCAACCTAACACCGTAAGGTAGTATAAGGTTTATCCTTTAACACACCGATTCTTCGATCCAAATGATCGCGCAGGGGATGATGCTGATATCAAACGAGTTCGAAAATCGTTAAATCGTGAACTTTTATTATTAAAGGATCTAAATCTAGATCGCGACAGAAAAAACAAAAACGTGAAAAATTTATACTTCAAGATGAAATTTGAGAAAATGATTTTATATTACTCCCATTGATTTAGTTGATCAAAATCATTACCATTTGCTGATGAAATGATGCTGTTTTTCGAAAAATCATTGTTAACAAACGAAAAAGGCGAATAGTACCTAGTGCAAATAAAGATAGATAAAGAGAGAAGAGAAGAATTTCAGAAAAGGAAAAAGCAGCGAAGTTTTTTTTTTTTTTAGGGAACGCTTCAATTACTGAGGGACGACCACTTGGTCTACTTCCTGAGAAAAGCTCACGCTACTTTCTCACACGTCTTGTGAACTCCTTCGAAGTTTTCGTCGAGTTCTTGTGCGTTTGTAAAACCTTGAGATATATTTCTACGAATGCTACCTATATGTGTGCTAAGACTGCTACTGTTTCTGTTACCACGTTGGTTAAGGGTTTGATAAAAAAAAAAAAAACAAAAAAAAAAAAAAAAAACAGGTGAGAAAAATTCAGTGAGAAAATAAAAAGAAGGAAAAATTTTGCCCATTCTGGCTAGGGTCTCAAGTCGGCGGCTAATTGCTCCGCAAAAAAGGTATCTCACTTTTTTTTTTTCTTTTACTATAGGGATCGGGTCTTCTGTCTATCAGAAAATCCTGAACTGTCGTTTTTCCGAATCGTACAGTCGTATATTTGGTCCGTTTTTTTTTTTTCTTCTTGTTCTTGTTCTTCTTCTTCTTCTTCTTCTTCGACGGGGTATTTGATCCTGTAAGAATCCTACGAACTTGATTCGACGCTATGATAGAGGCTTATAAAGCTAAACGATGGTTAGCCGAATCCCAACTCACTATCAGACTCACGAACGAATCTACTGGCATTTAGACAATGAAATAGCTATCCTACTACATACCGAGAATATTCGGTGAGACTACACGATCCCCTTCCTACGGAAAAAAAACCAACACAGGCGCGCACTGCGTGCGTGAGGCTCGTTCGAGACGGAAACTAACCTCACGCACGCGGTACGCACCTGTGTTGGTTTTGCCGTAGGAAGGGGATCGTGTAGTCTCACCGAATATTCTCGGTATAACTGAGAACAGAAACTCTATAAAGGTAGATATTCCGTTTTCAAAACCACGCTTGAAAGACGAAGGAATACAATTGGGGTGATGAACCATTGTAGCAATTTTTGATCTTTAAATTCACAAGGGGTTTTGATGGTGACCATTGTGTGCAGCTGATATATAATATTTTATAACACTCAACAGTGAGAGAAAAGGCGTCGTTGGATCAACAAAAGTTTCGCAAAGTTCTTTTTCTTTTTTTTTTGTTTATTTTGGCTGAACCGATTTTCTTTGTTAGCAAATTTTTTTGAATCAACAAAACTGCAGGGTATGAATTTTTGGATTCATTATTCCGTCTGATTTGTTCGATTGAATGAAATCTTATAGAGATAAGCTAACTTGAAATTAAGAAGTTTTTGGGGGTGTGCAGTAAATCGTTACGATAAACCAAGACCAAGAATTAGACCCAGAAGTTGGGGTTGTTAATTTCATAGAAAACGTGATCGAAATTACGTCTCAACGTCTTAGTATTATAGCTTATGGGTAACTGAAGCTTAATTATCGCGTCACTCTGTGTGGGCAGCGGTTAGCTCGCGGAATACCGCAAACAGCCGAAAACAGTATATATCCCGTATAATTGAGCGGGTTGAGTAGGTGCCGGGTTTCAAAACGTCAATTACTGCAGAACCTGACGTGAAAGAATACGCTAAAAAAAATTTCAACCCTTCATTAATTTCAGGATAATTTAGTGAAGTAGAAAATCGATTGAGCTTTCTAAACAAATTAAAATTTACCTCGATTTTTTTTTTTTTTGTGTTTTTTTGACGATGAGAAAAATATTTGAATGGAATTAGGAATGGTTCGACTTGTATACTGTACAAATTTTATTTAAAACGATACGTCTATAGAACTTCTGCGAACAAGAAACTCGAGGTGTGTTATTTTCTGTAATCGTAATTCTTCGATAAGTATGGCAAAAGAAAGAAAGAAAGAGAAGAAAAAAAAAAAAAAAAATGTAGACTAGCATCATTTTTCGGTTTAGTTGGCGTATAGTCGCGCGATTCTCGAGTATCGCGTTTCGTTAGAATTTTTTTTATTTTTCAGGCATAAGGGCCGAAGGTTATTTTTTTTTTTTTTTTTTCACTTGTGAAATAATCTATATAACTCTCGAAGCTTGCGAGTCTTGATATGGATTGAAGTAAAAGTATCGGGTAACAAGGAGCGATCGGAGATCCTGGTAGTTGTCAAACCTGGTTATAATCCGACAGACAAAGCGGGTCTTCTCTATCTATACATCCACCAATCTACTTCGCGACTCCATCTTGCACATCCATCCATTTTCTCATCTTATTAAACGCCTGCCGTATCCTCTTACTTTTCTTCTCCAACGTGACGTAACCCTCACTTTCTTTTATCCTATATACTCTCGTACCCTGCAATTTCCTTCTCTCCTCTTCTGTCTTCTTTTTTCTTCTCTTCTCTCTTCTCTTCTCTCTTCTCTTCTCTTAGCTGGTGCGTCTCGCCAATTTTCTAAAAAAGATTCGATGAATTTTCGAACGGCTTTTAACAAGATGATCGCGAAAGCTTCAAGCTTCCAGCAGCTCTCCGATACTGGGTATTGCTTCGCGAATCCCCATCCCACCGCTGGCACCATTTCTATCCAGCCACGAGCGAGGTAAATATGTATACCAAAGTGTTTCACCATCACCAAATTTTCGCTAATTTTATCAAACCCCCTTTACGTCAGGAGCCGAGATGAAATTCTATTCGTTATCTCGCAGGGTTTTCTCGCCCGCAGCTTTTGGTTACCCTTGCGAAAATGCCGTTCTCTAAATTCTCATAAAAATTCTTCCATTTTTTTTGTTTTTTTTTCCGCTCAAAATTGTTTTACGAATCACAAAACGGGAAGGAAAATTCATGAGGAATTCATTCGAGTAAAATCTCACACCCCCTTAATGAAATTAAATTAATCACGATGTACATTAGGGTATAAAAAAATCGACATTTATATATATATATATTTTTTTTTTCTTTTACATTCAGATTTCAAATTACTGATTCCAAAAAGCCATCACTAATTTTGAAAACCGTCTCCTTTTTCTAATTATCTTACACCAAGTTTCTCTATTCAGATTTTCAAATCTGGAATCAACGATCCAAAAATCCCCTTCTAAGTGAGTTCAAAAAAGATCGAATGTCAGGGAAAGTATAGCTGTTTCAAAAAATAGAAAAATGGTTAGGCGCGACCGCTAGAGTTGAGATATGGAGCTGATCTTATGGGGAGATTTGTTTTCTGTGAAAACAAAAAACGAAAAAAACAAAAAAATATAAAATATCGATTTCTTCTTATTACACACTCTACTTGTACATATTTTATACGGTGTAGGTAGATCAGGCGACATTTGCGTTATGTTACCAAGGGACCGTTAACCGCACCCTTACCTTTGGGATTTGCCCTTATAGCCCTTAGCTACCGGCTACCTAACATTTGAGGATGTTCTTCGAGCACGAAATATCTTGTCAAAGCCCGATCATAATCCAGGGTATCCAAGGGGCTCTTAATGCTTGTTACCGGAAACCAGCCCTTACTAAAACTGGTATGTATACATATATGCTTTTACCATATAATTTAGATACACGTATGTGCGGTTGAAGACATTTAATATATGGACATATGTCACGTGTGATTATATGCCTGAAGGATTTTGCTAGGGGGTCGATAACTGTACTATGATAATGAGAACATATGTATGTGAATTGGGGTGGTTTTTAATTTGATCATTTTTCGAATTTTAATGCTCTCATGGACCAGGACGTCTCGAAATAGATTTTTATTAAATGTAGCCGGACTCGCAAGTTTCTATCTCAATTCTAAGTACCGCCACAAAGTCTTAGAATTTTCCCATTTGGAAAAAAAAAAACGGAAACAGTTTTAAAACAGTAATTATATACGTTTCGCCTTCTGCTTTTCAAAAAAATATATATTTGAAAAAAAAAACTTGAGTTTGGAGACGCTTTTGGTATCATTTCATGGAAATAGTAACGAGCTTTCACAACATTCGAGGAACGACGAAGAATAAAAAAGAAAAAACACTTTGATATTTCAAAATATCATAAATATTTATTCATAAAACAAAAATCTGAAATCTGCGAAACTCATCAATTTCAAATCATCTCCTTTCGTACTTCATTGAAATTTATTGTCAAGTTATAAACGATTTTGAAAATCCATTAATCATTTTCTCATATCATCTTTCAACTACACCCTTGTATCAATTTCCAGGATTTTTTTGTTCACAAATTTCATATTACTTTAAATCAAAGGTGATGGATCGAATGAAATGGTTTAGCGAACAAAGGTTTATATTTATATATTAGGGTGGTTCTAAGAGCTCGGACGAATTTTTCAACAGGCTCCAAATTATTCAAAAACAATTCTCCAAATTTATCTCATATTTTTATCTCTCAACTCCAACCCCTTCCACCCTACAGGGTAGATTTCCCTATTTGAAATAGACGTGTTTTGGCTATGGTTTCAGTATACATTTTATTCCGGGATTAATAATTGTCAAAAAAATCTGTAACCGTCAGATTTTAGTAGGCATTGATGCTACTGTATGATAAAAAAATTCACATCATTGTTTTCGAATCATTTAGAGTCGATTTGGGGGATGCCCTTTCGTTTTCTAGAAATGGTCATCAAATATTTCACATTTTAATCTTGAATGGTGATATGGAAACTTTTGAGCGCTATATCGAATGAATGCTAAACACTTTTTCGAATAGAATGAAAGAGGAGATTGCAAATAAAAGGGATTCCACCAATGATTGTTGTAGTCACAGGATTATTATTCCTGAAAGGATGTCTGATTTCCCAGACTAACTTTGCGAATACTGTTCAAAATCAATGCATACGAAATTAAACGATTTTTTATAAACATATAAAATTCTACAACAGCTCATTCTATCAATGTAGAATACTACCCCTAAGTTTCGATGAAAGATGCGATTTATTTACCCTTTGTAATACAAGGTCTATAAAGTTTGAAAATAATTTTTTATTATGTATGAAAATGATATAATATTTGTTGAAAATTTGTCGAAAAACAAAAAAAAAAATTGTTTTCAACCCCTCTATAACATTGAAACTCTTTAACATCTTTGTAAATTGTTAACTAAGTTTATATAGGAGCTGGGGTGTTTTGTTGAGAAATTACCATTTTAAATTAACAGTAATTAAAAAGTTTTATTTCTTACTTAGTTGGAATTTTGATAGAAAATTTAGTAAAGTCGGTTAATCCCTGCATAAGGTTCTTTAATCTATAAAGGAAGAAGGAAACCGACGAAAAGGAGGATTTGGTAGTAGGATAACAGACGTAAAATGACTGAATAGAAAGTTGAGATGGCCTTCCAAGGCACGACCGGGAAATTGCGTGTCTTCTGTAAATTAACGCTCGCTTTGCGTCGAGCCAAGTTTACAGCGATTTGACTCACTCGTAAATTGATTTAATTACCGTCTAGACTGGACGGCCCCGAGTGACGCATTGCTGCCCTTAGCCCTCCGTAATGCAAGGGCGATTCCTAATTCTATCCCTCGTACTATATTAAATCATTACCAACTCAAGGGACACTTCAGTCAATTCATAATGCCAACTGTCAAATCGGCCAAAACCATGCGGGAAGAAAAGAAATTATGTCCAATTTTTGTCCGATGAAAAAAAAGGACCGTTTTTAGTCCCTAAGGATTTTTAAGGGACTCTGGTAGTCGATACGGGCCTCTTTTACCGATCGATTATCAAGATGTCGATATTTTTTGTTTCATAAAATGCAAAATCGTAATTTTTTCGTTCATTTATTCATCAAATGAGGCAAAACAGTGGACCAAGTGTTTAAAAAGTGTAACAAATCGAGTGTATCAGTGAATAATTTCACGATTTCTCTTATGATAACTGAATCTGTAAATTTTTTCTTTCAATTTTCAAAAAACTAAATACTTAGCCACTTTTTGCCAAAGTGAAGGAGTATTCCACAAAGTTTGATTCCCATCGGCTGTATGGTATGGGAGAAATCACGAATCGCGTTTTCGAGGTGAGGAAAACGTGTGCATCGAAGTCTTTTGAGTAGGACATGTTTATTTATTTTATATCTTTTCGTTTTTACGTTCAATTTCCAGTGCCTAAGATAATTCAGATCCGTATATATATACTAATGATAATTTAGTAATTTGTTTTCGCAAAGTTTCGCGGCGTTCGTTCGTGAAATTGTTCAGCGAACTTCCGTCTTGAAAAGCGTGCGTTTATTGGACTCAATTAAACTATATTTTACTTGCTGATTTATTAGTTCGCCAAGTTACTTTGTCGGCGACGGAAAGCTCGAAGCTCGAAGCGCATGAAGTGCTCGAAGCTTTTCGCCTTCGTCTTCGCCTTCGCCTTCGCCTTTCCTTTTACTCCCCTTCTGTTAGCGCGGCACGAACGACTCAAAGTTTAAACTAATTAATAATCATGATAACGCAAATAGGAGATGATATTTGAGGGAACGTAAGGCGGGATTAAGCTATTTGCCTTTATAATGGGCATCGGTCGCCAACCTTCACCCTAAACTCACTTCGATATCTTTAACAATTGTTGAATACAGAAAAGCCTTTTTCCTAATTTCTATTAAAAATTTCATTCCACCCTTGGTATAATAGTCAAGAGTTTCAGACACGTTTCATTACACTAATTTAAATCAAGATTTCATTATCGTGGGGGACAAAATCTCTGTATCAAATTATCATAGACAGAGATTTTACTTTTATTATATAAAACCTGAATTTCAAAATGTTAATGCGAACATCAGGGTATAAAGCAATAGAAATTCTGATTAGCGTCTCTACTGCATTCAATTGAATTGAAAAATTTTTACTCTCACTTTCTTCAGCCCCTTAATAAAAACAATTAATTCTGGTTACAATGGTTTTTGAAAAAAATTCCCAATTTGTTTTGTTTTTTTTTTTTTTTCCTTTTTTTATACCGGTTCAAACTTCGGCTGTATAACTAAGCCGAAAATTTTTCGGTGAACTTTTAACGTAATTAAGAGAACACTTGAGTGACTCTTAATCCTTAATATTAGGCGAAGACGACGTTGCGGAAGAATTTTATTGGATCTTGAGTTTGAACGAGAAGTTTAGGCAAGTATTCGATGAACCGATACGAAACATGGAACTTCGGGGTGGTTAAGGTAGTCTGATGCCAAGACGGTAATGAAAAATCAATGGCACCACCAACCAGGACGAGGGAGCCTATACATCCTCGGTCTTCATAGTATATATACCTACCTATAGTTCAGACCCCCCCCCCGCCCCCCCCCCTTCCCCCCCAGGGGATACGTGCCAAAGAAAGAAAGAAAAAAAGAAAAAAAAAAAATGAATAAAATAAGATTAAAAAACGAAATCAAAAGTCTCCGGAAAAGCTCGCAGGTGTTTTGATAATCCTCTAAGTCCCCATCTTTTTGATATTGTTTTTTTCTTTTCAATAAATTAATCATCAAGAGCCTAGCTAGCTGATGTACCCCTTTCTTCGAAAATACTCTAGGTGATGGTGTGTTTAATAGGGGTGAGCTGGAGAGGTATGGAGTATTATTTCTGATCACGTTTCTGTAGTTTTTTTTTTGGGAAAAAAAACAAAAGAAAATTCTAAGGGTAGGTGAATAATAACGGGGTTCTTCTGAGGGCATGTTTTTCCATTACGATATAGAAAAATAAAATTTTCTTCCTTTTTCTACATTCAGAAGTACCAAATTAAACTGTTTAAATAGCCGAATTTAATTGCGACGGATCTGTTGGCATGAATGAATAAAAAAAAAAAAAACGAATTTAACCCCTGAAATCTTTTTAAATATAAACCGTCTGGAATTTTTTCACTTTATTCTATACCGATAACGTTGAATATATTGTCTACAAAGTTATGAAAATTTTATTTAGTCGATTCAGTCGGATATGTTAATAATCTGTTCGAATATATCGGCTATAGCTATATCTGAAACACATGCAAATAATGAAATAATAATCACAATAATAATGAATAGAATGAATATAATGAATATAGAATAAAAATTATAGCCGAGAGACACGATATTTAACGAAACGGAAATTCATTATCGAGTATATATATGATTTGGTGTAAAAAAAAATTTTCGCCGAAAAATCATCCCTTCTGGGTATGAAAATATTATACCGTTGACGAGAATGGTGCTTTGAGTAAAAAAATTTCAAAAATTCAAATGAGGGTAGAAAAAGCAGAAATTAATGTTTGAAAAAGTATCGAATGGTATCATCCCTTGTGCCTAAGGTAAGCCTTTGACTATTGACCATATTTTTGAATGAGGTACATTCAAGAGGTAAAGATTTCAGAGATGGGTAATCTGATATTAGTCGAAAAACACCCTAGCATTTTTTCTTTCCCAAATTTCGCCTCGTTTTCACGATGAAATCGAAGCTTTTAAGCACGTCGTCGTTGAGAGTTCATCGAGTGTTCACGGTAAATGACGTCAACGCTAATTAGGTGTGGTTTACAATCGGCTTTGTCATTATTGATTAAGATTGCGGGTGTCGGGTATCATTCGTTGAATTTTTTTTTTTTTTTTTTCATCCCCCTCGGAATAAACACGGTGATGTTGGTCATCCGGCACGAACAGTATACAGTCGTTGATCAATAGGATTGATAAATAATAAAAAAAAATAAAAAAAAATTAAATGAGCGAATATCAATGAGGGATGTTTGAAGGGGTTGAATAATCAATAGAGAAACAAATTCGCTTCAAATCGCGAGGAAGTACCGAATGGAAATATTGAACGGGTTGAAGGGGACAATTTTTATACAAATTTACCTCTTCTTTTTCTAATTGTCTCATAAAAGGACCATTAAATTCTTGAAGCGATATTAAATCTGAAGTATTCTAATAACTGATTGGTTTCGTTACATTTATTTCACAATATTGATGAGGAATTTTTCATTCACAATATCTATTAGTATGATGGATCGCAATAACCCGATTGTTTCGAAATATTCCTAGATGCGATTCTAACATTACATACTGCGAGAATATTGCTATTCAATACTGTAACTATATGAATATTGCAATATAGTTGAAGAATACCGGAATATAATTGGCATAACTGATATTGAAACGATATTTTAACTGCAATATTGCATGAACATTGCGAGATAGTTAGAATTCTAATTCGCTAGAATATTATGAAACATTATCTGACTTAGACATTGCAGCAATATTGCTTAAATATTGCCAGACAATTTCAATTACGAAAAACATTTATATCGTGGAATTGCGAGAGCGTGGGAATATTGTGATTTCGCCATTACGTCGATATTTTAATTTCAATAATAATAGTAAAAGAATAACTGAACGTAATTATAATCCAGAGATTAGAATATCAATTCAATTGCAAGAATATTGCAGCATTACGTTTTCGACATTGCAGGAATATTACTAGAACGGTACATTATGAGGGCATTCGAATTGCAAAAAAACATTTTGATCGTAATGTTGAAAGAACATTTGAAGATTGTTATTTCACCAATTCAGCAACACGTTTGAATCACTAGATTATTAGTGCAATAAAATCAAAAAATTGTAATGCAAAAATTGAAACATGAATTCAACTGCAATGTTGCATGAAAACTGGTAGAGTATTTGAATTGCAATATTGCGGGATTATATAACTGATCATAAAATCACAAAAATCTTATGCCATATTGCAATTTTGCGATTGCAAATAAAATATTGTAAAAATATTGGATTCCAATATGAAAATAACATAAGAAGGTACAAATTTCAGTATAAAAACGACATTCCCAAGAATTATTCCGATCTTAGCTTTTATCGCTGTACCTACGATCCTGCGCAGGATTCTCATTCCTGAAACTAAAGTGCCAATTTTTCGTCGCAAATTGCGTCTACTATAATATAATAACGTGATATCCTAACAATTTCCGGTGGGTCATTAGGCGAATTTCATGGGAGTTAAAGGGGGTGAAGACACCTTTTCGGGAACAAGGGCTGGTAATCATTCACGATCATGTACCGCCGATAGAAGCAACGACCAGGGTGATGGCCTGGGTAAAGGAGGTGGTGGAATACGGGGGTTTGGAAAGGCTTTGGAAAGGGTAGCTACGGGGTGCAGGGTTATACCCTGCAGAGTGTCGGAAAGACAGATGCCCGCATTACCTTATACCAAACCCAACCAGTCCTTTACCGTCTCGCCTATAAGGTCTAAGGTAACTTTCGTGGCAAAAGTACATTCGAAAATGCGCGGTAGCGAGTTGCTATAAATTTTAGGCTGCCCATTTCTATGGAAAGGGGTTGATTTATAGGTGGGCTAAGATTATATTTAAAACTAAGCCTCAGCCTCGAACGATATTCCCTATTTCACGCCCCATATTTACGTAGATAGTATCTCCGTAGTTAGTTCTTGAAATAATTATTATATACAGGGTGTTTCAGGTTGTGTTTAGGCTATAAATTTATAAATACCGAAAACGAGAAAAAAAAAAAACAAAAAATGAAAATTCTTACTTTCTAAAGATGCATTAGATTGATTTTTGACAACGACGTTGATCATTTCGTAAAATATCTATCAAAATACAGCCCCAATTTTTTTTTTTTTTTTTGTTTGTTTCTTTTTACTTCTTTTTTCACTATCATATATACATACAGACATTTTTTACACGAGAATCGAGACGATTTCAAAACACCCTGTGAATATAGCTAACCCTTTGATATGTCAGTCAGCTTTGTAAAATACATCAGTAACAAAGGATTGTCAACCGGAGTTTTTGAATTCAACCTAATCCCCTGTATGGTTTTTCGTCTTTTTTTTTCGGTTTTTTTTTTTTCTTTTACTTGTTGGTTTGTTTTTCTTTGGAAAAAATAAAAATCCTCAAACATATCTGACCCAGACCTCTTGTTCATATAGTATAAAAAAAAAAATCTTTTTCCCATGATTACGTGATAATAATAACAATATAATACGAATATAGGAATTTAGTGCGACACCCTGTAGCTGGCTTAGTATATACATTAATATTTATTCGGGAAACGTTATCTTCATCGATCATTCGGATATATTATACATATATATATAGGAAGTATAATATAAAGACAGCTCTGTGATCTAGGAAAGTGCCTACTACAAGCTAAAAACGCAAATATATATATAATATATAATACATAAGTATGTATATATATTGTTATCTATAATATTTATTTTTTCCTATTTTTCATCCAAAATGAGTCTATATACCTCTACTTTATGCTATTCGTTTGCTGCCTATCAAAACGCTACCCCTATTCATCGCTTCGGGTTTTAGGGGTTCTAATATCTATGCTATAACAAGCGATGTGATACCAGACGAACCACTCGATCGATTTAGCTGAGATTTGAACAGAAAATTTCCTACACCTAGACGATATTCCAAAAAAATTTATTGCATCATTTAAAAATCCGGTTTCTAATTGTAAAATACGTTTTTCGAAATTTGTTTCTATAGTTTTTAATTGCATAGGATTTATCGCGAGTTTCTTGCTGGAAGGATTCGAGACGAACCGTTAAATCGATTTGAATAAAATTTGGACAGAATATTCTATGCTTGTTAAGCTTTTCAAACCGTTTCAATTTCTAGTTTTTTTTGTTTTTGTTTTTTTTTTCTTTTTTCCTATGGATATTTCGAAACGAATAATTCTTGTCGAGATAAGAACTAATGGGTTGGTATTAGAAAACGAATTTTATAATACCGTAGGGGGTTGGAGGAGAAACATACCGCAAGAAGCCGGTCAGACGGCTTCGGCAGTAATTAATGGCTCATGAATATGCGCTAGAGTCGCGTAATTTTCCTGTCTGTTTGGGTTTGTCTTGAAAATTTATCGATAGTCGATATATTATTCGTGAAAACAGTAGCGTATAGCTGCTTGGTCTGTCTAGGCTACAGAATCCCGGAAGTCTTTGTGTTTATGGGTTGATTTTTTGAAAAAAAAAAAGATAAAACGCTATTGGCACCCCGACTTTGCTCAGCTAAAGATTTATAGGGATCCAAAAAAACCGGGATTTATGCACAGAGTCCATATACAAAACGGTCGAAAGCGAATTCGGTAGTGAATGAAATGATGGATATCTCAGGCTCTGTTATGGCGTATCAATTCGGCATAAAGCGCGAGGGTGGTGGACTAGTAAATTTCATTCTTTCTTCACCGCTGATTTTTCATCGAAATTTCTTTGTCTTTATTATTCTACATCCGCGTGAAAATTTCGACGAATAAATTGCGGGAAACAGGATTCCCGAGTCGGAATAGAAATTCTAGTTTCATTCCAGAAATTCGCACCGATGCAATGACTCGAAGATGCGAGTTAAAATTTGAGGGTAGGTTTTGTGCATGGAATGAAATTTCGATTTATATCTATTTTCAAAAAAGTTTAACCGCAAAACTAGACTTTTCCAAAGTTTTTAATAGTAGAATTTTAAAAATTTAATAAAACGTAAAGACGCTGATTAGAATTTAGAGGGAGAACGCGTGGATTTTTATTTACACCCTGTAATTTATATTCAATAGGATGAAATTAAAATCCTATATAAATTCTGAAAGATTTAAGAAATTCGTATGAATAAAATTTTTTTTCTATCGATTAATTCGTATAACTATTAGGGTACGTTAAAGGCTTTTATAATAAGGGTTGTTAACAAGATGTGTGCGAGTAAATTAATGGTTAAATAATTATGATCGCTAATCACCAATTATAATATCTGTAAATCTATGACAATTATTAGCCAAGTATAACATCCCGCGAATAAATTTATACCTACATCTGATTTGCAAATTGAATTATTATATCGTCTCATCGTTGAGGGTGAAAGAGAAAGATGAAAATATGTATACATAGAGAGGAAGAGGGATGAAGATCTGCTCTTCGATAAAGTAGTTGTTGATCTGTCGTTGTGATAATTTTTTTTGTTTTTTTTTCTAATAACGAGGTAATCAACCCTCGTAAAATTATATAGCTCTCTCTATCTCTCTCTCTCTCTCTGTTGAGTAGGTGAATTAATTAATTATACATTCACGTAATATCTATACACCTGAATACATCTCCCTTATAATCAAGTATCTTGGTTTGCAATATATCCTACCTGTGTCTGTATAAGTCTTTTAGAAGTAGCATATAACTTGATGTTTTATTAAATGGCGAAAAAAAAGGG
Organism: Tenthredo notha; assembly: GCA_914767705.2. Taxonomy (NCBI): domain Eukaryota; kingdom Metazoa; phylum Arthropoda; class Insecta; order Hymenoptera; family Tenthredinidae; genus Tenthredo; species Tenthredo notha. The sequence continues at coordinate 3,111,351 of OU611924.1, read as the reverse complement.
GATGAAAGGGATGAAGGGAAAAATCGAGGACAAGAATACGAGAAAAATATATATAAACTCGGGAAATAAAGAGAAAAAACTGCTAGGCTTTTTGATGAAACGTTACAACATACCCTATAAAAATTGAGCCTAACGTTATGACAGTTTGAGCTCAGCTGAGACTGCGATGAGGTTAAATAAAATGAGGATAATTATAGCTTGACTAACGCCATGTACCATACGGTGGAAATAAGAAAATTTCCACATGGTTCTTTGACCCAGCTGGTCCTCGTAACTTGTCGAGTAAGCTTGTATTATTGTACAAGGCAGCGCTTGCGGCGACGAGTTTTAGGGGTATAAGGGATGAAGACGAGAGAAGGAGAGAGAGATAGAAAGAAAGTAGAAAAAAAAAAAAAGATAAGGGTGGAAAGAGAAAAAGAATAAAAGAGCGTAAAGCAAGAAAGTCTTCCCGAGGCTAGAGGGTGCAGCAGGGGTGGATTTTACTGCCGCTGGTATAGCGCTGGTCGTCGAAAAAGACCGAGGAAAACTAACGTAAGTAAGAGTAAAAGTAAGAGAGAAAGAGAATCCACCCTTAAGTCCAGAACTCGAAAGGCGCAGTTACACATGCTGGCCATAGAGACGCCGTGTTATATTGTTATGTGTCGAGCCAGTCGACATATTGGATTGGCGACCACTTTTGGTTTTACCAGTTATACCAGACGTTTCGAGCTTTTCCACATTGTAGACACAAATTGACTTTTCTCTTTCATGAACGAACGGGACGCACGATAAAACAGCTTTACATAATTCACTTGAGTTTTCAGTATTTTGTCGGGAAAATTATAACTAGGAAAATTAAGAAAATTGAACTCGGGGGTGGAAAACAAGGTGGAGGAAATATCCTGTTGACCTAATAGCACGCGTAGCTTCTCTCCCGGTAATCCAATAACCAACCATTTTTTTTTTTCTCCATTTCAACCCCCAAAGGAAAAATTATTGATAAAAGAAACAAAATTCGGAACGTTTAATGATTCTATGGGGATTTTTGGACTCGATTTTTGCTCATGTCTTTCACTATAGTTTTCACACACATATATAAATATATGTATATACGTATCGGTGGAATTAAACGTTGAGAGGCTTTGTAAATTTAGTTGGTTGATAATGTATAATTATTCGTAACAAATTAGACGTTTACAATTAGTCGAACGGTTTCACGAAGCGATATTCTAAATTGCCAATTAATCAGAGTCACTGACAATCCCTTACTGATATCAAAGAGAAATTTGACGCTTCTGTCTGCAACGGGGAAACTTTTAATTAACCACTCAGCTGAGGAGAGCTATATACTATATATATATAAATACATATAAATATATACTATATATATAATAAGGAAGTTTCTTAAGAGTTATAAAAATTATAGTTACCAAGTAAATTACTATCGATACGTCATACTGTCCTCGTATATCAAAGGAGTAATAGAAAAACTGATAGAAAACTTTTTCTATATAATAATTAATAAATTTTACAAATAGAAGGCGAGGAAAATTTGATTGAAAAAAATCTAATCAGACAAATCGGATATATTTTAGACTAGAAAATATATCAGATATATATATATGGATATAAGTTGGTAATTTAACAAATTGAAATTTTTGAAAGACTGAAGCGTATCTACTATCCTTCACTCCCATATCTGATCCTCTTCTTGTCTCTCCTCGGGTTCTGCTTGCCTTAGTAAAATTCGATTCAATTTTCTCGTGACAGCGCTTTTCCTTGACAAGTGGAAGATGAAAGTCAAAGCTTAAACGTTTTCAAGTAGGTCCTTGTCGCCTGTGCACCTGACCTCGGTACTCGGGGATATGGAATTCCGATTTTCCTTTGGTATTGAGATTTATCGAAGAATTTTTTGTTCGACTTTTAAAAATTGTTTATTTTTTCTTTTTATCTTTTTATCTTTTTAGCTTTTTGCGTTTTTCTTTCACTTTTTTCTCTTTCTCTGAAACTTCCCGCGGCTCGTGTTATTATGTTAAATAAAACAGAAAAACAAGCGGAGAAAAGAGGAGAGAGGGTAGCTCGGCTACCCACCTACTTTGGCATGAGGGTTGAAACAAAAAAAAATATATATATATATACAGGGTGTCCCAGAATTCGCGATGAGGAATTAACAGAGTAAATCTTTATCAAAAACGGGATCGAAATTTCCTTAGCCGTTTTTTCCGGAAAGGCTTAGATTTCTCGTTATAATTATTTCAAATCCAGCCAATGACGCGCGGCTTATAAACGGACGTTCGTCGATGTGATTACCGCTCGGTTGTATGCGCGTCTCCCAGCCTATTGTCGCCGCGAAACAAAGTGCACACAACCAAGCGGCGAGCACACCGACAAGCGCCCGTTCATACATCGCACCTTATTGGCTGAAACTGAAATAATTATAGCGAGAAATCTAAGCATTTTCGTAAAAAACGGCTCAGGAAATTTCGATCCCGTTTTTGATCAAGATTTACCCTGTGAATTCCTCGTCACGAATTCTGGGACACCCTGTATATAAGAAAACACGTCTGCAGGACGAGGGCGAGGTTGCGCTTGGGTTGAAGAAATAAATACATCAAATCGGACTTCCTATTCAGTCAACTTTAGCCATACTTTACAGAGTACCTCTTCAAATTTTCCGCTCAAACTTCCTATGCGAATTTAAAAGCACGAGCAAACAGCATCAGTCGCTAAGCATCGAGCTGCAAAAGACGTAAGGACTCGAAAAATTACTGATTTTACTCATGCCGCGGCAGATTCTCTTTTCTTTTTTCATTTTTCTCGCCTTTTTCATGTCTTCCTTTTTTTATTCCTCTCATTTTATTCTCTTCCATACACAAAGGTTGCAAATCTTCGACTTTCGGACAAAGTGACCTTTAGGCATACCTTTAGGCGGTTAGTCTTGACGGACCAGGGTGAAAAGTGCCACTTAAGAACCCCACTGCATTCCCTAGGGTCGTTCCCATCATTTTGACCCGTCTAAAAGCTTAGCAAAAACGTACAAAAACTCGGGTTTATAGCTGTCCTAAGCTGGTCCTGTAGCACCTGCCCAGTGGGTCCTTGGTACAAAAATATGGTAAATTTGCCATTTTACTTCCTAGTTTTTTCTTTTTTCTTTGCGAATCATTGACTGTCGAAATTTTCTTTCACCGGCAGTATCTCATTTTTTATGATCACAGTGGCTTTGAATTGACAGGGAAATCGTCAATTATATCGCATAAAAAATATCTAGAATTTGATATGTTGGTCAAAAAAACGGCACAAATATTCCCAGAAAATTCAAAAATTCGTAAAAATGATATTACAAGCACAGAAATAATGGCCGAGGGATGCTGATCACCTCGAAAACGCGATTCGTATTTTCTCCCGTACCACACAACCGATTAGAATTAAACTTTGAAGATTGTTGCTTAATTATGGCAGAAATTGGCCAAGTATTTCATTTTTCGAAAATTTTGAATTTTTTTTTACAGATTCAGTTATCAGCAGAGAAATCGTAGAATTATTCACAGTATAAGTAGCGATAAAAGTGGATTGAAAAATGTTAATTTTGAAATTATTTTTCGTACTATAAGAATACAAATGAATTTTTTTTCTTTTTCTTGAACTGGAAAAGTGGGATTGAATAAAGTACTGAAATTCCCTGCTGTTTTTCTTGGTATCAAATTGTTGTTCACATTTCGGGATTCGAGCCACTGATCTTTATTGGCCTAAGCTATCCCGGCTACGTTCTCAGCCCGATTTCTTCCGATGCGTAAAATACAATCTTATTTATATTCTTGCTTATTCTCGTTCCGTACGTAGAATCAACGAATGAATCCAAAACATCACGAAAATTGTGTATCCATAAAGCACTCACTTCGTTTCGCACAGAAAAGTGATGAATTACATTCATCGTCGAAGTGACAAGTCGATCAGATTAGATCGACTTAAATTTTCAATTGTTTCTTTTCCTTACTTTCGATCTTCATTTTTTGTATTTCTTGTTCTTTTTTTTCACTATCTGACAGACGCCGATATAATATTGCTTAAAAAATTTTGATTCTGATTTGATTTCAAAAAATATCAGTTTTCATTCAATTCTTTTGGTTTAAGAAACAATTTTGAAAACTGGTTACACCCTGTATCACCGCATATTATCATATAGCGATAAATATTTATCAAATAAAATTTATTTCAATTTTGGTGACATTTATCATTTTTTCTTTTTTTTTTTTCATATAATACCTACGTCCAGTTCTTATGAATTGTAAATCCTGTACAAGTAAAATATAGAATTTGACTTGCATAAAGTCTCTTCTATGGCTGGGGCAGTAAATTGATCAAGTTTCATCGTCTGGCTTTGAATTTAATTCACAATTCAAAATCCTGTTTAACACTAAGTTCCAGAATCTATTCGAAGGATTTAGTCGATTGAAAGAATTCTATTTCAATCTGTATAAGTGATAAAATTTGAACGGAAGTTAATTCTATGTTAAAAATCATTTATTTGATTTTTTTTCTAGACACTGACGCGACGGTTAGATTTTTGATTTTGTTTTATTCAAATGGTAAAATCCTAAGGCTTTTGAGGCGGTATATTAGAATCGAGATAGAAACCTGCGGTTCTAGTTCATTTTTTAATGATTTTTTTTTTTTTTTATGTATTTCGAGACGTCCTGGCCAATGCGAAAATTAAAATTTCAAAATGCTTGAATCAAGGGTACCACCCTAATATATTAAATAAATGAATGAAATATGTATACGTGATATAAAACTGACATCAGGGAAGTGTATAGGCGATGAAAAATATTCTGAATAATTTCCTTTGCTTTTGACGTCAAGGATCATTGACATCATTCGTCGTTCGTCGGTATTGCGTTAATAAATTAGCTCGATTGGCTGGTTTATTTATGCGGTAGCCACTCGAAAATCCACCTCCAATCTCCAACTCTAACTCCAGTTCCAGTTCCAGTTCCAGTTCCAGTTCCAGTTCCAGCTGCCTCGACGAAACCAGTATTTATACTCTGCGAATGTCTCTGATCCCCTCTGCAGAAGCAGAATCACTTATAAACATATATATACCGATATATACATGTATATTCTTCGTCACGATTCTCTCTCTCTCTTTCTCTCTTTCTCTCTTATCCATTTACAATCAGTTTTATTTATTCACAACCACCGTGTCTCCAATTTTTTTTCAATTACTGAATTTTAAAAATAATTCTATTTTTTTCGTCAATTTCAATATTCGAATAACTCGAAAGCTACTTGATCTATGAAATTCAAAACTTGGTAAGTTCTAAGTCAGGAATAAACTGCTTCGATCGATACCAGAAATTATCGAATCCGTTTATTCATTCTCTAGATATTTTCTATCAAAAATTTCATGACTTTATACACACAGACTCCTGAATCTGGATATTGAAAACTCGAAATCTAGCGAAGACCGAAGTTTTCATTTTCACATTTTTCTTCGATTACCAAATTTCATTAGAAAAATGAAAGATCAGATTCTGAAAGAATCATCAGACTGAAAAAATTCATCTCATTGTATGTCATTATAATGAGATTCATGACTTGGCATTCAATTCAAGTCTTAATATAATTCCGTGCATCGGGAATATTATGGATAAGTTGTATTATTTTCGAAATATATTTTCACTGGCTTTTTCTGTCATTATGTTGTTACAGAAATTCGTGGCTTATTTATGTGTTTCCTTTTATTTATATTCCCGTCGTTCGACGTTTTCCTGCCTTATTTTTGCCTCTGTTAAAATAAGGGGTCGGCAATGGTTCAGTTGGTCTGGATTTACCGCGATTTTCAGTTTCTCCATTCGTTCGTTTCTTGGCTCTGTAAATTCCCGGGAATTTTGCCAATTGCGAGAGGAAAGAGAGTAAACGCGCGCGCGTGTAATTTCGCCACATTCACTTGATGGAAAATTAGCAAAATTATCAACCCGATTAAACTAGCCACAAACTTCGCACACACACCTTATAGCAGATATATTTCATCCCCTAAACTCATCGCTGACGAAACTCAGTTCTCATTACTCAAATTTAATCCTATACTCAAAAAGAAAAGAGACTCCATTAGCTCAGAACTGTCAACGTGAAATATACCTACGATAACCAAAAAACCGAATAATTCCATTATCGAAATCGACTATCTGATTATTCCCCTAAAGTTCGCACAATTAATATTAATTTTTCATATAGTTCAGTTCGGTGTTTGTTATTGTTTCGCAGCTAGCCAAATTAATTATTTAACAAATTCATGAAGTGTAAAGGTGAATGCTCGATTATTGATCGAAAATTAGTACCCGATCATTGTACGATTCAGAGAGTATATAGGGTAAGGTTGCCAATATCGTACGCGTTTCAGTTATTTGGTCATTTTTTTGCGAGAATATATCCTCGATTTTGAAAATTTTTGAAGTAGGAATGCTTAGAGGATTTTTAATACTAATAATACCGTTTTCTACATTTCTCAAAACCGAGGAAATACTATTGCAAAAAATTACCAAACTGAAACGGTACGATTTAGGTGGCGATACGATATTCGCAACCTTACCTTACATATCGCGTTTTCTAATGCAAATACAACAATTTCTCAAAGTTCTTATTATATCGCTTTGAAAATATGAAAATAAAAAATAATAATCACAGCACAATACGACTAATGGCTACTATAACTGTGTATACTATATTATTAGCTATATATATATATATGCATAAAACGTGAGATGTATGCAAAAGTGACGGTAGTAGATACTTGAGTTGCTCTCAGCTCCTTTGGAGTACCTTTGATATGTGCTTCAGACAGAATTCTGTTCATAAAATATTGACACTTGATATTTCCCGGTTATTGAAATTTTCCAGTTAAGTCTATAATTTCAATTTTTTAAAAATCATTCGTCAGCTAGAAACTCCTATAGTTCAAGTTTTAATATAAAATTTAATCGCTATAAGTTTATGGAAAATTGTTATTAAAAACTTACTATGAAAAATATTTGGAATCTAACGAAAACTTATTTTCTTTTTTGCTTCTCGGATTCTGCATTCAAAGGGTAGTACCACCCTTTCCAGGATATCAATGATAGGTTCAATTAAAAATATCCGAATCTAATTATCGAATTAAATTTTCTTCAGTCAAAATGCTAATTAATCGCAATAAGTGAAAAAAAAAAAAAAAACTCCTTTTTTTATCGGATTATATTATATTCTTAGGGTAGTCTTACCCCGTCCAAGATACTAAGGGTTGGTTTAGCTAAGAAGACAGTAGAATTGATTTCTATATCTATTCAAATCAAATGTTAATTAACAGTGATAAGTTATGGTTGTATAATTGTTTAGTAAAAAGCTTAGAATCGCTTTTTGAATACCGGATTTTATTATCGTAGTAAAAAAAATAAATGTATGATCTATACCCTGAATTAAGCATGGCGTCAGCTTGTTACTCTGAAAGATTTCTCGATCTAGTTTTCTGCGGCTATATATCCGTACAGCATCCAATTCGCCAGATGTTTCGTTGGATTTATTCAAAAGTTGTGTCTGCGCCAAGGCGTGTAGTATATGTGTATATTTATATCGTATGTGAATGTATGTATAGGTATACGTACATAGGTACGGTAAAGATAATACCACGGTTGGTACCAGATGCCGAATCTGTAATGAGGCTGAGGTTTTTAATCCATCGCGCGCCCGTGACGCGGTATGAAATATCCCGTTTTACCAAAAGGAAGAATTATTCAAAACGCACACGTTGTACGGTGAAAGAAAAAAAAAAAAAGAGAGAAAAAAAAGAAAAAAACAGATGAAGAATAAAAAAAAACAATGAATAACGTTTTTCCAAATCCCAGACGGAAAAAAAAAACATTTCAAGAAAAATATGTAGGTATCAGGAGTTACGAATTGATTTTTATTCGCTACAGGGAAACTAGGGTATCAATGATTTTGAAAATTTAACCAAATTTGAATTAGACAAAATGCTATCGATCGAGACAAAAATCATGAAAATCCACTGATCGGTTATCGAGATTTTCGTTATTTTAATAACTCGAAAACTTATAAACCGACGGAATAGAAAATCTAATCAATTCTAATTCCGAAAGAACTGCATCGATTGATATTAGAAATGGTAAAGCCCGTTTGTTCGTTCGTTCGTTGAAGATGTAAAAAGTAGGAAACCGATCGATCCATCAAGGATATTAAAACTTTCTCTCGTATTGTTTTTTATTTTTATTATTTTTTGAAAAATGATAAATTTCAAGATTATTAAATTACGAAAGAAATATATATATTGCACACATATAGGTACTTATACATGCAAAGAGTCGAGATTCGTTTCTGTAATAACTACCAGCCAATATTCTTATTTCATATTATTATAATAAGCGAGATAAGGGGTTGTGAAGAATATTGTATTAATAAAGAATAAAGGATATTGAATCCTCAATTTCCTGCACTGCACATCTGTGATCGTTCAAAAAGGTTATACTTCCTTCTAATATTAAATAAATCACTTTGAATCTTACCCTTTATTGTTATTTTTTCTTTTTATTATATTTCAACCCTTCAATTTTTCTTTTCGTTTTCATTCAAACTTCATATCATATGTACTTCAGTAGGGTGGTTTTTGATTCGGTGATATTCGAATCCCAATGCATTTATCATACTAAAATAATTAATCAAAATCGAAGGGGATGAGGGAAATCGGCTGCTAATTTGACGCGGAAAACCCCATAAGCATTTATAAATGATCATAAGCTCTGGTAGATTTTTGGAATTTATTGCCACCCCATTTTTTCTTTCCTTCCTTTTCTTTTGGCACCCCTGAACTTTGACGTCGCGACGTTAGTTCTTAGAAATAAGAAACTCAGTTGTTTACACTCACCGTTTTGTTGCCCAAGTTCTTCACGCGGCAATTAAGATATGCCGTCTTTCCCAGGAGGGCTGTTACGTTTTTTGAAGCTGCTTTGTCGAAGTACGGACCTAGTCGTGCTCCACTGTTGTCTAGGGTGTTTTGAAAAACGTCTGTACTCTTGCCGCTACTTCCTTGCGCTCCGTAAGCTAGAATAGAAATTAATTTATGGATATAGCGTTCTATAGAAAAAGATAGAAAAAAAATTATAATTAACATTTTCCAATACAATAGCTCGAGTCTAGTTTCATCCCACACAAATTATCGCCGTTAAGACTTCAAAGCGCGAGCTAAAGTTTAAGGGTAGGATTCTGCATGGATTGAAATTTCGATTTGAAGCTAAAAGTGAACTAGACTTTTGGAATTTTAAATTCAGACCTCTTTAGATCCTAGAATTCAAAAAACCTTCGTGATTCTGTATAGGAAATAATTGATTAGGAATTTCAAGTGCAAGCGATGATCCTGATTCACGAAGGACACGATTTTTTTAAAACTGAAAAACAAAGAAATTCAAGCTTCATAAAATCCCAGTAATCGACTTCAGGCAGAACATTTACCATATATTATTTCTGTTATTATTAAACGTGGTATAATCATCGAATTATCGGGAAAATAACCCTCGATATTTGTCAATGAAACCTCACAGTGAGTAAATACCTTCCTTTGTCTATCGCTTTGCAGTATGTATACCAAGCTTAGTGGTACACGTTGGTAATTAAACTGCCACTAACAAACGACACAATAACCGATCGAAAATGACAGAATTTTGATGCCAATCGCACCGAGTTGATTGTTTTTATTGTTTGTAAAATTCAATGATGACATTAAGGGGGTGCATACAACTTTAAAATAATTTTTTTCAAATTGCTGCTACGCTCTGAGAAAACATTCTAGTGACTCAGTTTTTCTACAGTTGATTAGTGCTATTTTCATACATAGTTCATGATTTTTACAGATTTTATGTCCTCCGCTGAACATAAATTCAGTCCATCGAAGAAAAACCAGTTGTCGTAGGGTACAGGCTGCTGCGTTGGATGAAATTTCTTCAACTTTTGACGAAATATTCTGTATGAATGTAATTTCGGACCAAACCAATAATATTCCATGAATTCAAGTTTTGGACATAGAAATTTTTGATTGTAAGAATTTTTTTCCATCGTTCTGGAAAAAATGTTTTGAAACCAAAAATTTCTATGTCTGAAAATTAAATTTATCAAATATTATTGGTTTGGTCCGAAATTACATTCATACAGAATATTTTCCTAAAAGTTGAAGAAATTTCATCCAACGCAGCAGCCTGTACCCTACGACAACTGGTTTTTCTTCGATGGACTGAATTTATGTTCAGCGGAAGACATGAAATCTGGAAAAATTATGAACTATGTATGAAAATAGCACTAATCAACTGTAGAAAAACTGAGTCACTAGAATGTTTTCTCAGAGCGTAGCAGCAATTTGAAAAAAATTATTTTAAAGGTGTATGTACCCCCTTAATCTATTCAAAATTCAACAAGTTTTTGAATTTTTTGTCCGAAAATAAAAAAGGTAGCGTAGTTATTAGAGAATCAATTTTGGGATGAATTTTTTCGGAAAATTCGCGAGGTGTTTTAGATGTGTTATCCAAGTTTCCTCTCGGCAAACTTATGCTTAAACTCATAGCAGTGTGGATGTTTAGTTATAACTTGTTGCGTCATAGGAATATAAGGCCATGTTCGAGCTACAAAACGCAATAATTCACTGCTGAAGCCCGTGGTTCGTAACTGTTATCTATCGCGATCTTCCCAAGGCGAACTTCTGCCCTAGGGGTAACTTAGTTTGCTGGAGGAAAACAGCTCTAGCTTTGGCGTTACCACCTGCCACTACATCCGGCAGTATCTGGGTATATTTGTAGCCCACGCCAAAACGCAGGTTATAGAGGTATTATATATAGAAAGCGCGTCGCAAACTGTTGCGATAACGAAAATTTAAGGTGTTCAAGAGTTAGCAGACACTAGATTATTACAACCTTGTAGTTTTCCTCGAATAATTAGCCAGGAAAAAATGATAGAAGATTTTTTTCAGCATGAATTTTATACGTTGAAAAATTACGCTTCGATATAGCCATGAATGAATAAAATCGGTTCATAGAATCGCGAGATATTGCCAAAAAACTACAATCGTCATCGAGCTTGCAAAACTGTTCATCGGATGTAATTTTTGAAATCGAAATACGTGAAGCTCAATGATTAAAAAAAATTGAAATAAATCTCGAGTCATCTTTGAAGTATCAGCTTTGATGGTAAAAAAAAATTTTCAAAAAATCTTCAACCGTGTTAGATTTATGACTGAATTTGTAACTAACTGCAGACACCTTATCTCTGCACAATATCAAAACAACCCCTAAAACCTTGAGCACGTTTTTACTTCAAGAGTAATATCTTATGACTCAATAGGCCAAAAGCTTTCTACAAGGATTCATTCGACGCGGGATTATCCAAGCTTTCAAATGCTATGAACCGAATTTATTCATCAACTTTTTTCGAACGAGTTATCGCACGGTAAAGATACGAGTAAAATTTTTAACGACCTCGATGATTCTGATTCGATCATAGTTGTGCCGCTGTTAAAGAATTCTGAAAACTCAGTGAATACTTAGCTGGCACTTGCATGCGGATCGGTGAACTCATGAAATAGATCGTTATAAAAGTTCCGAGCTATTTGGTATGCCGGGTTTAAGTTGATTTTTGAATCGTGACACGAAAGCGTTTCCTCAAACGTAGCAATTCCACAGCTTGCATGGCGAATCGCCGAGCAAGCTAGTCAATTAAAGTTGAAACGAGGCCGCGTGCAGTTATCTGGTTTAAATCTAACCAAAATGGCGGAAAGTCTCCTCGTTTCCTCGATATCGTGACTCGTGCAGATGGAATTAGAGACATAATTGTCACTCTATATATATATATACATACACATCTACCTACCCTTCGCCGACAAGAACTCAGCCCGGTTTTAATTTACAAAGAATTAACACCCGAATCCAGGAAGTTGTCGCCGCGTCACGTTCCGCCATTTAAGGAAAGGGAATCGGTTTATAAAAACGAAAAAATGAAAAAGAAACTCAATTTAGGAATTATCTACGGGGTTTTTTTTTTTTTTTTCATCCTGCAAAAAAAAAAAGGGACACCTCACCCTTACCGGATTTTAGGTTGATGGGTCCAGTAATTTATTTGAGATCCAGTTGAAAAATGATTTTTTTTAGAAAAAGGTAGAGGTAAAAGAACAAAGAATATTGAGAAAAAAAAATGTAAGATAAATTGAAATCGATTTATATCGAACGTTTGGGGAAGTTCCATCTATCCCCTAATTCATGGGATTTTCAATTCGCCAAGTTTCTGTTTTTCGCAAATACCGTATATCTGCAGGTTGAGTATAAAAGAGAGAAGGGGAAAATATGCGTTTCGGAGAGGAAAAACAGAATATTTTCACCCTTGAAATTTCTGATTTTACGCTCCCGGGCCGAACCTGGTTCATAAAATATCCGTCCAGGAGAGTTATCTTTCAATCTAGTACCACGTTGAGAGAGAAAGAGATAGAGAGAAGGAGACAGGGGTGGTATGGGGAACAGCCAACCCCTGTTTTAAAATTCAAATTTCAAACTTTTGCTTAAACGTCGAGAACGACGGGCTGATATGGTCTGGTCTGGTCTGGTCTGGTCTTGGTCTGGGTCTGAGTCTGGCTTGGCGCGATGGGGCGAACGATGGATCCTCAGAACGGTAGGTAAATCTTGTAGGACGTATGTAAAACTAGCCACGCCAGGTCACTGAAGTGAAAGAGGTGCCATGCCGCCGGGGTCGTTCATCCTCAACGACGTTGACGTTCCGTAACGTTATACCTATATGTTGCTACCTATATGCATGTCATTCGAAGTTTATATTCGTATATACATATACACACAGAGTTGAGACTATAGGGATCCTTTTTTCGATCCAATTTGCCAAACTTCGTATATATCATGACCCTTTTTCAACCCCTTTTTCTACACCCTGTTATACCCGGCTTAATTTCGCTTCAAGCTTTATTTTTTCTATTTATTTGAAAAACGGACTTTCCTTGACGATTTCGAGGACAGAAATTCTCACTATGATAATCTGACACCTCAAATTTAAGAAATCTTAGAGCTGTAGTTCAGGATCGACCACTAGATGGCAAGTCTTCTCGCTGATGATGCCAGGGAATATTAAATCACGTGTTTTTTCGTTTACCAAATAGCGATGGGTATTTATCTCGATCAACAGTTGATTGAAATCGATTTTGGTCGCGATACAATGAACTAAAATGATGAATAAATCGAGTGCATTTGTGCATAATTCCACGATTTCTCTGATGATAACTAAATCTGTAAAAAAAAATTCAAAATTTTCAAAAAACAAAATACTCAGCCAATTTTTGCCATCGTCAAGCAGTTATTCTCGAAATTTTATACTCATCGGTTGAGTGGCGTGGGAGAAATTACGAATCGCATTTTCGAGGTGGTTAAAGCTCGTATCACAGCCCTGCAAAAGCTGATTATACTTATTTTTAGTGGAAAGGACCGAGAGTATTGAGAGTATTTCTTGCATACGAGGTACTCTCGTGATTTTAAGAGCATTTACAGTGTAAGAACTAACAATAAGCTGTACTAGCTACGTCGAGCTTTTACCTCGCCAAATAAGCTGACCAAGCTATCATATATCATTGTATAGACTTATAGAGTGTAAACCTGCACTCTGACGCCAGCTTTGGTTCTATGCACTAACATAGCTGCAGGGCTTGAGTCGTAACAACTGAAATCGAGAATCTGGAACACACAGCCCTATAAGGCTATAACTCATCTTTTGTTGAGATTTATTCGAGCATTGATTCTCCCAGGAACCAATCGGGTTAATTTTCACTTCTACTTCCGCCTAGCCTACTATTCATTACTTTAATATACAGACCAGCATCGGTTATTCTTATATTTATATGGGGGATTACATGCCAAATCGATCTGAATCTGACTCTGGTCTTTTCAGATTTGTTTAAAGATTTTTTATGTTGTTTTCCTAATTCTGAAAATGACTCAGATTTTTTTGGATTTGATATATTGAGATCATCTGGTATGAGAATGTCTATTTCCGTAAATATTTTCACTAAAAAAGGGATGAAATTAAATAAATGATTGACAGGGGGCTGAATATCTTATGGACTTTATTTTTTTATTTTTTTTTCTGAACAAAGAGAAATGTGGGTGAAAATTTTCAGGCTTGAATCGAGGCTTTTTCTTATGTGTAGGTAGGTGTATAGAGGGTTAAACTTTTCGCTAAGGGATGTTGAAATTTTCGAGGTAAAACCTCGAGGCTTGAAGAGACAGGGAGAAATGGGTGTCTGTATAGTTTCCCTGTGGCCTATGCCATATAATATATACATATATATTCCCTAGGGTTGAAAATTTCAAGATACTATATACTAGTATAAGGTGTTGGTTAATGTTTCCTTGCGGCTAGGGCTGAACGAAAACGACGAACGAAACTTCACCCTGCAGACCGCTTTCGCTTTAACACTTACAAATTTAAGTATGGGGTAGGCATTCAATTTTTTTTTTCGTTTTTCTTCCCTTATTTTAACTTACCTCTGGCTGGAAAAATAACCCCGAGGTAAAATTCTTTCAAATACTAGTATATAATAAGTATGCATACTTAAATACCTACTTCACGATGCTTTATACCCCCAAAGAATACAGGCGCGGATATTTTACCCCACAAAACTATGCCGTGTGCCATACCTAACATAATACTTATACTACCTCTTGCCTCTTTATAGGGTAGAGAAACCGGAAAACCAGTGGCGGTTTTACGTGGCATATGAAATGCGTGTAGCAGCCTCTTTGCATAAGATTTTCTACTAATATCAAAACGAAATTAAACTGTCATTAGGCTAATGAGCTCGTGGAAAGTACGAGCTTTGTTTTCAAAATTTTGCGTTATAATGGTTACGAACAGTGTTACACGTGACACGTATATATGTATCCGGGTATACATCCATCCGTCTACTTATAACTTTAACTTGAAGGATCTTATTTCGACTAATTACCATAAATTACTTATTTCATCAAGTTTTGGAAATTTAGAATTTCTAAAGAGACAGGTACAGACTTTAGAAAATCTCAAGCACGAAATTTATAATACGATGAAACTCGGGATCTAAATCAGAAAAATCCGACTTTTCATTTTTTTTAGAAATTCGAAAAATATTTTCGAGACAGAATTACTGTTTCTTTCTTTTTTCTTTTTTTTCTTTTTCCTCTTTCAGATGATTCAGACGCTGTTTTGTCAGATGAATAAAGCTGAGATCGTTCAATCAACGAAATCACATCGTAGATCAGACAGCTAGCATAGTATTCGTCGAATTGGTGAAATGGTTCGATTCATTGAACCAGAAATATTCATTATCGATTTTGCAATCTTCTTATAAGATTTCATCGACGTGAAGAATGTGAAAATTCTATTGTATCGTAGAGTCGATTTCTCGCATTAAATTGTCAAAGAAAATAAAAAATGGTGTGATATAACTGCAGTTTTTTTTTTTTATTTTTGTTTCTCAAAATTCTGATTCGATTGCCTAAAAAACAAAAAAAGTCCATTTTTGTTCAAGCAAAGTTCAGAATTGTCATCCCTTAAAGAAATTCGAATAATAGAATCAAATTGATTAGAAATCTAAACAGATTTTTCAAAAACTACGGTACCTGACATTCAGATATTCATCCTGAACGTATGCAGGGTGGAAATTCAAAATTTCAACCAATTGATCAAACTAAGTGACACAGAAACTAATTTTTTCTATTTTTCTATTTTTTTATTTTTTTTCGACCGATCTTCTTTGCTAGCCACTTTCTTTAAATTAACAAAACTGCGGGGTCTGCGAAATTTTCGAAGAAAACTAAACTACTGTGTCGCATCAACAAGACTATTCCGTTGAATCAACGAAACTACTTTGTAGAATCGACTGCTGCGGGGATAAATTTCATTGAATTGTTCTAACTACTTGATTCATTGTACCAGAAATATTTTCCGATCATTCCAGGGGGGAGGGGGAGTCTATTTGTCATAGTTTATCGGCGCATATGGTGGTAAGAGTTCACGAACATGTAGGATCGATTTATTTTCATCAGATTAATAGAAACAGAAACTGTTTCGTTCTCGTCGGATCTTAGAAACTCTGGGCTTCTCTATCAGCCCTGGGCTAGTTCAAGCTGCGAGAGAAGCTCTGCCATCTAGCGGCACCGCGCTGCCCTTTCGGGGTACCGCAAGTCTACAAAAATCGATTTGAACTGATGAAAGAAAGAAAAAAAAAGAAATTTGTTGGATAAAAACAACGAGGCGAAGTGTTTTACTCGATTCTTATCACCAAAACGAGATGTTGAAGAGAGAGAGAGAAAAAAAAAATTAGAAATAAAATGAAACGCTAATAACATTACGATGTGAATTTACTAATGAATTTGTATCTTTGCACTTGTTTTCGAAGTACCTTAATATGCTTTGGGCTGTCAATTCGTGTAGGGGTTTATATAGAAAGCACGAATTCTGTTCCCAGTGCTTAATAATTAACCTTGATGTTGTTCCGACTAATTCCCTTGTATATTAATACGGTTTAAATGTTTTGTCGCTGTCTGAGAAGATATTCAGAGAAATTTATGCTCCGGTACTCTTCTCGCGGTATTAGAAATTCTATTGACGGAATAAATTCAAGTTTTAAAGAGAGATAGAGATAGAGAGAAAAAGAGAAAAAGAGAAAAGATAGAAATGGTAATAAATTTTGTCTATTCCTATACATATATACATCTATCACACCCCATAGTAACCCATACAGATATACGTCTATGGATGATTTATTTCTTATCCCCTATTTCTCAGACCTGTCTCATTCCCTTGAATATAGATTAAAAATTAGTATATAAAAAAAAAAATTTCGAACAAAAATATATATACCATTTTAGAATCGTTTTGTTAATTAAAATTCATATATTGACTAAAATTAAAGCTTCGAAGAATAGAAAATGATCTCAAAATCTGTAACAACATGTTTTTTTTTTTTTCTTATTCAATTCAATTTCCGTAATTTATGTTTATCAAATTCGTTTTGTTAAGAAAAAAAAATTCAAATATATCGTTTCTTTTTAGCTACGCGTATATATTATATATATATATACGGTCTGTACAAATAACCCAATTTTTTTGGATCGTGGAATGAAATTACGGTATGGGATACATGCACGAACGATCCAAGCTGGAACTGTGGGCGAATTTTTTTATTTTATTTTTTTTTTTTTTCTGTATACGTGCCTGTGAAGACACGTGTTAAATTTGATTCCGGAATATCTGATATATTCTGACAACACCACTCACTGTGTGGAGGGAAAGAGAGAGAGAGAGAGAGAGAGAGAAAGAGGAAAAAAAAAAGAAAAAAAATTTACGATGCGAGAAACGGTGGAATTTTTTTTTTTTACATATCCTATACGATCGAAGGGAGAAATTTCACAGAGGGGATATTATAACCGCGGAGAAAAACTTGTTCCATGATTTTTCTTTTTTTTTTTTTTTCCTAAATTCAAATATTCATACTCGCAGTTTTTAAAATCTCAAGAAAGAAAAAAAGAGAAAAATATTAACATTTTCAATTTTTTACACAAAACAATAAATAAGTTGAAAAAGAAGGGAAAAACTGACGTTGGGAATGGTGGGATTTGTGTTTTTTTTTGGTTTTTTGTTTTTTCTTATTAGACACGTGAAATAGAAAAACTTTGATAAAGAATATGCAGACGAATAGCTAAAAGTATATCTATGTGATAAAGAATTTCTCCGATGACTCGGCAGTGAGTTATCGCTTGGCGAAATACAAGAGTGAATTTGTGGGTCATGCGGCGAAAATCCCCTTGGGACTATAAGTCTGAACGGTAAATTTACTTCTGTAGATACTTTTTTGGGAAAATAATTCAGGTTTGCCGCCTTGGAAAATTGGAAATATACATATATACTCTATAATATTTTCTCAACGATCATTTCCATGGAATTAGAGCAATGCGAACTTAGAATTTTAGGGTAGGATTGTGCATGGAATAAAATAAAAAAAGGCTGTTACTCCCTTTGCCTTGAAACTGCAGTTAATTACAAAAATTTGTATAATTGATGTCCTGCAGAGGGGAAAAAAGAATTTTCGTCCGTTAATCAAATCGCTGTTTTGTATAAATGACTAGAAATTCTAATTTCATTCTAAAATTTCTCACCGAAGACTTTTGAGGTGCGAACTAAAATTTAAGGGAGGATTTTGCATGGAATGAAATTCCAGTTTGCAACTGAAAGTGAGAGTTATATCCGTTTTGCGAAAGTTTAGACTTTTGGAATTCTATTTCGGACCTCTATAGATCCTAGAATTTAGAAAAGCTTCGTGATTCTTGTTTCTACCTACAGCATCCTCGATCTTTAATATAAAACGTTTTGCGAATCTATTGACGAACGAATTCCACGTTGAAAATAAAATTGATATCATTAAGTTGATTTTTCGCAAACTTTCCAGGGGCGTAAATAGAATTTGAAAATTTTTAAGGACTCAGAGACGCTGATCATAATTTCAAGCACTATCACTGATTTTTGATCCTCTCGTAGGACATATTTCTTATTTATAATAATTGAGGGCGCCAAAACGAAAAGGGCCTATCTCCGAATTCTCCCGTACAAGTATTGTCCAATAAATTCAGTCAAAACAAAAGTCACTTGGACAATACTTGTACGGGAGAATTCGGAGATAGGCCCTTTTCGTTTTGGCGCCCTCAATTCTTCTAAAAAAATAAGAATATAGTAAAAATGAAAAAAAAAAGGAAGGGGGGGATATTATTGTATGATTAAAGTCGTCCAAATTCACCACCCCGTAGCAGATGAATACGTGAATAGTAAAGATAAAAGATCGCTGAGGGAGGGTGCATAGAGACGTAGACGTACAGAGACAGGGGATAAAGTACAGCGACTCGTATCCCATAAATTCGTCTGGCTCTAATATATGTAAATAACATACCCATTCTTTTGACCCACTAACCAGCATATATATATATATATATATATAGCGAGTCGAAAAATATAGAGAGAGAGTTGGATATAGCTGGGAAAACTTTTGCCACCGGAAGTATTCTTATACCATACCCAGCAAGATTGGGGATGTCGAAAATATGTCCGTATATAGTAGCTGGTGTATCCAGGATCCGCAAGTACAGTCCGACCCCTTAATAGTTCCGGGCAGGGATGAGAGGGGAAGAGTTTTTCCACGAATCGGTATACCCCCACCATGTACCTTGCCAGCGAGACTTTTGCACTTATCTCTCAATAGTTCCGACCGCTTTACACATTCGCTTTATGACAATGTAAGCCAGCGTATAGACTCTTCGTTTTCTTATACTTCGAAATACGTATGAAATGGAGTTTCGGCTGACGGAACTATTGAAAGGTAGTTACACAAAATCCGAGTCCATGGTTGCTCGTCTGAGTAGTGGGGGAAGCAGTTCGCACATCAAACTGGGGAAGCGGAACTATTGAGTGAGGCACTATTGAGAGGTCGGACTGTATTATATTATTCAAAATTTCATGCACGAAGAAGTAGAGGAACGCGCTAACACTCGGAGGGGTTGTTTTCACCGATGTCATTTCCCATCTTTATTATTCTTCATTTTTTTTCTTAATGCACTTTTCATCCCTAATTCCGTATACCCGTAACACCCCTAATTTTAAAGAAAGAATTCAAAAAAATCTTCTAAACTTATAAAAAAGGAAAGAAAAATAAAATGACAAACGCTTAGATCCTGAAGTCTAGGATAATAATTATTATAATAGCATTACGTAATACTGTCATTTTTTTTTGCGTGCTGCTACTGCTGCAGTCGTCGTAATACTAGTTTACGTAATTACCTTAACTACGGATTGTCGACCAAGCCATTTATTGCGGTGAATATTTATTATTGCCAATTGTCTGGGGTTCATAATTTAAACTGTCTAGTTTGAGCGACGTTTTTATTACCCCCTATTCCATTTCTCATGCATGTATATCCGTCTTTATAACAGTTTTTAGCTTTGCTAAATACCGTAGAGATTTCCCTCGTTATAATACAGTTACTTCTATAATTGCGAATAATCCGAATCCTTGACAGAATCAGCGCGAGTTTTTATCTATGTACACATCGTTCGGGGGAGATACTCGATTTATTCACAATACCCAAAGTTTCACCCCATTATAAGACGCTTTCAGGGATATCACGCGCTTTATTAAAAGGTCACGAGTTTCTCTTAAAATACGAATTCTCATTTTATTTTTATTTTTATTCCAAGAAAACAGCCTAAGCTTATCCAAAGCCATTGAATCTCGAATCCTGATTTCCAGGTATCTGTATATCGACGATGATGATGTTTGCGTCCTGCTTAAAGGTGGAGAAAAATAAATCGAGGCCTCAGTGCCAAGGGCGGAATTTTTCAGTAGAGTAAAATATCCGTGTCATTTTTTTTTAAATTCCTTAACGAATTTTATCGCAAAGTAAATTAACGATCATAAAAAGGACGAAGAAGACGTTTTTATTTTTTCTATTGCTTTTATAGTAGAATGTAGTATAAGTAAATGCGCTAAAGGAATTTGAAATTTGTGCGAAAAAAAAAAAGAAACGAGAAGAAGCGAGAGGACGTTATTTTTTTTCTCGTCTTTTTTTTTATTTTAAGAAGGTAAAAATAGTTTTGTGTGTTTTTGATGTAAAACGAGACGAAAAAAAAAAAAATATCAACCTTTCTGCAGGTTTAAAAAAGGTGAAAAATTTACTTGGTAGATAAATCAGTTGAATTTTATAAGAAAGGGAGGTCAACGTCAAACACAGATCTGTAAAAAAGCGACGGGGTTTTAGGTTTGGGGGTATTTTCCATGTGATTGAAATTGAAAATTCTTATAAGACATTTGAAGAGGAGCGAAAAGCGAAAACAGAATATAAAGTTTTCCTTTTATCGTCGCGGAGTGTCGCGAAATATCTGCCTTTTAAATAAGCCTGGAAATGTGTACATCTGTATATAACAAGTATATAGATGTATGTATTTGTCTAATACTATCGTGCCGCAAATACATTTTAGGGGATGATAAAAAATGATGTATACATATATATGTGTATGTAGGGGATGAATGTATAAATCTTTTAAAAAAACACAACAAAAAACGGTGGTGAAGATTTTACGATTGATAAAACCCGCTTGATACTACCGTTTTGAATTCAGGGAAACATAAAATTTGACGGTCAAAAATTAGAAATCGAGTTTTTTTATTTTTTTTTGCCGGTAGAAAGGAATGTTCAAATTGAACGAGATATGGCAGTTTTTTTTTTTTTTACACCCTTGTATAGGCAGTAATTAAATCATAATCAGCGCTAGCACTTGGAATTCTGATTAGCGTCTCTATACGTACGAATGAAATTTTCAAATTCTACTTACAATGTGAAAATGCTGCGAAAAATCAACTTAATCATATCAATTTTATTTTCGACGTGGAATTCGTTCGTCAATCGGTTCGCAGAACGTTTTTATTAAAGATCGAAGAGCTGTAGGTAGAAACCTGAATCACTAAGCTTTTCGGAATTCTAGGATCTATAGAGGTCCGAAATAGAATTCCAAAAGTCCAGTTCGCACCTAAACTTTCTTAAAACGGGCATAACTCTCACTTTCAGGTGCAAACCGGAATTTCATTCCATGCACAATCCTCCCTCAAATTTTAGTTCGCACCTCAAAAGTCTTCGGTGAGAAATTTTAGAATGAAATTAGAATTTCTAGTCATTTATACAAAACAGCGATTTGATTAACGGACGAAAATTCTTTTTCCACTCTGCAGGACATCAATTATACAAATTTTTGTAATTAACTGAAGTTTCAAGGCAAAGGGAGTTAACAGCCCTGCACCCCTCTTCGGAATTGACGCAAGTGATGTAATAGAATAAGTCGATCAGGTGATGACCAAGAAATTATTTCTGAATCAAATTCATTCAGAATTTGTCTAAATTTCAGAAATAATTGAACTGATGATAATAATTCTTCAATTTCGGATTAGGAAAGATGAAAAAATGTTATGATTATACCGTAATAACATTTTCGATCGGTTATAAAAACAAGAAAAATTGAATAAAAGGAAAAAGTAAAAAGTTATCAACTTCCACTTGAATTCACTACCAGAAATAATTTCAGCCTGACTCAAGCACCGAGTTAAGCTCAAGTTTAGAACGCGTAAAATCTTAAGTAGCAATCCCTTCCAATCTGAAGAAGACCAGAGCTTCGAACTCTTCTCGCGCCTCGTTCAGATACGAGAAATCCCAATCACCAGTTATGGCCAAAAAGTTCAAGCAATCTTATGTATCTCCGACACAATCGTACCAAATTACGTCATGGATTGGCGACGCAAATATATTAGGGTAGTTCTTGATTTGATTATTTTCGAATTTCAATGCTTTCATGGACCAGGAGGACGATCGTCTCCAAATATATACAAGAAAAAAAAAAAAAAAAAAGACCAAAATTCCTGAGTCCCATTTTTATTTCGCATTTGTCAAAATTCATAGCAAAATTTTGATTTCTTTTAAACTCAGAGTGACTTGAAATTATAATTTCTGATCATCGTCAACCAATTGGGTCTGATTTTTCGCCACGTTCGTGACGTAATTTGAAAAGGACGATATCAAAGACACAGAGAATATAATTACGTGCGATATTATAAAGTAACAGCCAATCGTCTCATCTCAGACATCATTATAAATCTTCGGTAATGAATCTTTCACAAATTAACCAAAATAACGTCTACCTAAAGTCGTTCTTAGAACGGGGAAACTTTTCCCTTATTTCTCCGTATTGTGAAGAATAAAAAATCCCTTAGTTACTCTGTTCCAAATTTCTGAAACAGTTCACAACGTCTGGTAGAAAATAAAATTCTCACTTGTATTAATCGCGCTTATAATTAACCGGCAAAAAAAAAGTTAATATCTCATTACCTTAGTTTCTTTATTTATCTTTTTTTCCAAATAATTAGAGATTCTATGAACTTCGTCTTACCAAAAAGAGTTTTTCTTTAATTTATACCCTGTTTTTTTTTTTTGTATTCATTTATATTTTTGGTTTACCCCGAAGTGACATAGTCTCAGAATATTTTCTCCAGATTTCCGATTGGGATAATTGAAGTTTGAATAAATAAATCTGATCTGATATCAAGAATGATAATTTTAAACTTTTTTATTGAGAGATTTTGAAAAGTGTTTTCCTCTTTTTTTTTTGATATAGTAGTTAGAATTGAAATAAGCGCGTGTTAAAACGTTTGAAAAGTCTTCTCATTTCCTTAGGGGTGGAGAAAAAAAAATGTGTTTTCTTTGAGTTGTACGTTGGACGTATATACATAATATAATGAGAGTCGGGAAAATTCCTCGAGTAATTAGGAGAGAATCAATAAATTACACCTCTCTTACTCTCTTCAACGCGAAAGTGAATAGAACCTTCTGAGAGAGGAAGAAAAAGAGAGAAAGAGAGAGAGAGAAAGAGAAAGAGCGTGAGCACTTTTGTCAAATACTTCTTGGCTAAAATGAAATAAGTTCATGATAAGGGATGGGGTGAAAGGCTCTTTTCTGTCCATAATAATCACCAGACCATAAACTCCAAGACATCAGGTGCTCAAATTTGATGAAATATTCGTTTTACCAAAACTTTTTATAATTTGTATAATAACAAAGAAATTCTTAATGACTGTAAAGTAAGTATCAGCTTTTCAATGCAACTTACAAAAGAAGCGAACTTCAAAATCAGCTTTTTTGTTTGGGCAAACGAGGCCAACCTATAGTCATTACCATATGCGAGATAAAACTTCGTCCAAGTATTACATTGAAATTTTTAATTGCACAAGGTACGATGTAAAAAAAATGTGAATGAGCCTTACAATCCCAATGTATAATAATTTAGGCGTGGGATTATGCATGGAATAAAATCATTATGTGCACCTAAAAGTGAGAATTATGTCAGTTATGTCAATAGAGATTCGGAATTGAAAAATCATCATCATCAGTTCAATTATTTCTGAAATTTGGCCAAATTCTGACTGAATTTGATTCAGAAATAATTCCTTGTTCATCACCTGATCGATTTATTCTATTTATATCACTGGCATTAATTCCGAAGAGGTGTGTAGGGCTGTTAACTCCCTTTGCCTTGAAACTGCAGTTAATTACAAAAATTTGTATAATTGATGTCCTGCAGAGTGAAAAAAGAATTTTCGTCCGTTAATCAAATCGTTGTTTTCTATAAATGACTAGAAATTCTAATTTCATTCTAAAATTTCTCACCGAAGACTTTTGAGGTGCGAACTAAAATTTGAGGTAGGATTGTGCATGGAATAAAATTCCAGTTTGCACTTGAAAGTGAGAGTTATATCCGTTTTGAGAAAGTTCAGGCGTGACTAGACTTTTGAAATTCTAGTTCGTACCTCAAGATCCTAGAATTCCGAAAAGCTTCGTGATTTCGGTCTCGACCTAGAATTTGAAAATTTATTGAGGTGCAGAAGCGGTGATTAGAATTTCAAGGGCAAGCCCCTGATATTCACATTTTTTATATATATTTTCTTTTTTTTTTGGAGTACGAGAAATCGCTAATCATAATAAAAATTTTACTTCAATAATAAGGGAGCATCTGGGTAGTACGTTTAAGTTCTAAGGGTGAGTTTATCTCGGCACCACGTCACGCCCACGTATTTCCTGTTGTAGCTTCCGTTCGCATTGTTCGGTCGATCCACCGAAAATCCTCACACTCCATATCGCCCACCCTATACCCTATATACCCTATACTACCCCATGCTCGATACTTACTCGTCAAAGATTTACGATGAAACTGCTGCCAAGCCCCTGCAGAACTAATAGACCACCAAGTTATGGGGTGATTCAATTTCATTTCCGAAATAAGCAACAGTCTCAAACAATATTTGTCACTCGTTGATCAGCCACGCAATTCCATTGCTCATTTCACCCCAAAACTACCCTTCTCCTTCTTTTTCTTCTTCTTCTTCGTCTTCCTCTTATTCTTTTTCTTTTTCTTATATATTCCTGCCCTTTTTTAGATTGCTTCTCGTTGTGAAATTCTCGAATTAACGAATGATGAACGAGACTAAGAGCAATCAAAATGAACCAATCATTACTCTCGTAAAAATATAGCAAAGTAAAGCCCGTTACTTTATTTCTTATTTTTTTTTTTTGTATACAATTTATTCAAGCTTTTTCACCCTTTACCCCAAAACACTTGATTTCACCCTACAAGTAACGGTTATCAAAATTACTCCACTGATTTTCAGTTCTATTTTATAAAGGGTGGTATTTCAGAGTGCATTAGTAACAGGCGATGGTGTACTAAGGGGTTGGGGAGTCGGTACACGCTTTAGAAATTAGAATAGATATTAGGTTGTAATTGTTAAGCAGACGGCGCGTACACCCAGTTGCGCTAACGACGGTCAGCTTGAGATAATAGCGCTGGTCTAACGGCTACAGAATATAACTACGGATTACCTTGTTACAGACAACAAATTTGCATATTAGCTTTGTAGTACACCCCCGCGTTTTGAAGAATAAATAAAAAATTTCGTCTCGGAGTTTGAAAGTTTCTCGTGCTTGGTTCTGATGTTTAGAATTTTTAAATATCCTAAGGATAAAAGATCGCGAATTCCTTTAGGACGATTTGCGAATTTTCAAAATACTCTTAAGTTCAGATTATCCAAATTCCTGAAATCTAGATCCCCGAAAGCTCAAAAAACAAAAAACAAAATTTGGTTTATCCACCAGGATGTAAAGACAAAAAAATAATTTTCACATCATCTATTTCAATCCATAATTTCAATGACATAAATAATTGACAGGATTTTGAAATTAATTTTTCCCAGAAGTTAATTTCAAGACGATTAATTTGACCACTTATTGGTCTCGATACGATCAATACAACCCGAGTTATCGAACACTGAATTAATACATGCGTAGCTTACAATTTTCGGAACTTTGGCCTCTCGGATTTTCAGCATGCCGAATTTTGAACCTCTGGTGTTCTTAAGTAACAAAGTTTTTCGAACCAGCTATATAGACTATAAGGAAATTTCTGAACAACGAATAGAAAAATAGAAAAAATAGAAAAAAGAAAACAGGTGGTTGATATAATTTTCTGAAGTTTTGGAAAAGAGAAATGAAAATTCGGGGGTACGATTCTTGGATTAAGATACGGGACAGCAACCCTAAAGGTTTCGTACTCGTTATTCGATCCCTGAGGGTATGTATTAATTCGAAAACTCCATTGGTAGAGTTTTAAAGGTAATGTGAAAGCGAATGACATATACGATGGTTAATTAGGAAAACACCCTTAACGTTCCGGAGGGTAGATTCAAAGATAAACTTTTCGAACATGCGTTCTGGTATAGAAACCGATTAAATACTGTGAGACGGATCAGCTATATATAGGTAAACTAAAGATGAGAGAACGAGGAGGAACTGAGGCATGGTATAGCATGGCTTTGTAGGCCTACCTAAGTATACCGAAATGAAAAATGAGCCAATATAGAAGACGGAGTAAGGGGACTTGTATCCAATAATCAGATATCAGCTGCCTCCCAAACCCCAGCATCCCTTAAACTCCCCTAAACTCGCGTCGGAGTTCCTCGCTTCTCGCGCTTCTCGCCATTGCAGGATAACAAAGGGTTCCTTCGTCTGATTCTTACGCTTTTATTTTCTCTTTCTTCGGTGTTTTTCTCTAGAACCGAATCACCTATACAGGATGTTCCGTCGTGGTATTCGAGATCTCTTTTATTTCCTTTTTATTTTCTTTTAAACCACATTTTTGTTTACAGAAATACAAATTTAGTGGAATAATAAGTCGGGAAGGAGAAAACTAGTACTTTAATACTTTTCATCCCCTTAGAAGCCCTCCTACTAATTATTTAAAGAGTGTCGGTGTTCAGTAAAAAAAACAAAATTCTAATTTTTGTAAGATATAAAAATTCACGGAATCCTTTGGTTTTTTAAGAAAAAAAATAAAAAAAAACCGATCATCACACAGATTTTCTTTGATAGTTCAACAACGTTTTCTTCTTCAAATAAAATTCCTAGTTCTTCTCTCGCGGGTTCATTGGAATTCAACGAATTTCCCTACGCGGGTTGGCTGGGATTTCATTGGAATTTCAACAATTTTAAAGGAATTTCGAAAGATTTAAAAAAAAAAAATTCTCTAAGATTTTACAAACATATATATACATTTTTTTTTTTTTTTGCTTTCCCTCGGAATTTTAACAATTTTTTTTTTTTTGATTTTTATTATATCGATTTCGTCAAATTTTATACAGTTTTAAATATTTCGATATTCTTTTTATTCGATAGTTTGATGAATTTCTCTTTTAATCAAAAAAGAAAGAAAGAAAAAAAAAAAAAATATAGAAAAAGAGAAGGCTCCATCACCTCGATAAACAACACCCAGTAGGAGGTATAGTTTCCCTTATATTTCGATTCATCGTTTATTCTCTTCGTCGAGGATCGTTGATGAGAATGGGGTGCGGGAATAGTCGGTCTATATCTATCTGGGTTAGTGATAAATAAATAAGGGAATAGGGTCAAACCTAAAGGATTAGTTCCGATCACGAAATTAGTTCGATTTTTATACTCTCTGCAATGTTGCAAGGGTTGTTATTACTGTTAGCTGGATTCAAAATACCAGGGATTAACGATATTATTTACAGTTTGCAATTATCGAAGCTTGTTCGCCAAACGTATTCGTTAGACATACATTATAATACACATAACACACACATATTCATATATATATTTACCTGGCTGCAGCAAATCGAATATCGCATTTCACAGGGTTGTAAAATCAAGAGTATAACTTCAGCCCTGCATTAATGCCGTAATTATTACAAACGCAATATACGAATTATAGTATATTTTTTAACCAAAACTGATTATCATAATTTTGAGATATTTATAGGTTTTTTTTTTGTTTTTTTTCTGTATTTCGCATCGATGAAAAATTCGTTGAGATCGAAAAGTTAATCAAAACGTTGTCAAATTTCGATTGAATAATCTGAATCGATGTAATTTTATTTTTTTGGATTTGACGAGGCCTGCGTTGGAAAAAAAAAACAAAAAAAACAAATTAGACACACAGCTGAGAGAGAAAGTGAAAAATAAGGTGAAAAAAAAAAAAAAAAAAAAATAGATGCAGGATATATAGAGAAAGAGAGAAAAGGAAAGCCCGACGATGCTCAGATTAGCCTATATCTGGTTTCACCCCTTTCGACGAGCTCGTAGGGTGGAATGGTAGCTGCTAGGGCTTCTCGTATTGTTTTTCTATCATTGTCTTTAACATACGGGGAATGTGAGGCGGGAAGCGCTGCAGGAGTCACCCAAAAAAAAAAAAAAAAAAAACTTACGATAATTATATGATCATATTTCGATTTATTTTACATTATTTTTGAGGAAACAAATTGATTTTTAGATTTATCGCATGAAATTTGCTCAAAAATTTCGACATTTGACACAGAATTTTCTCAGATTTTGGAATTATGCGATGTGCGATGTGTTCGTTTTCAAAAAATCGTAAGTAAATGAGACAATTTTTGAAAAAATATATCTGAGTTGGGGGAATGACATAAAAAAATCGTGAACCAAATCCGAGAGGTCGAGGGTCAAGGGCCTAGGTCGATTCGGTATAGAACGCCCTATATATAGTCAGTGGGAAATAACCACGGAGAAGATTGATGCACATGTATAAATACGCTATGTATCGACCCTCGACGATCTTTCTAACCGAAGACCATCACCCCATGATCACTTATTTCTTCCAATCTCTCATCGGCTCGTTTTAATCAATGATCCGGTAACTTTGTAACGTCACGTAGATTGGAATAGTTCTTTTATTTTTCAATCTGTGGTAATTTGTTACACTCTCACCTGAGCTGCCCCGTATCCAATAAAAATTCAAGAAATTTATCAAATAAATTGTCAATTAGCTCAATAAGCATTCAGAATTTTTCGTAAACGCCAAGGTAATCTACAATTTTATTCAGAAAATCTACGAGAGTCTACAATGTTTTTTTGTCTTTTTATGAAAAACCTACGAGATTCTACAATTTTTTATGAAAAATCCCAAGAATATACAATTTTTCATGACGAACAACGGAATTCTAGAATTTTTTTTTTTTTTTTATGGAAATCTACAATAATCTACAATTTTTTTATGACTAATATAACGAAATTCTAGAATTATTTTCTGATAAACTACGAGGTAGGTCTACAATTCTTTTATAAAAAGATACTAAAATTGACAATTTATTTTCCCGAATGACAACGAGAATCTACAACTTTTTTTTTTTTTTTTTTTTACATCAAGTTATGAAAATTTAGAATTTTTTTTCATAATAAACAACGAGAATCTACAATGTTTCATGAAAGACTACGAGGATACATCATTTTTTTTATGAAAAATTACTAGAGTCTACAACTTCTCATGGAAAATGACGAGAGTCTACAATTTTTTATCAAAAACAACGAAAATCTACCTTTTTTTTTTTTTTTGTAAAAGACTACGAAAATCCAAATTTTTTTACTATCAAAAACTACGACCTAGTCCATAACTTTTTATAAAAAATTAAAAGAATCTACAATCTTTTTTTTTCTGAACAACAACGAGAATCTACAATATTTCGTCCCCAGGAAAATTTCTATGAAAATCTACAACTGTTTTTTTTTTATAATAAATTGCAAAAATTTTAAATTACTTATAAAAAAAAAAACTACGAAAGTCTACAATTTTTTTATGTAAAAATTATGAAAAATCTACAATTTCTTTTTCTTATTTTATAGAAAACTGTATGAAATGTTTCAATTTTGTGAACTTTTTTTTTTAAATTCATACGAGTATAAATTTCTACCATGGCTGTATGGTGTCCCTTCGTGTTATGGCAGGGTGATAAATTTGATTAAAAAATCAGACATTCCGTTCTGTAAATGCAGTCCAAGCTCCGCGTTTACTATATAAGGGTAAACAAATGTAGATTAAAGAGTGAAAAAGTGCAAATTGCAAAAGCGTGCCTATCGTCGTTTGGAAGCTATTTTCTATTTTCTTATTTCTTTTTTCTCTATTCCTTACAGTTTTGTTCCGTGTTCTTATACGTTTAGCTAGTGCTTGACTTATTTTCTCCATGATACCGTATAATGCATTAACTATTTATACCGTATAGTATAGGTAAAGAATGTAACCTATAGCTATAGGTTCGTATAGGTATAATCGGCTAGAAAGCTTTATTTTAGCTATCGCAAGAAGCTTGTAAACGTCATCGATTAGTCTATAGTTGAACCATATGTGTCTGCGCGGATATAATACTGCACCTGGGTTCTCTACACGCGACTTTTTAAATTATTTAAAACACTATTGCGACCTGACATAACCGACTTTATTCACTACTAACGTCTATATAGTAGGTACGATCCTATGTCTATTTTAAATATTCGTAATACTTCTACGAGGTAAGTGCTAGTGGTTTTCCTCACAGCGTTGCACAATGTTGCAAAGTGATATAAAAGCGTCAGGAAATTTTAAACAAAAATTATAAAATGAAAAATAAGAGCTTCGATTATTGACGAAAACTTCTTGTTTTGTAGAATTATGTCCTGTATGAGGACCCAGAAGTGTAGATCAGAATATGGGCTTAGAATTGAAATTCTAATCAGCGTCTCTACATTCTAACAAATTTTCAAATTCTACTTACGAGCTAAAAATTCTGCGAGAAAATCAACCCAATGCAAAAATAGAAAAGATATCCATGCAAAACGGTTTTGAAAACGTTTCACCTAAATCCTAATATCAAATTCTAGTATTAGTAAGGTTTTCAGAAAAACTTTTATACCATTCAATTTTCCCATATTATTAAATGTTCGAATTTTAAATAAAAATAAAAATTACACCCTGAACTCGCTACAATGTTTAACTAAATTTTCCCAACACCTGCAACAGTGTACAATTCTGATAAATACCTAATTCTAACGTAAGTAGAAGTTTCGCGTTGAATGTATAGGTACACATTTGGTCAAGGGCTGCAGATAGATATATAGCTGCAGTATAGAATTAGTCGCGCTTTCCGAGTTGCAGCTCGAATACCCACTGGGATAATTTTGTTAACGAACGATTTCGTAGCTCAGCATCTAGATACATACATCTATATACTATATATTCAGGTGCGAAACTGCTGGACTAACGTTATGCAAACATATACCCTGGCCTGTTATGTACCCGTCTATATACTAGTGAAGTACATAACTCACTTTGAAAATGACTAGACACACAGAGAGACACGTACATTGTACACATCCCTATGTCACAGATGTATGTAAAATATGTATGTGTGAGTGTGTGTGTGTGTGTGGAGAAGGTTGCTAGGAGCTGGGTTCACGGTGACTAGATATACCCACAAACCCGGGTATAATTTCAATGAATAAAGGGTTTGTTTCCGACAACACGAAGTCGAGTAGTTGACGTGGATATCTCTTCTTCAGGTCCTCTGGGTATCCCCTCGTAGAAAGAGGGAAAGAGGGAAAGAGTGACTAGGGTATAAAGAGGGTGAAGGGAACTAGAGAGACCAAAGAAGTGGTGGTATGGAGGGCGATGCACACGTGAACGAACGCGAACGCGTACGCGAAAGCGAATACTGAGGGCTGCTTTTGACATCAAAGGAAACAAATCGTGACGAGAGTAAAAGGGAGGCATATATGTGTGGGAGACTAAACGAGCGTAGTATAAGGTATACCGCACATTGTTTACTTTTCTTTCGGAATTTAATTACATTACATTTTGTTAAAGGAGTAATAATCTTAGGGAGCATCGTATATACATATATACAGGGATAGAGAGGGTCGCGAGCTGAGTAAAATGACCTATAGAACATATGGTATCCGAGGTACCAGTCCCGAGATACAGCTGGTTAAAAAAAAAAAAAATCCCGTTAGGCGCCGGCATATAGGCAACCGACTACACAGCAGTTATCCGTACGCCGTTTATGTTGTTGTATTCAATGTCTATTAAAGTATTTTTTTTCAAAATTCTTGACTCCTGAAACGTTGTGAATGAAGTGGTAATCGATGCAAACTGTGTAGTCGGTTGCCTAAATGCCGGCGACGCGTGGGAATTTTTTTATTTAATTTACTCAGCTTGATCTCATCTATTACCCTTTTCAAATTTATGCATTTAGTTTTGGGCCAGTCAGATGTAAGAGTGAAAATTTTTTGTGATGAATTTCTATCAAATTTTTTTATACGAAAATTTTACCAGTCGGAAATTATTAACCCAAAGCCATGATTTCTCTGAGATTTGCAATCGTGATAAGAGCTGCTTGCTTTACCATATAATATATATCTCTGTCAAATTTCGGCTTTCTTGGATATCTACTGATCCCTTTTTTACCTTTGAGAAAGAAAAAAAAAAAAAAATCAGGAGAAAAAGGAAAAAGCTCAAGAAAGCTTTGACAAAGATGGAAGAAAGAAGTATCATATAGAGCTTTAGAAAACTCGTTTTGATCTTGTTTGGGTCAAACGTTGTTCAATTCAATCCAAAAAAAAACTCGCTTAGCTATATATTGGCAACAAAATATTTTTTGTAAACGATTTAATGTCAGATCTTTTCTTCGTGGTCAAATTCATAGCACAAAAATGTTATTCAAGGTTTTGGTCACATCCTTTATCACTATATCGAATGGTTAATGGCAAAGGATTCGTCGTTTGGCAATTTTTTGATTTTTGTTCTTCAAAAATCTATCAGAAAAAAATTCTTTATCCTCAAGCTGGCTGGAAAAGCTTATGTCATATAGTATGGGGATGATGATACATGCTTTGGGTAATCACCGGAGTATCGAGATCCATTATACCTAGCTAGCCAAATGCGTTGTTCCCTGCTGTGAAAGTTTCATGCCTATAGGAATAGAGAGCTTCGTGTATATAGATTACGGAGTACCTATAGGGCGTTTAATTTTCGTGGGACGGTCCCGAAGGGTAGTTTTATGAGCGATATAAACCTATTTAAGGCCATCACTCGAGGTCATATACGAACGCTACCTCACTGGCTAAAACGCCGCTTCGAAAGACACCCGAATCGCGTATCTCACGCACATATGTCGTATTTCCGTTCAAAGTTATGGCCGGTTTATGGCTATCCTTGAATCACGCATTCTGTCTATGTATCGCGAGGGTTGTCCAACCGTCAGCAGTCCGATTGACTCTTAATTGAAAGACATAGAAGACAAACACGAGATGAACAGCGAATAGAGATAAAGAAAAAAAAATTATGAATAAAAGACTAGAAATTATCATTTCTGGTAAGGAAGTGGATACTGAAAATTAATACCATCCGAATTTACATGATTAGATACATGGTAAAGTGCAAATTGTGGATGAAAATGATTTGATTGGAGATGAAAAAAGGACTTGAGTGAAAATTGATTTCAGTAAATCTGATTTCTCTTCCTATATTTTTTTATCTACGATTAGTTTGGACACGGAGTACATTGTTTGGGGATGGTGTGGAATCTTCACTATAAAAAGAGGCAATGCAATAGAGTATTGGATGGTTTCGAGTCTGAGTTTATCCTATACCATGTGATCGAGACATCCGTTGTCTTTCAGTTCCAGCAACATATCAGCGAGTTTTTTCGAGAGCTCATCTCCACCGCTGACCATCAGGTCTTCAATATAATTGGGACTATTGTTCATAACGTCATCGAAACGTGGCTGATAATCAAGGTGTGCATTCGGCATGAAAAATATAGCGATTGCCCACCCGATAATCCCGTGTCTCTTATAATCCTCTAAGAAAGCGTCAAACGAATATCTATCGAGATCCTGGATGCTGTGTTCCTTAAGATACTCCAGAACTGCTTGATGGTAGGCCCTGAAGATAACAAAAAAGTTCTTTCTTATCTCTTCCTCGCAGCTCAGGTAGAGGAACGTAGACACGTCAGTGGCTGGTGACGAATGACGAAGCTGCGCAAAGTCGATCAACATTGCCTCGAACTTGCCATCGTCGTCCTCTTTCAGAAGAATGTTATTCGCGGTGAAATCCCCGTGGCAAAGAACCGCGAGTTCGTTCCTTGGCTGAATGCAATCCTTGAGTATCTTTCCGTGAGCGTTACTGAGAAAGGACGATATCTTGTCGCAGAATTCCGGGTCGTAGTTCACGGAGCGTAGATAATTCAGAGGTCTCACCGACACGGTGTTGATGTACTTGATCAGCGCAGGATGCGCTAAGTCGTCGAATTTGTTTTCGCGTAGTCCCTCTACGATCGCTAAGAACTCCTCAGGATCTTTATCCTTCAGGACGTAGCCTTGAGCGTGGAACTTCCCAATTTGTCTGACAGCTGCCAGAGCGCGTTTCATTCCTACATCCTCTTTTCGCTCTATGGCTTTGTACCCAAATTGCGTAACGTTTTCCAGGACTATCGCTGCCCTGGTGATGGGCTCTGGGTCTATAAACACGCACTTTGGAAAGTCACTGTAGTATTTACCGAATCGCTGGTAGAAACCGATCTCGTTGTGGAAAACAAAGTCAGTCCTGTAGTAGGAACGGACGTTTTCATTCTCTGGAGGCATTTTTACCACCAGCCTGATTCTTTCATCTTGCGTTCCGAGCCCAGAGCAGAAGCTAAGCTCTACCATGTAGATCGCGGATATGAGAGAGATCTCGGCCATCTCCTTAATCTTGCACCGAAGATTTTTCGCATCTTTATCCAAGGCCTCGGCGATCTTTGGAATGATCACTTTCGCCAACCACAAAAACTGCCCGGAGTTTTCCATCCTTGGTTCATCGTCGACCATACTATTCCGAAATAATATTATACAACACTTTCTCTATTATTAGCTCGCAAGCTGATGTAAAAAGAAACAGAATCCGAGAACTATGATGAGACCTCAGACTTGCTTAGACGTTTCTCTGATAGACTAGGTGTGATATTTTATCGAATACTCGACTACGTATCGATCTACGTATGATTTGATATAAATAGGAAATTTCTCAATGGCTCTAAACTGCAGTAATTTTGCAAACTGCAG
This sequence comes from Tenthredo notha, assembly GCA_914767705.2. Classification (NCBI taxonomy): domain Eukaryota; kingdom Metazoa; phylum Arthropoda; class Insecta; order Hymenoptera; family Tenthredinidae; genus Tenthredo; species Tenthredo notha. The sequence continues at coordinate 3,076,297 of OU611924.1, read as the reverse complement.
CCCCAACACTGTAGCTTAAAAATGACAAATATTACGCACACTGAACCATTACGAGAGCTGGTCTAGCGGACGGTTATTCGCAATCCAACTGACTCACTAGCCAGCTCACTACGGTATTTAAATAAAAGTGTTATAAACTTAGAAATGTACTCATACGATTCATACTCGCGTTTAGAACTGTCAATTTTTTTCTCGCTATCAAGTATCTACGGAAGTGGGCAGAGCTCTCGAACAATGTGGCATACGCGATTGCGAAATCACGTCTTATCGCCCTAGTGATATCCATCCATAAAGCTACTGTAATTATTTACAAAAGCTCGATGTTTTCTGTGTGAATTAGCAATTATCAAATTAATTCGAACTCTGCAGAAATCGAGATTTTTTTTCATAAATTTCAGGAATTAGCAAAAGAACTTTGAAAATCGGTATATTTTTAGTTTCGCACTTTTACGAAGAAATTATAATATAAAATCGATACACTGATAAGCCGTGATCTGAAAATTCGAAAATTTTAACCTGGCTGATATTTCTCAGTAGTAAATTCCAAACGTACCAAATTTTTCGCGAATTTTGCTCGAGCGTTTATTCGCCGTTATATGTATATCTAATCCCAAGCTCTGCTCGGGCCTTTCCAACATCCTATAGGCATTGATAACTGTTAACCACATTTCACCGCTGCTTTGTAGGCAGTAGAATGTAGACAAAATTATTGTACGACTTGAAAAATGAGGTCATCGTCATTTTTTAACACCAATCATCGGTTATTCAGTGATCAGTGTATCAGTAATAATTTAGACGAGGCTGAAAGAGCGAATGGATTTCTTAGTTCTTCGTCTATCGAATGTGAAACGATTTTTTTCTAAATTTAATTGAAATCGGTTTCTAATGCTGATGATATTTTTATTTTCAATTCTACGGTTTTTCAAATCGTCACGAATAGACAATTTGAAAATGTTTTTGACTCGGCACTAATACGATTGGTCAGTATATCGCCGGTGCTATTAATTTGCAAATGCAAATATCGGTATTGAAAAATCGCACAGCGCAATTCGAAAATTGGATTATTTTATTCAGAGAAATAAATGCTTTCTGCCAAGTAAAAAAATCCACGAGGTTCCATGTGCATTCGAAGTTCGAAAAATAAGATCTGATAAAATCGAAACGATTCTCAATTATTAGAACGATCGTATCGAATATCGGACAAACGCTCCATGAAATTTGGATGAAAATCGTATTAAAATTTATTCAATCTGGACAACGACGATTTTTTATGATCGGTATGTGACGTGGCGATTTATTTTGAAACTTCGATATTAGTGCGAATTGAATGCTGTGGACTGTTCTATCCCCGAGTTTCAGGTGAAATTTAAATACTTTTTGTAATCTAGTTTGTCATTGTCCTGCAAGATGAATTTTTGCACTAATTCTATGCCAAATGATTTTCAGTCTAATGAGAAGAGAAGGAAAAAAAAAGAGGCTCGTGTCTGATGCAATGAATGATAAAGCTTTTTATTTTGGTTGATTATTTCGTCAGTAAGTAATGACTTGGTAGCAGTAATATTTCAATCAAACGAGTAAGAAGTGCGTACCAAAAAATGATAAATTTGAAAACGTATGGGAAAGCTGTAATGCTGCGTGCGAAAGTATGGTGGTCGCAATGTTCGTCGTGTAGTTAATGAGGAAATAATTGGTTCTTGAAAATATCATCCGCAGATACTATATTATGTAATTTCTCCACTTGATTCGTACATAAGTTACAATGGGATATGTGCGACTTGATATCGTCGCTGTAAAGTCAGGTGCAGCCATGAAGAATTCGAGTTTGTCTCATAGCATGTGATCCAGGCATCCGTTGCTCTTCAGATCCAGTAACATATCAGCGAGTTTCTTCGAGAGCTCATCTCCACCGCTGACCATCAGGTCTTCAATATAATTGGGACTATTGTTCATAACGTCATCGAAATGTGGCTGATAATCGAGGTGTGCATTCGGCATGAAAAATATAGCGATTGCCCACCCGATAATCCCGTGTCTCTTATAATCCTCTAAGAAAGCGTCAAACGAATATCTATCGAGATCCTGGATGCTGTGTTCCTTAAGATACTCCAGAACTGCTTGATGGTAGGCCCTGAAGATAACAAAAAAGTTCTTTCTTATCTCTTCCTCGCAGCTCAGGTAGAGGAACGTAGACACGTCAGTGGCTGGTGACGAATGACGAAGCTGCGCAAAGTCGATCAACATTGCCTTGAACTTGCCATCGTCGTACTCTTTCAGAAGAATGTTATTCGCGGTGAAATCCCCGTGGCAAAGAACCGCGAGTTCGTTCCTTGGCTGGATGCAGTCCTTGAGTATCTTTCCGTGAGCGTTACTGAGAAAGGACGATATCTTGTCGCAGAATTCCGGGTCGTAGTTCACGGAGCGCAGATAATTCAGAGGTCTCACCGACACGGTGTTGATGTACTTGATCAGCGCAGGATGCGCTAAATCGTCGAATTTGTTTTCGCGTAGTCCCTCTACGATGGCTAAGAACTCCTTCGGATCTTTATCCTTCAGGACGTAGCCTTGAGCGTGGAACTTCCCAATTTGTCTGACAGATGCCAGAGCGCGTTTCATTCCTACATCCTCTTTTCGCTCTATGGCTTTGTACCCAAATTGCGTAACGTTTTCCAGGACTATCGCTGCCCTGGTGATGGGTTCTGGGTCTATAAACACGCACTTTGGAAAGTCACTGTAGTATTTTCCGAATCGCTGGTAGAAAGCGATCTCGTTGTGGAAAACAAAGTCAGTCCTGTAGTAGGAACGGACGTTTTCATTCTCTGGAGGCATTTTCACCACCAGCCTGATTCTTTCATCTTGCGTTCCGAGCCCAGAGCAGAAGCTAAGCTCTACCATGTAGATCGCGGATATGAGGGAGATCTCGGCCATCTCCTTAATCTCGTACCGAAAATTTTTCGCATCTTTATCCAAGGCCTCGGCGATCTTAGGAACGATTTCTTTCTCCAGCCTCAAGAATTGTTGGGATTTTTTCACCCCCGTTTTATCGTCGACCATACTAGTTTCAAACAATATAATAAAATAGAAAATCTCATCGTTATCTCGTTAAATAATAAATATAATCTCAAAACTTACGTGAAACACAAAATAAAAAAAAAATAAAAAAAACAACTGCGTTTAGTTTTTTCTTATCCTCAAGATTATCCTCTGACAGTCTAGGTACGATATTACAAAACGACTGACGTTAAAAAAAATTCGCAGTCAGGAGTCCACGTCTAATCTTATAATAGGCTGTACGAATGTGATGTAATATTCTCAACGGCTTTAAATTGCACTAATTCTTTACAGCAGCCTTGACACTGTAAATTCAAGATTATACTACGCACGGTAAGCTAATACCAGCGCTTATTCCACTGACAGTTACTCGCACGTGGATATCTCATACACGAAGAACCACATCCATGCAATTCACCTTCGCGATTGGAACTAATATCTAGCTCACAATCAAGTCACTGTAATACTCGGCGGGGATAAGCAGCTAGGGGCGAGGGGGGGGGCTTGCTTTATTATACCAGGCCTTGGATCCCATAACAGGTTGAAGCTCTAATTTGTTCTATGTCAAGGCTTCTCTCTGTTCGCGAAATACCAACCGTCCTTCAATCGCGAACGTATTTTTTTGGGAATAGGAATTTCGATTGTACATCAGCTATAGCAAAAAATAAAGAAAGAAAGAAAGAAAACAAAAATAACAAAACACTTCTGCAATTATTTTTTTGGCGAAATTGATTAGCGATTCAATAGAAATAAGAAGCAAAATATTCGATATAAAATTTCTATCGGTTTTTAAATCGAAATTAATAATCGGATAGACGCTTTATTAGCAGTGCGGCGAATTAAAGCTATATAGGTATGAAGTTCTTATCAAATCCGAGGATTAAATTGAACACGTAATCATATCACTTGTAATACCAGTTGTACCCATTCTGAGAAAAAGCCACAATCTACTTTTTATTCGCGTCGAATGAATAACGCGATTTATTCCTATTTTATCCCGATTCATTTTTCTAGTTAATTTTCCTCATCGAAATGACGGAGATAAATTTCTCATCGATAAAAAAAATAGCGAAATGAACATAGTTAAGAAATGAGAACCCTAGTTATTCAAGTTAGATAATAAGGCACTGGACTGATTACTAGTCCGAATTAAGGCCGTCGACTTCATTAAGATAAGAACCGATTGCCCGCCACGCATGCGATCTCCAAAAATGATAGAACTACGATATAGCGAACCGGAAATTTGAATTGAACACGTCTAAATTGTGTTAATAAAATGTGTATTCATCGTAAATCTGAATACGAAATAAAAACGAACATTTGAAAAATTGTATATATTTTTTTTGTTCATTTTGTTAAGATAAATGATACATCGAAATTTAACTCCATGATCACCGTATGAAATTCATTGTATTTCGCCATAAGGGAACAAAATTTGAATTTTCACAAGAAGAATGAATATTTTTATCGAATTTGATTAGCTTTCAATATCCGAATACCATTCAATGATTTATATTATCTGATCCAATATGAATTTCATTGGTTAAAAATTTTTCGTTTTTCACACTACTCAAAGATTATTCGAAATTAATCATATCTCGTACTTCTTCGCGTTTATCGATTATATAGTCGATATTCGGCACGACTGAAAGCTCTTCAAACCCTTATTCTCATAATCAATCATCGAATGTCTGGGATATACACTAATGTCGGTTAATAATATCGTAAATAATAAATACTACATCGATTATATAAACTACCTGACCGACGTCTTAGATCTTTCTTTATATATATATACCATTCAGCATTTGAAGTGTCATTATTCATTAGATACATGCAGCTCACCTAATCATCATCATTTTCTTAAAATTGATATGTCAATATGTTTCATATATAGCATGCAATTGAAACATTCGTTGTTCTTTACTTCCAAGTATCTAAAGCTGATCATTAGATTGATTATGTAATTTGAACTGTTTTTTTGTCATGTCATTAAAGTCCGGTTGATAATCAGGTGGGATATAATATATATAACAGATTTATAGCCGATAATTGCATGTCACTTATCAACCTGCAAGAGACCGTCGTCGTAGGAATACATCTCGAGGTCCTGGAACTCTAAGAACATGTTTATGTCGTGTCATACCCTAAAGATGACAGGATAATTCATCTGTATCTCATCCTAGCAGCTCAGGCAAAGGAACGTTGACATGTCAGTAGTTTGTGACAAGTAATGGAGTAGCACAAAGACCATCAACACTGCCTTGAACTAGGCATCGTCTTCCTCATTCAATAGGATATTGTTTGACATGAAATCCCCGTGGCAAAGAATTGCAAGTTTGTTTCTTGGCAGGATGCAGTCTTTGAGTATCTTTTATTATGAACGTTTTGTCCTTTAGGATGTAGCCTTGAGCGATTTTTGAAACGATTTCTTCATCCAGCCACTAGAATTGCCCGAAGTTTCTTCATCCTCGGTTCATCATCGACCAAATAATATCATCCGAACACGAATTTGATCATTAGCTCGTGAACTGATGTGAAGACAAACAGAACCCGAGAACTGCGGTGAGACCTTTGAGTCGCTTAGATCTTCCTCTGGGAGTCTAGGTGCGATATCATCAAATATTCAACAGCAAGAAATCCGTAGTCAGAGATCTGCTCCTCATCTAATAGCTCCTTGGGATTTTGGGATAAATTTCTCTCGATATCTTTGAATTTCAGCAATTTGTATAACTACAGCCTTGACACTGTATATAATGAATTATATCTCGTACGCTGAGCTGATTATGCGAATAGTTATTCCTATAAATACAGAAAATAATGAGCTGATTTAGTACCGATTCAGCTTAAAAAATTTTATGTGCTTGCAGGAACTACATTTGTACGATTTATCAACGCCATAAGATTTGAATTCTGGTTTAAAATCAACGATCAGTAAAGTCAGTCGCATTATATGAACGTGTTTAGACCCTATCATTCAAGTTTAGATTCCTTGAACCCTTTCGAATTTTTTTTCAATTTTTTTTTTCCCCAATTAACAGACAATTTGGAATCGCAGTCTTAAACTTTTGCATATTTTCATGGTATGGATTTTTTTCAAATTCTTGAAAACTGAAGTTTTGATAGACTTCAATATTCTGCAATGTCGAAATTATACCGAAATATTGTAGAACTAAATCAACAGGATAATGATAAAAGCCGTAATACTTACCAACGAAGGAAAGGGTCGTATTTTGACCGAGTTTGATAATCGAATGTTGAAACGAAATGATATAACCTTGTTGATAAAATGCTTGACTCGTTTTCAGGTCAAGGCATATCCGTTGTATATCAAAAAATTCTACAAAAACGTTGAACAAAGTCTAAATGATCGTGTCGCAAAAGGTTGATAATCGCAGGGGTCTTGTTATCCAAAAGGTTTCGTATTTACATGGGATATACAGTGGTGGTAAAAAAAAAATCTAAATAATTAGATTAGGCAAGTATTTATCTCAGATTTAAAATCCTACTCAAATTATGTGATCCAGGCATCCATTATCCTTCATTTCTAATAACATATCGGCAAGTCTTTTCGACAGCTGATCTCCACCACTGATCATCAAATCATCAAAGTGTTTAATCTTATTCTTTACAAATTTATCAAAATCCAAACGATAATCGAGGTGTACAACTGGCATGAAGAACACAGCCCCTCCGAAACCGAGTATTGCATGTCTCTTATAATCCTTTAAAAAAACTTCGTAGGAATATCTTTCGAGATTCTGGATACCCTGATCCTTAAGATACTTGAAAACCGTGTTATGATATTCCCGGAAAATGGCAGGGAAATTCTTCCGCATTTCGTCCTTGCAGCTTATGTGAAGAAAGGTGGTCAAATCGGTGGCTGGTGAGGCGTAACGAAACTGTGCAAAGTCGATCAACATTGCCTTGAATTCGCGATGATATTCCTCTTTGAAAAGGACGTTATTTGAAGTGAAGTCCCCGTGGCAGAGAACCGCAAGTTCGTTCCTTGGCTTGACGCTATCACGGAATATCATTTCATGGGTATTGGTTAAAAAGATCGAAATCTTTCGGCAAAATTCTTCATCGTAGTTCACAGAACGCAGGTAATTTAATGGCCTCATTGCCAACGTGTTGATAAGTTCTATCAATACCGGATGAGTTAAATCGTCGAAAAATTCACGCAGATTTTTTGCCAACGCAAAAAACTCATCGGGGTTTTTCTCCTTCAGGACGTAGCCACGAGCGTGAAACTTACCGATTTCTCGAACAGCTGCCAAGACTCGTTTAATATCGACGTCTTCATTAGACTGAATGGATTTGTATCCAAAATGCGTTAGATTTTCCAGGACTATTACAGCGCTAGTTATCGGTTCTTGAATCAGAAGCACGCATTTTGGATAGTCGTTGTAATTTTTTCCAAAACATTTGTAGAAATCGATTTCGTTTTGAAAAAGTATATCACTCCTCATAAAATCACGAGAATTCTTATCCTTCGGAGGAACTTTAACCACTAGCCTTATCCCATCTTTCTCAGTTCCATTTTCGAAGCAGAATATCAACTCCACCAGGTAGATTGCCGAAAGAAAAAATCGATCGGTAAGCATATCGATTTTGCAACGATAATTTCTACCTTCTTTGTCAATAACCTCAACGATCTTTGGAACGATCTTTTTTTCCAGCCACGATAATTCCTCAGAATTTTTCATCATCCCTGATTCACATTCGGCCATTATACTGTTATCGAATCATTAAATATATCAATAACAAAAATTTCATTATAATCAGAAAATACAAAAACAGAATCCAAAGATTTTGGTTACCTTTCAGTATCGCAGATTATCTTCCAGCAGTCCAGATGCAATATAACGAAATATTCTTCACCAAGAAATACGTGGTCATGAGAATATTCCTTACAAGAAGGTGTGATTGCGATTAAGGAAGTTCTTCAATGGCTTTAGATTGCAGAAATTATTGCCTCCAGCTTCGACACTGTAGCTTAGATATTATATATATTGCGTACTGAGATGAATTTGCGTATAATTATTATCATCTATTGAGTCTACCTACTACTAATTAATCTTATAAACTCAAAACTGCATTTATACAATTGACATTCTTCATGATAACCGAATTCTGGCTTACGTTAGATAAATGTTGTGGAACTGCGATTGAATAAGCAACTGATTACAAGTTTCATTATACGAGACCTTGGATCCTAAATGATAAATTATAGATTCAATCCACGAATAATAGATAAGGCCTTTCTCTTATCACTCATGAAATATCTTTAGAATTTTTCATTACAACTTTTCATACGTGGCTGTGATTGCGTAATGATTTTTATGAAAGGTAGATAGAATTTTCAAAAACTGTTTCTATCGTTCGAAATTTTGTGATAATCAAGAACTGGAATTTCTGGAATAGTAAACTAGTCGATAAGGATTAGATGCGATGAGGCGAATGAAATTTTCTTGGGTTTTGATTGCCCAGGATAATGGAAGACTGTGCTTTTTTAATGTACGAAAGGATCAGGGACAGATTACAGCGATGAAACGTTGAACGATAATCATAGAAGCGTTGTTAAAAATAATTACATATTTTTGTTAAGACTGACGGTATAATTTCAAGCCAGTAAGTACAACGTGGTGAAACAGACATAAATGATTATTGCTTCACTGTCTTTGTGGTATCTAGCTATGATAGTACTTTGTTTACTTCGCATATGACTTTTGACCTATGTAATTGTTTCCAGTCATTTGAAGTATAAATATATCGAGGGAAATAATTACTTTATTAATAAAGATGGAATTCTTATTGGAAATTAGGTGTCTGATTAAAATGACATTCAACACTTTTAATGTACATTTTTTGCAATGTCGAAAACGAAAGGAATTTTTTTCAAATTGCTGCTACGCTCTGAGAAAACATTCTAGTGACTCAGTTTTTTTACAGTTCATTAGTGCTATTTTGATACATAGTTCATGATTTTTACAGATTTTATGTCCTCCGCTGAACATAAATTCAGTCCATCGAAGAAAAACCAGTTGTCGTAGGGTACAGGTTGCTGCGTTGGATGAAATTTCTTCAACTTTTGAGGAAATATTCTGTATGAATGTAATTTCGAACCAAACGAATAATATTTTATGGATTTAAGTTTTAGACATAGAAAATTTTTGATTGTAAGAATTTTTTTTCCATCGTTCTGGAAAAAATGTTTTGAAACCAAAAATTTCTATGTCTGAAAATTAAATTTATCAAATATTATTGGTTTGGTCCGAAATTACATTCATACAGAATATTTCCTTAAAAGTTGAAGAAATTTCATCCAACGCAGCAACCTGTACCCTACGACAACTGGTTTTTCTTCGATGGACTGAATTTATGTTCAGCGGAGGACATAAAATCTGTAAAAATCATGAACTATGTATCAAAATAGCACTAATCAACTGTAGAAAAACTGAGTCACTAGAATGTTTTCTCAGAGCGTAGCAGCAATTTGAAAAAAATTATTTTAAAGGTGTATGTACCCCCTTAAGCAGAGGCATCGTTCATAGCTAAAGAATCAATTTGGTGATATTTAATTCGATTATTGTTCATGTATCATGTGATCCAAGCAGCCGTTTTCCCTCAATTCTAACAACATATCGGCGAGTCTTTTCGACAGAACGTCTCCACCACTGGACATCAGGTCTTCAAAGTGTTTAGCCCTGTCCTGCATCAATTCCTCGAAAGTTATTTCATGATCGAGGAAGAGGAATGGGGTAAAATATATCGCAATTCCACAACCGATAATCGCGTGTCTTTTATAATCCTTGAGAAAAGCGTCGAAGGAATATCTATCGATATCCTGGATTCCATGTTCCGCAAGATAGTCTATAATAATGTCATGGTAGGCCTTAAAAATGACGGTAAAATTCTTCCGGGTTTCGTCCTTGCAACTGAGGTGAAGAAAAGTAGAAACATCGATGGCTGGTGAAGCGTAACGAAACTGTGCAAAGTCGATCAACATCGCTTTAAACTCGCCGTCATCTTCTTCCTTGAAAAGGACATTGTTTGATGTGAAATCCCCGTGGCAGAGTACCGCGAGTTCATTCCTAGGCTCAACGCAATCCTGGAGTATATATTTATGTGCATTGTTGAAGAACTTTGAAATTGCTTTGCAGAATGATGGATCATATTTAACAGATTGTAGATAATTAATCGGTATCATTGACAACCTGTTTACACACTCGATCATCACTGGATCAGCTGTATCGTCGTAAATTTCACGCAGTTCATTTGCAACCCTGAAAAATTCCTCCGGGTTTTTTTCTTTCAGGACGTAGCCTCGAGCGTGAAACTTGCCGATTTCTCGTACGGCTGCTAAGGCGCGTTTCATATCGAGTTCCTCATTCGAATGCGTAGATTTGTATCCAAAATCCATAATATTTTCGATTACTATCGCGATCCTGGGTTCTGTAATGATTAACACGCACTTAGGATAGTCGCTGTAATTTTTAGCAAATTTTTTGTAAAATATTATCTCGTTGTGAAAAAGGATGTCAGTTCTCATACAGATGCAGGTGCTTTGATTCTTCGGCGGTACTTTAACCACTAGCTTAATTTTCTCGATCTCTTCTTCAGCCACAGATCGAAAGATTAACTCTACCATGTAGAGTGAGGACATGAAGTAGCTGTCAGTTGGCACCGTGATCTCACACTGAAAATTTATACCATCCTTAACAAGGACCTTAGCGATTTTTGGAACGATTTCTTTCTTCACCCACTCGTATTCATCCAAGTTTTCCATGTCCGATTTTATATTCGACTTTCGTTGTTGCACATCGACAAAGAACTGCAGTGAAAATACAATACAAGAACTTCGTGGTTGATAATATTTTATCGCAATTTTATGAGGGCACGCGTGTTTTATGTGAAGCAATCGTGTGTAAGCAGGGTCATTATAATCGTACATAGCATTATCAATGCAGAATACGAAACGTCGCAACAATATTATACTTTAATATCATTTGTCACGCGTGATACTAGATTTTATTTTTTCTATTTTTGTTTTTTCAATTACCACGTAAACCAAGATAAAACTTACTTAGTACTAATTTTGCCATAAGTTATTCGCAATAGAGTGTACTAACTCGTAAACATTATTGTAGAAATATTCATACGTAGTGTTGAGAAAATTGTTAGGATTTCTTTTATAAGTATTCCTATTTCTTATCATGCAGATGATCAATAAATGTTTGTTCGAAATAATTGGAATATAAATCCTGACAATTATTACAATTTTTTTTTTACAAGTAGGTGAATATTTTTTATACTATAGATTCGAATTTTATTAAAACATAGCCACAAGCTTGATGGAAAATCTTCGCATCTTACCAATTTTAACAGATAGTATTGTAGCTCTTTTTATTTTGTTCAGAAATCATTTGTCCAGATAGCAGAATATCGGTTTTCATGTATTCGAAATATTGTTGAATAGAAAAGTAGGAGAATGAGAAAAAAAAAGAAAAAATTCCGATAACTAAGGCTATCGCATTCTGTACAAGATACGGATATCTGCGAAAACTAACAGCGAAATCCCTTCAATTTTGTAGTATCGCAAAACATCGTTCTGGCTGATAATAAGGACCGCATTTCATTTCCTAGCTTTTATATTTGCGAAGATTGAAGACATACGAATGCTTATCACGGTATTAAAGCTCGAAGTTTATCGAGATTCCACAGTAAATCGAAACATGGATCAAAAAAAAAAGTACTGGATTTTAGTACTTATAGTACCACGCGTACTCAGTACTAGTACTAGTAAGTAACAACTTAAGTACTACGAGAAATGCACTCGCGAAATCAGTACAGCAGTACTTTAAGTATCGAAGTACTAGCAGTACTTTTCAGGACTTTTTTTCGGCAAGGGCTGGAGATTGAGGCGTTCTCAAGGATCTAAAAAACAAATGTTTTTTCTTCTTTTCGTCTGCGGGTCCTTTTCTTTCACAAACTTGATTTAGTACTCATTTTGGAGTGCTTGAAACAAACTCGCATCCCATTCATATCGATTTTGGCAATAACCATGCAAACATTTCCATTTATTATAAAACAATGTATTCTTAAAAAACTACATGGAATGAATCGTTATTTAGAGATCGAACCTTCGACATAAGGACTAAAAATATTAACGAAGCATTAAATGTGGTGTAATTTTGATAATATCTAACATTAGTATAGTTCGGTTTTAATTCCGAGTCTATATCACATCAGATGAGCAAGCCATCCGTTGTTTTTAAATTCCACCAACATATCGGCGAGTCTTTTCGAAACCTCAACTCCACCAGCTGTCATTAGTATTTCAAAGTACTTGGATTTATTTTTCAAAACGTCATCAAAATCGGGGAAATCACCACCATTAAGGGAAAAAACTGAGGCGAAACAAATAGCAATTGCACATCCGCTGATCGCGTGTCTCGTATAATCCTCGATAAAAGCATCGAAGGAGTACTTCTGAAGGTCCTTGACACCCTGCTCTTCAAGATACTCAATTACCGCATTATGGTAGGCCCTGTAAATGACGGGAAAATTTTTCCACACTTCCTCCTTGCAGCTAATGTACAGAAAAGTCGATAGATCGGTAGCTGGTGATGCGTAACGAATTTGGGCAAAATCTATCAAAATTGCCTTAAATTTGCCATCGTCTTCTTCTTCTTTCCATAGGACATTGTTCGCGGTAAAATCTCCGTGGCAAAGGACCGCCAATTCATTCCTCGGCTTCATACAATCTTTCATTATCCTTTCATAAGTATCGGACAAGCTAATCGATATTTTGTCGCAAAATTCTGGATCGTAGTTTACAGATCGTAGATAATTCACAGGCCTCAATACTAACGTATTGAAGTACTCGGTGTAGATCGGATTAACATCATCGTCATAAATTCTGAGTAGTTCCTTAGCCACGCCGAAGAATTCGTCCGGGTTTTTATCCTTCAGGATGTAACCTTGAGCGTGAAATCTTCCGATTTCTTGTACAGCTGATAGCGCATGTTTCATCCCTATGAACTCCGTTGAAGGTAAGGATCTGTACCCGAACTGAGTAACGTTTTCAAGGACTATCATGGCTTCGCTGATTGGTTCCGAAACTATGAACATGCATTTTGGATAGTTGATGTAATTTATTCCCAAACGATTATAAAATATTATCTCATTGTGAAAAAGTATATCAGTCCTGAGGAAACTACGTCTGCTTTCATCCACTGGTTGTACTTTTATCACGAAACTGTAATTTTCTTTTTTAGTTTCACATACAAAGCGAGGAATCATATCTAACATATATATCGAGGATATGAAGAAACCGTCACACGGCACCTTAATCTCACAACGAAAGTGTTCAGCGTTTTTTCCAATAGCCTTAGCGATTTTTGGAACTACTTCTTTCTCCAAATACATAAATTTAACGGATTTATTATCAACCCCTTGTTTACCATTGGCCATTTTATTATCAATATATTTATAATTGTTCGAATCAAGCTCGCGAAGCTCTTTTATAGTTATATATAATCTCTCTCGTCGTCGAAGATCAACAAAGAACTGAGATGAATGTACCGAGCGAGCTTCATTGAGTATGAAATTGTTGTCTGTCAGTGTAAAGTTTATATAGTGCGATTATATAAGACAAGTGGCTTTCCGAGGCAAGAATATGAATTGTTATAGTAATTGTGAGATATAACGACGTCGCAACCGTTTTAGATCCGAGTCATTGTTGATTAGCATGATATTCAACTTGTTCATCGCTCTTTATACACAGATAATAATTGTGTTGGGTTGTGCAAAGGCTTATTTGTAAATAGAATATAAATAACGAGCCTAATGCTTGACACTTTAATCAAACTTACAACTTAGAAATCATTTTTTTTATAAATTATGACTGAATAGTTTTTACGGGAGATAATTTCCTACACATTGATGTCATTTAGAAATAAACCAACAATAATATTCGATGAATTTCATTCTTGGATAAGAAAATTTTCGACTTTAGGCAACTTTTTTGTAAACGTTGAGAAGAAAAACGATAGAATACTCAACTTATCGCTATATATTATTGGTTTATTCCGAAATTATATCGTTTTAGATTATTTACTACGAATTTCAAAAAGCTTCGATCAACGATACGACCTGTACCCTGCAAGAACCACTTCTTCATCGCTAGACTCAATCTTTTCTACAACGAAGTCCATAAGATCTTGAATAATTTCTAATTATGTATAAAAAAAAAAAATACGAGTAATCAGCTGTGAAAATACTGAGACAATAGACTAGTTTTTCAAATCGTATCAGTGATTCGTAAATAGTTATTTCCCAGGTGTATCCACCCCGTTGAATCTGTATTTTGGTACTTTTTGAATCTATTTGATTTCGATTGGTCAGCTTTCGGTCCATTTTATCAATTATTTTCGTGTTTCACAGCTAATTTCGGTAAGTTTTATTTCATTTCAACTCAATTCAGCTGGTGTTTCGGTGTTTTTTTTTTTATACATTTAAGTACGTCTTCGTTCGTTCCATTTGAAAAAAAATTTGTTACACAATTTTAGAACGGCTATTTTTTTGAACGGATAATCGACACAGGGATGGTTTCTCGGTACACGTAATAGTATTTTAACGTCATTAAATTAATCCATCATGCAATTATCTTCGTGAAATTTTCAATAAAACTCCGGTTTACGCCACGCGTCTAATTCTGCAGTCGGTTCATATTCTCGCACTAGGTACTTAATTAGAGGCGTGAATTCAAGTCGCTAATGGCAATTAGCGCTCTCTCGACATAGGTACGTATTCAAAATAACTTCTAATTCATGTAACGTATTTTTTTTTTATTCCTGAAAATCAATTCGATAAATCATCTTTCAAAAAATCTAATCGAATAGAATATTTCTATAAAGCGAGTGGATTTTATACGGCTAGTTCTAGCAAATTAGCGATAACGTCAACCGACACAATTAGACAATAGAATACATGGTATATTGAGAAATTAACGGAAATGAACTAAATTGTAAACTGGTCGATTGAGTGCTTGTATCCTATATTTGTAATTTCGAACTTGTCAGACCACACATCAAACCGTTGAAAGCACCTTTCCTTTCACGATTTGTACCGCGTGGTGTTTGACACCTGACAAAGCATCGGGTTATGTTAAAACCTGAACCAGTGTGAATTCCTTCAATCCCATTAAATTCTTCACAGCTTGAGAAACTATATAGATTGAGATGTCGAACTTTTGACAGACGCGTATTATATACCGTCTATTATTTTTATTTTTTTTTTATTTTTTCCCTCGATTTTGATCGAAAATATGTTAGTTTTACATGTTTCAAAAAACCTTTCAAAGATGATTTTGAAATGTGAAATAATTGGGACCCACAACCCCCTCGAGTTTATTTTTTTATTTTTTTTCGAGCTACCCTAATATATGATTATTGGTCCTATAATCGACAGGACATATGGCATTTATTATAAATGAGAAAGCGTAATCGTTGACGAATACAATCGTTGAATAGCCAAGGATTTATCATACATTATAGAAGAACGAAGGGTGGGGTATAAATTTTAGTAACAACGAAGCAAGGCCGTATGGTCACAAGGCTGTGGTATCAATCGATTACACGGATTTACATCGAAATTGCTTCAAGACATCTCAAGTCTGCACGGATTTAACTATAGGCAGTCGAAACCGGAAGTTCGCGGCTATTCATTGGCGCAAACTGTACCTTACATATATTTATATACACGAGTATATATGCATAGATAAATATATACATGTATTTTATTTTATTTTATTTTATTTTATTTTATTTTATTGTATTTCGTCGCAGTTATTTCTGTTTTTACATACGTAATGGTTTAAGTTTGTTAAAGGGCCTGGAGTTGAGTCTGAACTGCGATCGTTGTAAATGTTTACGCGTAATGGTTTCCATTCCGGAAACGTAAGAGCTTGCAGAATGTTTTTTGTATAGGGAAGAGAACCAGTCGAGAACTTTGAGTATCCTTGTGAGTTGAGAAAAGAGAAAAGAGAAAAATAAAAAGAAGAAGAAAGAAAAAAATAAAAATAAAAATGAGGTAAGTTAGAGAAGGGTAATCAGGATTTTCTCTCAACTTTCTGACATTATCCAAAACGTGTATTCCGACAAATAAAAACAAATAATCCTAGAAGATGACTTCGATTTTTTTTTACTGTAAAATAATTTTCTAAGACGAGAAAGCTCGAATTAATTAGAAAAAGTGAAAAACTGTAGAAAAATCTCTTTGAATTATATCCACAGAAGTTTAAACTGTAGAACCAAAAATTCTTGACGTTAGGAGCTTTTTCGAAAGCTTGGTAATCGAAATACTCCTTGGATTACAGATATTGAGCTTTTCAATTCACACTTTTTTATGGCTTATATGTAGACCTGATTTAACGAGCTTTCATTCAATTCGAAAGCTTTATTCCTACAGTAAAAATTATCTTGAGATTTTGTCATAATCGTATGTATAGGCTTATTTCTTAAAGCACTAAGTTTGACAGTTTTTCGAACTTTTAACTACGGTTCTATAAAATTGAAATGGACTCGAGTTCAGTGTAAAAGAAGATCTTTCTAGTTCAACAAAACAGTAAGTTTTGTTATTCAACGAAGCAAAAGCTTGCAAGTTTAATTCTACAGTGCTAGTATTTCTTACTTCTATTTACTTTACTGTCTGAAACTTAAACTATCCATGTCATAAGTTCAATCCTTTTGACTTTCTGATTGAATAACTAGATTAGACAGTGAAGAATTGCTGATCTCTAAACAAAACTTTGAATTACTGAATAGTAACTTCGCTTTTGTTATTCTCAAGCATCTAATCAAGTTTTGTTCAAGTTACAATACCCAATACTTTTGATTGCGATAGCTTAAGTTTGTCAACATAGCTCAAGCTATTATCCAGTCAAATTGAAGTTTGCATGAGACAAGTCGTGCTTTTATTAAGAATGCCTGTATTGTTCCCATTTCTTGTTTTACTAGTTATTGACTGAATATCACAGGACTTTTTGATTTTGTTCTTTCGTCAAAAATTTGTCTATGAAAACTATTTCCAATACTTTTTTAAACATTTTTTTTTTTTCAGTCTACGTACAGACGTCTGCCCTTTGAACTGTTTCATGTACATCGTGGCTGTTCCCCTAGTTTTTTATTTTTTATTCTTCCTTCTGGATATTTGATACTCGACTCGTACCATAGATTCGAATTATATAGAACGAACAGCATACCGGATCGCTAACTTTATTCGTGTTGCATTTATTGAGAAGGAGAAAACCTCACAGACAAATTCGAATTTTTTATATCACATTGACTACCTAGCGATTTTTTACAATATATTCCTGCTCGTTTCAATAAGCTGAAATTTTGTTGCTTAAAAGAGTTTAGAATTTCAGAATCGTGTGAAAAATAGAAAAAACACGAAAAGTATCTTACCGCACGCAACTTACTAGGTACTGTTTATTTATTACATACTATAATTACACACCTTTACTGTATAACGCAATGTCAGAGACCAATTATTATCTCATTAAGATCGTGCGTTAGTCGCCTGCTTTCTAAGGCTCGATTTCATCGAAGTAACTTCTAATTACCTGTCGGAGATATCGCTTTACCGTTAATCAGTAAGAAGTCAATTTCCATCCACTTTGTGTGCGTTAATATATTATCGCAAATACATCGAATACAAACCCATATGCATGTGCGAACTATCACCCTTTTTTTTTTCTAATTTCCCTGCCTTGAATATTATTTTGTATTACACAAAACTAATCATTTTTCAAATTTTTATTCAACTTTTCACAGCCTGGAACTTTTCCTCACATCAGGATTCATTGAAATTCAATCATGATGATTTTTTTTTGTCTGTTGATTTCGGATTTGAAATCAGAATAAATAAATTCTCATGTATTCCAGACTGACTGGTCTCTGATTTTCCGGAAAATGAGCTTTTTTTATTACACAGAAAAAAGCGTTTATTATTCCCATCATCTTGAATTTGAATTTTAAAATCGTTTTTTTTTCCTACCGATTGAAATATAGATCCTTATTATTCCTTGTCTTGAATTTTTCACAAGGCAGAGCCTCCTTATTATCGTTATAATATCAATGATATTAAATAGTCCTTAAAACGATATTAACACTACTATAATAATAATACGATATTAATGAGGGACTTACCGTAGCCCCATGATACCAAAGTAATGAGGATTGAGCTGTTCCTAGATATCAGTTCGATTGTATATTCAACGTTAATTGTTCAGAGTTGAATAAGCAGAAGGTCCTTTCGGTGAATTACGTTTCTATATTCGCAACTATTTTATTTACGCTATTTAATTAATTTATTCATTTTTTCACTAAAATATTGGAAAGGCTGAAACTTTATTTTCTCCAAAAATTATTCGAAGTTTGATAAGTATAATGGAAATATTTAATTCGCAATGTACGAAATGAATAAAAACGATATGAAATTTTGCGAATTTTGATGTGGGTATACCTATAGGTGATTTGATTTAATTTGATAAGATTGCGAAGAGCTTCGGATATACTTTACGTCAATATGTTATTTATGTTTATTTTATGCACGCATTACATAGCTATATATATATATATTCATAATTCAAGGTGTTCGAAGGGGAAAATCCATGCGAATATGACGACGCCATTGGAGAACATCATGTTTTGTGCTCCGTACCAAATTGGTTCGTCGTTTCGCTTTGGGTTATCGACGTATCCGCGTAACATATACTCGAGTGTAATACCACACATCGATACACTTCCAGCTTCAATTTTTTACCTCCATATTCGGAAAATTGGATTATCTGAATAACAACTCTTGTCCATGGTCACGGAGAGTAGGACAACGAGAAGAAAAATTTTATGCATATTTTTATGGTGAAATGTTATGTTTATGAAAACAAATATTACTGACCCATATATCTATCTGCGCATTATAGTCGAGTTCAAGGACATATTTTACAGCAAAATTTTGTAAAATAGAAAATTTCCATTTTTTTTTCTTTTTCTTGTCTGACAGAAATCCACACGTTTATAAAATCAAAATTAATGCTTGCAATTGAAATTCTGATTAGCGTCTCTATACGTACGAATGAAATTTTCAAATTTTACTTACGACCTGAAAAGGCTGCGAAAAATCAACTCAATGATATCAATTTTATTTTCTACGCGGAATTCGTTCGTCAATCGGTTCGCAGAACGTTTTTATTAAAGATCGAAGAGCTGTAGGTAGAAACCTGAATCACTAAGCTTTTCAGAATTCTAGGATCTATAGAGGTCCGAACTAGAATTCCAAAAGTCCAGTTCACGCCTAAACTTTCTCAAAACGGTGATAACTCTCACTTTCAGGTGCAAACCGGAATTTCATTCCATGCACAATCCTCCCTCAAATTTTAGTTCGCACCTCAAAAGTCTTCGGTGATAAATTTTAGAATGAAATTAGAATTTCTAGTCATTTATACAAAACAGCGATTTGATTAACGGACGAAAATTCTTTTTTCACTCTGCAGGACATCAATTATACAAATTTTTGTAATTAACTACAGTTTCAAGGCAAAGGGAGTTAACAGCCCTGCACACATCTCCGGAATTGATGCCAGTGATATAAATAGAATAAAGTCGATCAGGTGATGACCAAGGAATTATTTCCAAATCAAATTCATTCATAATTTATCCAACTTTCATAAATAATTAAACTGATGATGATAATTTTTTGATTTCGAACCTCTATTCTGTATAAATATTTTTTTTCTGACAATAAATCGATGTCAGTTCATCAATTACAGCCACTTTTCTTAAACTTTCTAAAAACTGACTTTTATATGCGAATCTAAATTTCATTACATCCACAATTCTACCCCGAAATTCTAATTCGCATTACAAAGTCTTCGGTGTGAACTCGCGAAAATGTTTTTTTTTTTCGACAGATTAATTGTCCCGAAAAATTTTCACTCCTAAAGATAAGATAAAACGCGTTAAGAGGTTCTAAATGAAAAAGGTTGCTTTTATTTACCGCGGTAGCGTTAAGGGTGTATCGAATGGAGTAGTAGAGGAGTGTAGCTATCGAGACGCGAGAAAGCACGGTGGTTATAAAGCACAAGAAGTTGGTCGTCGGTTGGCGAGGCTGCCCTTAGATAGGGGAAATGAATGGCCTCTACACGTGAGATCATGTTCGTACGTTCTCGATAGCGAGACTAGCTCACCAGGATATCGTGGTTACACGCCTCATTATTTTCACGTTAGATCCTCCACAACCTCCTTCTCTTCCCGAAGGTCGAATTTCCAATTCTCTTCATTTCTGCCCTAAAAAATGCACAGAATGCAGACTTCGATCTATAAGCAAATTCTAAAAAAATATTTAAAAAATATATTTGCGCATCTAAGTCATTGGAATATCAAAATTACGTTGCCTATTTTTTCAATCTTTCGATCCTTCGAAAAAGTTTCGCGAAGAAAAAAAATTCACGACGGGTTTGAAAACCATGAATATAAATATCCGCAAATTTGAATTCTCTCCCTTATATACCTGAAGGGTGTTACATTTTTCCAAAGGGTGGTGACGTTCTATCCACAGGTTTTCTCAAAGCATGAACATTTCCTCATCCTCATATCGTCGGGTTTGAAAGGAGTAGAGCTTCCTTTCTCTAAATCCTCGATCAGAATTATTATTATAGATAGAAAATAAATGCGAAAAAATAAAATAAAATAAAATAAAGAAAAATGAAATGAAAATGTGAAAAATATTAAGACCAATAAATTTCTGTATAACTCTTACAGATTTTGTGCAGACGAACTCGTTAACGGATGCTATGCAGCTGGAAGACCAAGAAGCAAAGATTGAATTACGCTTCGAACCAAGAGGGAGGATATCGCGCGAATTATTCGCCCGTGCAGTAGCGCAGCCCTTAATTGGACGACGTTCCGGTTTGGCTGCGTAAACTAGAATATCGAGTCTGACTGCATTTTCAATTTTTTCATTTCATTCTAAGTTTTTCTTTTTTTTTTTGTTTTTTTTTCTTCTGCTTCTCTCTTCTCTCTCCTTTGTTCCATTTATTTCTTTTTATCATTTTGTTTTTTTTTTTTATCTCAGAAGATTCGTGTCGGATGAACCGAGAAACGAACGGAAGTGAGATTCTGCAAACTAATTTCAAGTTGCTTATCAAAGTTCATACCGATATTCCGGCGGGGGATCTTTTTTCTTCTTTTCATTCTATCCGATGCAAAGCGCGATCGAAAGAGAAAAAGAGAAGAAAAAAAAAGGAGAGAGAGTGAGAGAGATACAGAGTAAAAAAAAAAAAAAAACGAACTAATTCTCGAAGGTAAACTTTCCTCGACGAGACACTCGCAATTATTAAAAATATTCTGGAAAAAAAAAAAGAGAAAAATTGCAAGAAAAAAAAAACAAAAAAATACGGATGAGAAGAAAAATAAGACGAAGGAATTAAAAAAGGCGAGAGAGGGATTAGGCAAACGCGATAAAAATATAAAAAGATAAAAACGTATTCCCAAAATCTTGTGATTTTTTACTTTTTAATTTTTTTTCGTCCGTTCTTTCTGCTTCTTTTTTTTTTTTTTCCAAGAAACCTGCCAAATAAGGATGAGCGAGGATTTCAAGAAGCGGAAATAGTCGTAAGACACGAGCGAAAACGCATGCAGAGACAATTGAATCAGTGAAATCAAAAGCCAGTAGCATGGTGAGACGCGACGCCCGAGACAATCAAAATACGTCATGAATTTAAATGTCGTAAGCCAAGATTTCGCACGTCCAAAACTACTTTTGAAATGGGACATGAACCATAATTCCAGATATATATATATATATATATATATACTCATTATACATATGTACGTAGGGTTTTTCACTTCCCTGCCCTGTCTTTGAGCCTGTCAAAGAATATTTCATTATGATTGATACGGGAGAAAAGCGAGATTCACTTTTAACGTATCCGTAGATTCTGGATAGGGGATGAAACAAAAGCGTATACAAATAATGACACAGAAAATAGAAAATGCATTTTTATTCTTGACAATAATTAATCAACGGATATATTATTCCCAAACAATACGGAAATCGGAGCTCTGAATTTCACCCAATAGCCGTACGATTCTTAGGGGTTGAAATTCAACTGTTTTACATAATTTTTTCGACCGAATCTTATCCATTCATTAAATATCTATCGTTCCAAATCTTGAGACCAAAGATTCAACGATTAAAAACTAGATTCCTAATTTTTTTTTTTTGGGAACTAGTCGTAAGATTTTTAAGGGTTGTTTTGTCAAAAGTGTAACATAGCTTGCATTATATACATGAATCTTTATCTAGTCTAAGATTAATCGATGCATACATGGTCTGTTGATAAAAATGTTGTTCAAAGCACAATTGAGAATGGGGTAGGGGTTGAGGGGGGGTTGAAAACTGTGTAGTCTTTGATCTTCATGAATTTAATACCAAGATTTTAATGTGATTAAATTCTATCATGTGTGTATAAAACGGAAATTTCTCGTATAGCGCGCGGTTTGATAGGGTCAGCAGATTTTTGATGACCGTAAACTAATTGGCACTTGGCTCTGTAATATCGAGGATAAAGTGAACCGTGGTTTGATAGGAGGAATAGCTAGTTGAATGGTTTGAAAATCGTCTATAGATCACCGTCGAACAACGATCTGTGCATCATATCATTCCGTTCGGTTTTACGATGTTCCTATATCGAGAATATTCCATTGTCCGATCTCTGATAATGTACGGTCCAAGTACAAGCGCGATAGATCGTATCGTCGCGACGGTGCTGGTCATTTTCAATCGCTGAACAAGGGGGGGGGGGATCTATTTCATCCCTCTAGTCCTCTCGGTATTCTCTGACAATATGCTGCGAGTATCTGCCGTTGAAAATTCAAGCTGGCTAAATTCCAACCAGAATATGTAAAAACGTGACACGCGTGTTAACTGCAGAACCAGGGTAGCAAAGATTCTACCCTTGAATTATCACTCACAATCAGCCCCCGGAGGGTGTGAAATCATGGAATCTTTCTACAAGCCATCGTTCATAAATCGTGCTTTTCACTCGTGAATATCTCGCCAAAAACTTATCTCCCAAATAACTTGAAATTCTAAGATTTCGATAGAATTGAAAATATTCCAACTAAATTTCCCTGACTTAAGTTATAAAAGCTCTGATTTTTGTCAAAGTTTTACTGCGTCGTCATCGTTCATCGAATAAACAGTGATTTTTCCGTTAAAGCACTACCCAGCTTCGATGCAGTTTTAACGTTATAAGTTTTACCGATAAATTCCAATATTTCAGATAAGAAAAGCTTTTTTTCTTTTTTCGATAATATTAGCTCGATAGCCTTTTTTATTTCGAAGGAATTCTCGTCTCGGAGTTATCATTAGATGTCAAATTCAGTGCTTTTCATAAAGTCGACAATTTTGTACTTGAATAACGGCAAAACTGTGGAATAGTGGGATTCAAAGAAAACTGCGGATTTTCTCGAGATTTCAGGACTTTTACTTTTCAAGCTTTTGTAAGAATTTGAAAATTCCTCTTTTGACTTGTTTGAATTTCAAACGATTTAGCTTCTTATGAATATGATTGAAGATAAAAGACTTAGGATTGACAACTTATACCGTCGATCATAGCGTGCAGACGATCTACAATTACAGTAATTTCTAATCTAGTCGGATCGGCTCTCATCCTCTATCTCTCCCATTATTACCTCTAAATTTCGCCTTCCCTTTACCAAGCTTTTGATTTTCTGTGTACGTCATCCCACCGCTGTCACAGTGTAACGACCGGATCACGTGACTTAGCGTAAAACCAAGAGGCTCGAAGACACAAGCGAGCACTTAGGACTAATAGCGAAAGGATTTGAGCCAAAAGCGAAAGACATTTTAGCCATTTTTCACCCTTCTTGAAACACCATGTATTTATCTACCTGCGTATGTGGATCTTCACTTCTTAATGCTTTTCAACTCGACTTACAACGCTTCGAAATATTCGCTATCGGATTATTTAAGACTAATGAAAAGGACGGTGAGAAAATCCCTGGGATTATACTTTATCTAGTATTCGAAATTTCAAGGTACTTGAAAGTCTTGCAAATACGAATTGGCAACCTAACGTTAAACCGAAAATAAATCCTCACTTATCCAAGCTCACATTCTACCGCAGGGTCATACACTAATTCGGAAAACGTTATCGAACGATCATTTTATGTCAACCGTGAAATAATCCGACAGGCAATAATCCAATCGAACTGTTCGTTTCCTGTAGACGACGGTATTGGCTATTCGAGTGATCGGAATTTTTTCAAATTTGTCAGAATTTTATATTTCCAGACTTTTTCACAAACCACCGGAACGATTTTATCACTTGAATAATACGAAAACATGTCGTCGCGGTCGGTCCGTGTCTTGGAATAAAAATATAATCCCATATCCTCTTACCGCAAGCACGAGGTCAAACTACGACGACTGGGATTCTCATAGATATTTTGTCATGCCTAGAAATGAAATTGGTGTTTTGTCACAGTCCTCGCGGTGTTTTTGGGGTGGAAAAAATAAAAAATAACAAAAACATTGCTAACTTAAACCGCTGACGAACTGACTGGAGGATCATTTTCCTCGATGAAGAGTCTTCCCAAGCTATAATCGCGAAGTACAAAAATCGAGACTTGGGTAGTTTACGGAATCGATTTTCGGTAGTATAGAAGACTTGCCCTTCACGACCTCAGGCTTAATCGATCGTCATGCCTTCTCGAGACGGAAGGTGTTATAGACCACTGAAGTGGATTTGCCACTTGTTGTCTGACAGATTCAAGCTTCTATACCGAAATTCGAGCTTCTGATTCGAACTTTCTCTCTTTCCTCTTTCTCTCTTTATGTCTAGCTTTCACTTTTAGTGTCGATTCTATTCAGCGTTAATAAATGTTAGATCAATTTCGGCCTCGGAACTTATTTCGGATTTATATTCCGCTGATTTGACAACTTTCAAAATTACTTTTGGCAGTATTGTATTTCTTATTAAGGGGGACATACACCTTTAAAATAATTTTTTTCACATTGCTGCTACGCTCTGAGAAAACATTCTAGTGACTCAGTTTTTCTACAGTTGATTAGTGCTATTTTCATACATAGTTCATGATTTTTCCAGATTTTATGTCCTCCGCTGAACATCAATTCAGTCCATCGAAGAAAAACCAGTTGTCGTAGGGTACAGGCTGCTGCGTTGGATGAAATTTCTTCAACTTTTGAGGAAATATTCTGTATGACTGTAATTTCGGACCAAACCAATAATATTTCATGAATTCAAGTTTTAGACATAGAAATTTTTGATTGTAAGAATTTTTTTTCCATCGTTCTGGAAAAAATGTTTTGAAACCAAAAATTTCTATGTCTAAAAATTAAATTTATCAAATATTATTGGTTTGGTCCGAAATTACATTAATACAGAATATTTGCTGAAAAGTTGAAGAAATTTCATCCAACGCAGCAGCCTGTACCCTACGACAACTGGTTTTTGTTCGATGGACTGAATTGATGTTCAGCGGAGGACATAAAATCTGGAAAAATCATGAACTATGTATCAAAATAGCACTAATCAACTGTAGAAAAACTGAGTCACTAGAATGTTTTCTCAGAGCGTAGCAGCAATTTGAAAAAAATTATTTTAAAGGTGTATGTACCCCCTTAATTTTCTGAATTACGATTCGAAAAATAATTTAACAAATTTATTTCAATAGTTTTTACCAAATTTTGCGAACACCTAATACTCATTATATTATAAGCTTCGTTTTATATCATCGGCTTGCGACATATGGAGTCCAACAACGCGTGAGCAATGCGAATTGATATTTTCCAGCTGAGTTGATCACACGGTGGTCGAGATGGTTGGATATTTATTGAGAACGATAAATCGGGCCACGGTCAACGTCCGGTGCGCCAAGTCATCTCGGTTTTTTTCTTTTTTTTCTTTTCTTTCTCCTATTTTTGTGCGAAAATTCTAACGATTTCGAGAGCCAATGAAACGGTTACATATTTTGCTTTCTGTTATCTTTGCGGCTTTTTTTTTTTAATAATTTTCAGATAAATTCTTAAGGACGAATTCTATGGGGAAAAATAATGAAAACAATTTGTCGATGTAATTCGGAAAAAGCTCTTCGAATCGCGATTCTTAAACCACTTTATTCTACCTACAGCTACGCGTTCTAGCCGTACCATCTACTACCTTTTTTCGGACGAAATTCAAGACACGAAACTGAAATGTCGACGTGACGAATGTCGCCGATGGAATAACCTCGACAGCCAACATACATGGGCTACATATTGATGTACTTGGATTATATGTAGGCTCTTCAAAATACGGTTCCGGAATATGAGTGATTTTATTTTCACTTTTCATACATACCTACACTTTGGCGGACAAGAAAGCTCGTGGTTTTCGTTAGAAAAATTGATTTTTCATACATTAATTTCAACGAAAATTACGACGCAAATCTCTTTTACCGAGTGATCATATTGCTACAACATGATAGTTTCACGGTTATTATACTGTATCAAATTAGATGATATGGTGGATTTGTCATCGCCGAGTGACCAAGTATTTAAAAAAACTTTGAAAGTTCACCAAATTGAGTGTATATCTTTGATTAATTCCACGATTTCTCCGATGATAACTAAATCTGTAAAAAAAAAAATCAAAATTAAAAGAAAAACGAAATAATCGGACGATTTTTGCCAAAATTGAGCAGTGATCCTGAAAGTTTCATTCCGATTTGTTGCGTGGTACCAGAAATACTGCGAATCGCGTTTTCGAGGTGATCAGAAATGCTTGACATCTTCGAGCCGCTAATTTTCGAAAATCAAGTCTCACTAAGTCGTGAAATTTGAATGATTTTAAGTTTTTGTTTCGAACGGAGACGAATAATTATAATAAAAAAAGAAAACACTGTATTTAAATCTTCCTCCTGTGTTTTTTTTTTCGTTTTTTTTTCATTTTTTTTCTTTTCTCCTCGAGAAGGAATTAATTTGATAAAAATTGAATTCGGCTTGAGATAATATAATCCGTGATATCACTTTTGATTCAACGACGCGACGCTTACAATCAGCGTAATTAATTGACGATCGAAACGACGAGGGTGTCTACCTAATTAAATTCTACAAGTCGCGCGTCGCGTGAGCTAATTCGTTTGTCTTTCAATATTCAGGGAAAGAACTTTGCATCGGATTAACGGTTAACGAGAGGAAAAAAAATTCGAATAAAATAAGATCAGAAAAAAGCTTTTTCGATCGCTGCGTTTTGATAAGAGAGAAATAAGAAATTTTTTTTTCTTTCTCTCTCTCTCTCGTTTTATTGCAATTTTGACACAGAACTGCGAAAAATCATCGAAACAGTAATGAAAAATGAAAATAAAAAAAGGGTCACGAAATAAAACGATTCGAATGCCTTTCGTGACTTTTTCAATTTTTTTCTTTTTTTCTTCATAACGTTGGATTCAATTTTTGACACGGATTTTGATCGAATGATGAATTTCAAAGATAAAATTGCGAATTCTGTTGCCTCCAGGAAGGCAGTGCTTACCGATAAATCATCTCATCTCACGCCATAGTATAAATAATATCTAATAGGGGGGCCAGAGACCCTTGTCAGTCGTAGAATCGATCATATATGTATGTCAAAATTGATAAAATAGAGTTCCGATTTCGCATTAAAATAATTGATATACCGTACTAATGTTCTTCGGTTTGTAGTGGGTATCCTTCTCTCGGAAATTATATATAAATATATATACTAGGGTGCTTTTTTAGAAACGACTATTTTTTTTTTTTCAACTTCCCATTGAAAATCTTGTAGCAGACATCAAAAAAGGAATCCTGTCCAATTTTTAGCTCCTAATTCCAATTCTAAGTACTTGCACTTTTCTTTTTAAGTTTTCCCATGCTAAAAGCATGTAAAGATTACGAATTTTTCTTTCGCCGCGCACAACTTAGCCGCATTTCGATGGATTGTTCTCATCCAAGACTCATTTTACAGAGAATTTAGTGTTCTTCAAAAGTGCTTTAGGTATTTTGGCTGTGGTTTCAACCGCTGCACCTGTGTGATCCTTCAAAGTCGATTTTATGCATAATTCTTCCTTCTCACTGTGGGCGAATAAACAGTTGGACTTGGAGAAAAAAACTTTTTGGCAATTTTGTAGGAAATTTATTTCTCTACAAAAAAGTCCTATGAATAAAGTCTCTGAAACCAGTATTTCAAAAGATATAAGGACTTTGATTTTTTGAAATATAAAATTCTAACAAAATGTCAAGTTCAATATTTTCAAATCAATCAAACTATCGTGGGCACTTTTGAAGAACATTAAATTCTCTGTCAAATGAGTCTTGGATAAGAACAATCCATTGAAATGGGGCTGAGTTGTGCGCGGATAAAGAAAAAAGAAGTAATATTTACATGCTTTTAGCATGGGAAAACTTAAAAAGAAAAGTGCGAGTTCTTAGAATTGTAATTAAGAGCTAAAAATTGGACAGGATTCCTTATTCGACGTCTACTACAAGATTTTCAATGGGGAATTGAAAAAAAAAATAGTCATTCCAAAAAAAGCACCCCAATATATATACCTATAATATATACATATACTTATATATACATATTCCGCATTTCCGCATTTGCGGAACTGGCCGCATCGCCGTTCCTCGATGAAATTCCGTTTCATTGATCCGAACACCAGCCAGACCCGCTGCTGCTGCTGCTGCTGCTGTTAAACCCTCTGACCTTTATGCTTAACTCTAAACGTAGTACAGGAATATATAGGTACCATCGTACATGCTTGATTATAAATATGTAATGCTATACCGGTTGGCAAAAACTCGAGAGACTTTAATTTCACGGTAATTCATACGTAATTGCAAACGGAGAAACGAATATACGGATTTTATACTTGGAAAACTGAATTTCATCATGCTACGATTTTACCAGGTCAAGATATCGGAAAATCCTGTTAAACGGGGTTGAAGGATTTAGAAAAAAAACGATCCTCACTCACGAAAAATAAAATCTTCGAAATTCTTCGGTGTCGTGAATAAAAATCATGAACAATCCAGTCGCGAAAGTATTGAATGATTTTCTTAATCAATATTCAAGAATATACCAGATAGAATTTTTTAATTTTTTTTACTTATATATTATTCAGAAGCTTTTCTGAAGACACCTGAACCGCCTCTGATTAAACAAGACGGAAAATTACCCGCAAGTAATTAGCAGCTAGATACTCGAGGCTTCAATATATATATAACATAAGCCAACTATCCAGACTCTCTAGACTCTCGAGTACCTATCTACGTACCTACCCACCTATCTGGCTTTTATTAAGGGTGGTGGTTGCACTTGATACATATGCACACATATATATACAGGGTGTCCCAGAATTCGCGACGAGGAATTAACAGAGTAAATCGTTATCAAAAACGAGATCGAAATTTCCTTAGCCGTTTTTTCCGGAACGGCTTAGATTTCTCGTTATAATTATTTCAAATCCAGCCAATGACGCGCGGCTTATAAACGGACGTTCGTCGATGTGATTACCGCTCGGTTGTATGCGCGTCTCCCAGCCTATTGTCGCCGCGAAACAAAGTGCACACAACCAAGCGGCGAGCACACCGACAAGCGCCCGTTCATACATCGCACCTTATTGGCTGAAACTGAAATAATTATAGCGAGAAATCTAAGCATTTCCGGAAAAAACGGCTCAGGAAATTTCGATCCCGTTTTTGATCAAGATTTACCCTGTGAATTCCTCGTCGCGAATTCTGGGACACCCTGTATATATACGCGTAGCAGAAACCTGTGGTATATCTGTACTATGGGATGTTTATAGCGAAGTACCGCATCTGGTACATTGGGAGAACAAACTGCATACTAATCACATCTGGTAGCTACATGCCGGAATACGTTACGGTTACAACGCGACATCGAGGTGGTTACAAACTGCGAGACATACATGTTCCTAGTTGTTCTCGTTGGTTCTGACTCCTCTAGAATATAGCTGTCGGATAATATAGACCAGAAACTAGCTGCTAACCGAGGAAATGGAAAGCTGAATAACAAAGTGGGAAAATCAAATGTGGAAAATCGGAAGAGAGTAAAGCACAGCTTTACCATGGGAAGGGGGTTTAATTTGTCAATTCCTGTAAATCTCTATAAGCTTTTCATTTCTGCTTTTTTTTTTGCTACTAGATGCAGAAATTTGGGAATGATACTCACGTTCGTTATCCGCGCGGATTATACATCGTGGATTATTTTTTTCATTTGAGAAGAGATTTTCCTTACCTGAAACAAATAAAAGAAAATGACAAATTATAGTTTGGATTATTTATAACTTCAGCCTTTTTAAGCCACATGCCTCGTATATATAGCAATAGCTGGTATTAAATACGCGCACGCTATCCTATATATAGGCAAAGTTTTGTCTATCTAGTTGGGATCTGGTCGTATAACATCGAGTGACGTGGAACCGTTCGTAACTTTTTTCTTTTTTTTTTATTATTCAACATTAGTCAATTCCTGTATCGACTGAATATCATGAATCTATTAATGGCAATTACTCTGAAAGGCTGTTTAATAATCGATTGTTTTTTTTTTTTATATTATATTAAAAAATTCACGATATTAGAGAGGAGATTTATTTAAAACCCCCTACAGCTAAGATTCGCCTCTACGTAACATTGATTTATTTTATTTATTTTATTTATAATCACTCGATTTTCTATTCGATTGAAAAAGAAATTTTCCTGACATTCTTTAAAAGTCAGTTGATATAATTTATTAAAAAAAAAAATAAACTAACAACGCAACAACGTAAAGAACCACGTTTTAGTAATAAAATTTCACAACCTGGTCCAGGTAGTTTGTTACAGACGATATTCCTGGCCGTAATTTACACAGGTGAAAATACGTAGGTATTAAAGCTCGATTTGAACAGAGCTTTAATATCAGGGCTGGTTCGAATTTCAGAATTTCAATCACAGACTCAAACTTTTTGGAAATAAAAAAAACTAAAAAACTTACAAAATCCTATCCTAATTATTTACGCTACATCATGAAGTTATCGCAATTAAATTAGAATAAAATGGGTTTTTTTTCCCCTGTGAAGAGGAAATCCTCGATTAGAATGAACCCTTTTTTTTTTTTTTTTCCACGTCCTTAGGAATAGATGAAAAATTTTCCGGGTTATTAATTTTAATCTCTTGAAGTTCGAAATGTTTATGAAAATTTACAATTTTCTCCACTTCAAATCCAGACCTCAAAAAATCGTGGAGAATTTTTGGAACTGCGATATGTATAGCCACGTGGGTTTGAATCATAGATATTAGCCATGCAGGACTTTGGTATTGAACCTGCTAATTGGAGTCGCTGGTTACCCCTAGCTAATCCTTGCCAATGGCTGCGTTTTGGCTTCCGTGTACTAAACCTGGATTAACCGACTCCGGAAGTACGAAACGCTGATTAGCGAATGGCTTTTAAGATAGGAACGGTTTTAACTTGAATAGAGAATTTGATCACGGTCAAAGTTCCCACTTACCATAATAGACATACGTCATACCTTAAAAAACCAAAGATCTGTGCTCGACGTTCGAGTTCATCGAATACTTTAACACATATTAGGATGATCCTTATTCAGGACTCGGTCGTTTTTTCTTCTTACCAAATGTCCCCAAAAATCGGTTCCAAATAATTGAAAAACAGTAACCCTAAAATATTAATTCTATTTTTTTCTGCGAGAAATGATGTGTGTGTTTTTTTTTTTTGTTGGAAACCGCAAGCCGATAAAAAACGATCGTTTATACCTTAGCATGTCATCATATATGCGCGACTTATGATAGTTTAGAGTACGTGACGTCATTGAAAGCACCTGTACGCTCGACTCGTATTTCCCATAACCAGTCGAAGGGCGTCGCTTTTTTTTTTTCCTTTTTTTCTTTTCTCTTCTTCTTTTTATCAAATAATCAATCATATAGAGCTTAAAGTTTGAAGCTTGAGTCAAAGTACAACCAGGAATACTTGAAACAGGTTTTAAAAAAGTATCTTTAAACGAGCTAGAATCGACCAACGTTTAACAGACAATTACCCTTCTAAACGACCGAGCTGTCTGCAGCGGGAAAACGATTTTGAAAATCGTTTTATCCTCCGACGATTTTTCAACGATCAAATATCACTCCGTTGAAACGCGTTGCACAAAAGGGGGGGGGGGGGGGGGGGGGGGGGGGGAAATGGTATGCGAAAATTTTACCTCGAATTTTATCTGAGGATTCCCGAATTCGAAATCGTAAGGGCTGACCGATTAGTCATTAGATCGATGTTTTTGGGGAGAGAAAAAAAAAGAGAACGTGTCTGGAAGTCGGTTCTGCATGAAAAAAAGAAGAAGAAAAAAGATACTGAAATTTGTCAAAGGAATGAACCCCCAGCTTTTGTCTTGAGAAGAAAAGATCGTTTAAACAAACTGGTAATCGACAAAAACGTGCCTCAGCCTCAAAAACCTTTTCAGGTTTAACAAACTGTGAGTCAATAAAAAACATTTGGACACCCATTTTTTGTTTTTTTCGCGATACAATTTTACTGAAGAAAACTGAGCTTTTACAATATCTGAAAAGGAATGGGGAGAATCATCAGAGAGAACTCATCGAGAAAAGGCTTTTGGATAGAAGTGTGTCTTGCTCACAATCAGACCCTAAACTTTCGTTTTTTTTTTTTTTACACAAAACAAATCCTTCCATTGAATGAGCGCTACGTCTCCTTTATTTCTCAAGTATTTTTCAGGTTCATTCAGCTTTTTGCATCCTGCAATTCCTTATCTCAGGTAAAAAATTTTTCGGAACTCGTTAGGAATGAATTTTCCCGGTAAGTCTGAAAATTTTTACTCGCAGTATCCGTCAATCTGAATTTGGCAATTTTTTTTTTTTTCCATTCAGATTTAGAATCAGCTCGGCTCTAAAAACTTTCGGTTAACAATTTTGATACGAAACTGTAAACCATTTTTAATTTTGGTATCGAATTTTAGAATTTCTCTATATATTAAGCTCAGATCTGGAATTAGCGATCCAAAAATTCCCTATTTTTCAGAAAAAGTATAAATTTAGAAAAGATAATGAGGTTTTTTGTTTTTCTTTTTAATTATATTTATTAATTGCGAAGTGAAAAAGGTTCTTCAATATTGAATCACATTCACGTAAGCCGTACCGTTGCAAATTGCACTGACGATGCATCAGGGCTTCGGTAATTAATATCGGTGCTAATTGATAGAGAAAATTAATTTCCAAATTGGGTATAAGTAGATATCTCTGATTCGTCACAGTGGTTAGAAATCAGCCATAAGTTTCTATATGGTTCAAGCTCGCAACCAATTCACAATTAAGATATCCAGGAAGATAGGGGAATCCCAATTTGTGTACAATCGATACGAGCAAAATTAGCGAGATAATTTAGATGGGCAATCTAGATAGATTGCGAGCTGAGGGTCGGAGGGAACCTGAATTCGAAGTGCGCCTGCTCACTGTAAACGAAATTCTCTGATCGATGAGGAATCTGAGAATTAAATTTGCGAAAAATATATATTTAGAAATAATTTTGACAAAAAAAAATAAAATAAAAAATAAAATTGACAAATAATTACCATCGCAAAGTCCCTATCGCGATAGGAAAAAAAAAATTAACCCTTAAACACCACACAGGGTTAGCGTAACCCAGTGTTTTGTTTTGCAAATATCTCGGCATCCAATTAACAGATTTGGATGCTTTTTTTTTTAATCGAAGTGTCAAACAATGAGGAAAAAAAAATGTCTGCAAAAAAAAAAAAGCAATGGCTCTCATAGCTTTTAAGATATATGAATAAAACTTGAAGAAAATTTTTCTCAAATTTTTAAGTTTGAATAAAGAACTCCCTTACGGAAAAAAACCCTCAAATTTAAGGGGTGAATTCGCACCACCAAAGTTTTAGGGGTTTACTATGAAAACTCAGGGTTTACCCTATATTTGAGGGTAAAATTTGGGGGTGCAAATTTACCCCTTAAATTTGAGGGTTTTTTTCCGTGAGGGCTGGGTTACCGTAACCCAGGGTGGTGTTTAAGGATTGACAATGATATAAAAAGTTGTAAACACAAAACACATCGTTGGTCCTGATAATTACTTGTATATCTAATTGATTATTGGTGCAAGTCAGCTACAAATTGTATATTTTTCTCTGTCTGTCAAGTGTCAAAGATAGAATTTACCATTAAGGCAAGTCTGACTAACGTAAGTCAGGTAAACATTTGACATATAATATAAGCACGAATTAGGTATGTAGTTGCTGTGTGGTTAAGCTATAAGTCAGGAATAAAAATGATGTGATAAATGTGTTACCAATTCAATTAGTTTTTATAGTAATTATTTTTCATCGTATTAAGAAACGTACTTTACACGGAGTATCATAGATATTTAAGGATGATTTCGCCTCACTTTAGCCACTAAACAAGAAAATAATTGAAATCAAAAAATCCTTAAAAAAAAATTAGAAAAAATCGGGATATTGGGCCTTTTTTTTTTTTGAATATATGAGCATTTTAAAATGACTGTATTAATTTCATAGAATTTTTTCAAATCTTCACAATCACGATGAGAATATATCGCGAGTTTTGAATAAAAAATGAAAAAAAAAACTTGAGTATCCGTGTGCAAAAAAAAAAATTCCAAATTTTTTTTTCTTTCTTTCTATTCTTTTAGTCGCTGATTATTAAGTGACGCACGCGAATGCCCCGTACAATAAGCGAAAAAGAAAAAAAAAATTTCACCGCGATGATGGTTGGTATAATTTTTATCGAATAAAAGTCAATTACAATCAAACAATTTGTTTTCAAATACGTAAACGAACTGTCAGGTAGAACGCGCAGGCGAATAATATAGCTATACGTTTCACTGCGAGAGACAACCTGTCAGATAGGTATTGTCCGCATTAGAAATTGTTAGCCTGGTTAATTGATCAGCATTTTTTTTTTTATTTTTATTGTTAAGTTTTTTGGATTTTTCCTTGTTTTTATTTTTTTTATTTTTTTTATTTTGAGTGATGGATGGATGGATGGATGGATAGGGCATCTGCAGGTATATTATATACATAGAATCCGCTATTATTCTATACCGTGTAAACTCGTCGAGTTATTGAAACGCCCACGCATATCACACTTGTATCTATCGATTTGACAACCATAATGCATGACCGAGTGTAAATACGATATTTGAACGATGTTCTTTACGGTATGCAATTGCGAATAATATTTCAACTATAGGTATATAAAGAAAGAATAAAAAATAAGAAAACTAAAATCGTAAGTTATTATATGATTTAGGAAAGTGTAAAGTAATCGCGAAGACATTGAAAATACATGTATAGTCAAAGAAAGTAATTCTGATCCGAGGTATTCGAGCAACCAGACGTACAAATTGTTTTTAATTGTTTTTAAGTTGGTATTAAATTGAAGCGTCTCATCTTCTCTGCGCGGTATAACGGGGACTTAGTTTGTTCTTTTCGTCAGAAAACGTTTCAAACAATTTCATACCAACTTGAAAACAATTAAAAAAGAACGTGTATGTTCGGTTGCTCGAATACGGCGAATACAGAATCACTCTTCATGACTATACATGCCTATATAATTCGTGCAGAGAAATTTTTAAAAATTAAAATTTGAAAATTAGGAAAAGTAAGAAAATTAATGAAAGAGGAAGAAAAGAAAAGAAAATAAGTATATATGTATATACTAAGCGGCGCGACAATTCGCAACAAACTCAACGAGCTACGAGGTGAACAAGTTCAGCTGGCAACGCCCTAGGGCTTGAGAATCATATTTCAGGTTTCAAGTTCGTAAAATACACTTAGCAACGTCCCAGGGCTGGTTGGCTGGCTGGCTGGCTGACTTCTTCCTCCTCGCTTTTCTCAAGGCCTAAG
The DNA here is from genome assembly GCA_914767705.2 of Tenthredo notha. NCBI lineage: Eukaryota > Metazoa > Arthropoda > Insecta > Hymenoptera > Tenthredinidae > Tenthredo > Tenthredo notha. The sequence goes on along the minus strand of OU611924.1, from coordinate 3,040,229 downwards.
GAGAAGAAGCCGGGGTTCTTGTAGCACAAGAATAATGGCCGGTGTGATTGTACCACCCCCGTGTGCCGGTCGGACTGCTGAACCGGGGCCTCTCTTCCCATGATTATTCCGCCTGGGATGAGAATAAAAAAACAAAAAAAAAAAAAACAAAAAAAATCCGTGGAAAAGTGGCCGCGTGTCATTTCCCATGGACAATAGAGTCAAGGAATTTTCTTCTTCTTCTTCTTCTTCTTCCTTCTTCCCTTTTTTGCTTTTTATCTTTTTGTTGTTGTTGTTGTTGTGTTTTTTTTTTTTGTTTCTTTGCATCTGAATCGAGGGATGGAAAGAGGACTTTGTTGCCCTCCGATGAAGAGAGCAAGCTAGAAAAAAGACTGGCTAAATTCCCACCACCCTTGACATTCGAAAAAACCTGTAAGGGTCGTAGGAGTAAGACGGAATCTTGGTAAAGCCGCGGGGGGTCAAACGTGAGTGCGATCCAAACTGAATGATCAAAGAGGTGGAATTCCTTGAAGAGTCCGCTCGAAGTACTCTGAATTCGTAATATTATTTTGATAGCTCTTCGCCTTGATTCAGCTAATGCTACAGGTGGCTAGTTTCACGTATTTGATTTGGCTCATTTAGACATATTAACAGTGAGCGCAGCCATGCGTCTTATTTTACTTCCAGTAATCAACGACGATTGCTTTAACCCAGATTTTAGCAATGGGTCTACAGAATTTCAAGTCAACTTTTATATATTTTTAGTTTTTTTATTCCCCGTGCTCTTTCAGCCACAAAACAACAAACAAAGTACGCAAGTCTCATTAAAAACGTTACGTCAGAGATCGAATTTCTACCCACGACGTCTGGAACACATACTACTCTTCGTACAAGATATAATATGGTCAGACTTGGGTCGGTTATAATATGTTCCCCAATTAGCCAACCGTCCAAAATTTCTATTCAATTATTCCGTTGTTACGTATTTTTTTTTTTTTTTTTTTTAACCCCCTAGCTTTATTCTTTATTGAAAACTACGACGAAGTTGTAGAATGAAAAACTTCGAGTGTCTTATAGTTTTCAAATTAGAGCAATTTCAATTATAAACCAATCACGCGACTCCGGATACTAACGGTCGCGTAGCTACCCTGACGCTACCGCTAGGTGAAACATCGCTGATCTTTGAATCCCTCTCATTTGAGTACTATTAGACCCTCGAGATTTTCGCTGGGACAATATCGCTGTAGTTTTTCACGAGGAATATATATCTATCGATAAATTATGAGTTATTTTGCGAAATCCATAATATGGACTGAAGAATTTCGTGTAGATTTATCGTTGAAATTGAATATGGCGAAAAAGGACGAGAGTATCTCTATCGATTGGTTCAGATTCTATAGTGTGACGAGCTTCTGGTATACGCATAAAAAAACAAATGCGTATTTCATATCGCTGCGGGGTAGACGGTATAATGTTACTTTTATAAGCGTTTTTTTTTTTTACGCAACTCTTAAAAGTACCAGGGTATCAGCGTTAAAACTGCCCTCAAGATTGACGAGCGGGAAGTAAAACTTGACGCTTTATTGCCGGTTCCTAAACGCCTGCATAAAACTGGCAAATAAAACTGTCTCTCCTAATTAACGCGGGGATTTTTAAACGAGTGAATTCCGCAACTACGTCCGTGGTCGTGGGAATTGCGGTTTCGGATTATCCGGTGATGATTAATCAGTTTGTATAAATTAGCTCAGAGGCTAATTAGAATTCCGAGAATCACGACATTCCCTTTTATGTATACTATATGCTCGAAATCTTTTTTCCGCACAATTATTTCTTCGGTTATAAAAATTTTTTTCCCCCTCTCTTTATCCTCTAAAAATTGAGATTCCTTTAATGGTGAAAAAAATGCCCTTCAGCGTTACAGATATACATCGTAATTTGATAGTCAAAGTAAGCAGCGTAGATGAGGCCCATAAATCGTGTTGAGAAGCCAGAATTGGTCGAGGATCTTTAATTCGGATTCCTCGCATCTTGAAGTTATCTTAAAAGCCGTAGGTCGTACGTGACTAACTTATTTTAGGACAGGTTCAAAAATTATTATACTCAAGTCGAAAAAAAGAAAAAAAAAAAAAGAAAAACCCCGGCAACAGTTTTTATCGTCGTCTAAAAAAATCAGTAGTCATGCATATAACGAAAATTTATTATACGTTTTCGCGGGTATGAAATCTCCCGTGCATCTCACGGTCCGTTAATCAACGATAATTTTATAATTAATACCTGTTAATTACAACGGAAAATTGTCCCCACAAGTTGGAAAAGTTTTTATCTACTTTGCCAAGTTCGTGACGGTTTCAAATCGGCTATACCTACGTATACCACGTTGGGAAAATTACAAATTCATGTAACTTAAACTCGGTCTTCTCTCTATAACAAATCGTAGGAGATTATGAATGGGACTTTAGTCTCTTAGCTCGCGTTATGATTGGTCGAAACGAAAGCCGATGCCAATGCGCAGGTGCTATACGACGATAAAGTCTTTAACAGATCTTTTCTAGCCGATTAAAAAAAATGGTAAAACAAAATAAAAATAAACAATAAACAAACAACGACTGTAAACAACTGGCAGTTGTTGTTTTTTTTTGCTTTTTCTTTCTTTCTTTCTTTCTTTCAAATTAAGAAGTTACCCTAAGGGGCGTGGATACCGGTGTGAATTTGCCTACGGAATATTTATGACATTGCGGTCTTGGCGTTGAGAATAAATTTGAAATTAAGACGTCAACCGTGACGGAGGTGATAAGGGGGGCGGGGGGAACGGGGGGGGGGGGCAAATAATAAGTTACCATACGGAAGATTGAAACTTCCCAATTTGGCAAGGCTTTTACATTCCGTACGAAATTGAGGCCGGCGTATAACTCCGGGCAAAATACGAAAACCCCGGAATCAACCTACAATGGTTGTAAAACTGGCGGTAAAAAAATTTTACTCCAACTGTAGTACCGCAATCTTTCTCTGACCGATTGCTTTCACCGTTTATTCCGAAATGTGACGTGGATTAATTTTTTTCTGTTTTTTTCTTTTTTTTTTCTTTTATCAAACACGGATTATAGGAAAACCATTTTCACCATATTAATGATTCTTACTAGACTGATATTTTCTCTCGTGATTCTATATCAACCCTTAATTTAATTTGAATTTGACGAAACCAAAAAAATGAACAACTGCAGTACATATTACTTAGATACTCGTGGTTTTTGAGACGTCAGGAAATTGAAGAGCGTTTTGACTTTTTATATACCTAAGCATAGCTTTAAGAATTTCTTCAAGGGGGGAAGGAGGAGCGGGGGGCAGATTTCGTTTATTGTTAGTCATAAAACGGATGTGAACCCTTTTGTTAGCCATTTTAGGAAGGAATAAAATTTGCTGCAGGATTCTGCGTAGCATCGTAGCAAAGGAGGCACATTTTTCAGACTTTTTTTTTTCGATGATAAAAATGAAACTGTTCATATAACACTGAAACAAGCTTATTTCATTGTTGAAAGTTTCAGAGACACATCGATCCTCATTAAGTATATTTAAGAAGATTATATTGATCAAAGACGAAATCGCATTGCGAATATTTAGAATTGCGATTCTTCAATGATTCAATTTGCAGTTGGGTAAAAAATTTAATTTCATATTAAATTAAGGAACTGATGACACGAAAGGAAAACTAAAAGAAAATGAAAAAGTGAAAGAAAATGGGGAATAAAAAAAAAAAAAAAACGAGAAAACAATTCGCTCAAATTTCCAATTTTTCAAACTGCATCTTCGTGAACGAAATAGTCTCACAGCTTTATCTCACGTATTTTTCTACTTCTCTGAAATCTTCAATCGAATATTGACCGCAAGGGAAACAAGTTCTGTTTCACCGCAGGTGCTTTTTGTAAAGTAGCGTATAATTCCGAATTCAAAGTATGCAATTGAAATCAATTACGTTTTGAGAGAAGAACAAAAGAAAAAAAGAAAAAAGAAAAACGCGGTTACCTTGATTATCAAAGTCGAAACGAAAAGTAAAAAAAAAGCAAAAAAAAAAACACAAAGCACAGCTAGGGAATGAAAGTAGGCGTTGGATTTCCACTCCAGACGGTTCAGGGAATTGAATTGGAAGCCCGATTTAGGTTTTTAAGTAATTGGGTTATTTCACGGCAGTTTGCTCTTGCATTATCACGTGTAATGTATAGCGGCTCGAGTTAGGCCCAGGCTTAGAGGGTTACGGAGGGAATATAGGGGGCGGAAGGGATGTGCAGGTTGCGAGGGGTAGCTGGGCGGTATTTAGGTGACATTAAGCTAACCTTAATAACCACTTCAAGCCCAGCGAGTCCCCGTCGTCGCTCACCATCCGTTAATCTGCTGACCTCTTTTAAATTCTAAACTACAACTTCCAGGGTGAAAAAAGAAAAAAAAAAAAAAAAATTCTATATTTCCACCCTTATTTTTTTATTTTCATTTTTTATTTATTTTTTTTTTCACCCTTTTATCGCGAAATAATCAATAAAAACAAAGATCAGCATCTTATTGATTAATTAATGATTGACAATTAAATTAACGCTCATCATTTTCTCATCGTATTGTCATTTCGCCTTATACTGCTATACTGCAGAATTGACACGTATCTCGATGAGATGATTTTCATCGAGCTGACCATAGCAATAGCCTAGGTCATGGTAGGTAATTAATATAATTGCCCACTGCCATTGAACGTGGGCTAAATTTTGAGATATATACAAGCCAGCAACGGCCAAGCGCAAACGGTCATTGAAGAACGGTGGTCAAATTAACAGAATTGCATTTATGCAAAGGTAGGGGTAACTCGGGTGGGGCAGGGGGGTTGTTATATAGTTCAACGAGGATGATTAATGGGTTTTAGTTAGTCGAAACGTTTGAAAAAGTGGTAATAAGAATAAAAAAAGAAAATATACATATATATATATATCTTTATGACATTAATTGATAATCGATTGATTATTAATTATATTTTTATATAATTTGTCGGATAATAATTAATTCTCGAAGATTTTTTTAATATCATAAAATTCTCGGGAATTTTATAAAGGAAATTAATTTTTTCTTTTCCTTAATTAATATCAAGCGCATTTTATAATTTTATCGAAATTAAGAATATTTGAGATATTAAAAGCGACACACGCGTAATTCAGGGTATTCCTCTTTTCTTTTTTCTTGTTTCTTTTTTTTTTCTTCTTCTTTCCTTACGCCCCCAAGCGGACACCGCAGCCCCTTCAGCCTCTGGGACGTTCCAATTATTCTATAAAATAAAAAAGTTTGTGAAAATCTGTTTATTAAGTAAAATGCAAGTACCCGCACCGTTATTTTCATATCTCGAGGTCAAAAGGTCAATAATAAAATTTCGTTAAAATATTAAACAAATAATTTTCATCGCTATGAAAATATTCTTTATTAAAAACTGGAAATAAGTTTTAAAAGAATAAACTTTGAGTGTCTCATAGCTTTCGAATTAGAGCGATTTCAATTATAAACCAATCACGTGACTCGTATACCAACAACGGTCGCGCAGCTACCTGACGCCACCGCTAGGCGAAGCATCTCTGATCTTTAAATGGCTACCATTTCAGTTCTATTAGACCCTCGAGATTTTCGCTGAGACAATTTCGTTGTAGTTTTTTTTTTTCTTTTTTTTTTCACGAATAATAAAGTTGTCAATGAATTATGAGTTATTTTCAAAAGTCATATTATACACTGTGGAATTTCGCGTTTGATTTATCGTTGAATATAGGAATAATTCTTACCCAAAGTGGTGAAAGTTTGGGAATATATGTCATGCGCTCTGTTCTTAAGTGAACTGCAAGTACTTGCCGGTACTCTCATCTTTCAATGCAGGTCAAAGGGTCAATTTTTAAGTTTTTCTTTTTTCTCTTTTTTTTTTTTTATTATTATTCAATTTTTATGTGACTAGTAGCCCTTATTTTCTGGGGTAGTTCAACCCTACCTATCCTAAAGTTTGAGGAAGTGAATATATACACCGCAAGAAAGCAGAGGCGAGTTTGAATTGCGAATTGCGAATTGCGAATTGCGAATGGCGAATGGCGAATGGGTCTAGGGTAAAACTTTGTAACTTTTGACCTCGTTAGGTATACCAAGCATCGAGGGACTCTGGCTCAACAACCTAGAATGCATCTTTACCCGTGAAATAGGGGCGACTTCTTTTATTCCAACTTCCATTCTTTCCCACCTCCAGTTTCACCTCGACCTCCACCTTCTCGACACGAAACTCTGCACGGTTCAGTAATTAAAACACATTTGTTATTCTCCTTGTCGCGTCCACGAGTAAGATATCAGCCCAGTACACCCTTATATTTTATGCAGAGGGTATAAGGGGTACGGGGAAAAGAAAGATAGGTAGAGGAGCGGGAAAAGTGACGATGAAAAATAAGAAAAGAATAAGAAGAAGAAGAAAATGCGCTTGAACAGAAGACTGCACTATTATACAATACCTATTCTCAAAAATCCTAGAGCCCCTTTATAAAGAAATGTTACCACGTACGGTGTAGGAGGAACTCAAGGGAGGAAATAAAATAAAAAAAAAAAAACGCTTTCCATTTCCTACCCAGTTTCCACGACCTTGAATTAATAACGTCCCGCACGTGGTATAATATTTTTTAAAAACGTACCTCGTTTGTCATAATTTCTTGCTTTCCTAACATAAAGGTGGTTATGGGTCTTATTATACGATTATACCATAAACCTTACAACGTTGAATATATTTCTTCTGTTTTCCTTTTATCACTATATTGTATGTATACACAATATTGCCTGATTAACCGAAGGTAATAAATGATATTAATAATAATAATAATACGGACCTGAAATATTAGGGATGATTAACGGATGGGGTCGAAAATACGATATTGCTCAAACCTCGAACCATTAAACTTACCTGGTCTTACAAACATTATACAATTTTCCCGTATATTCGCAAAAACTCTGATCATACTATGAAGAATTTTTAATATTAGAGATTTCTTTTTTTCATTTTCAACCCCATAATTTAATATGGATATGTCAAGTATACCTGATCAGATTTTGATCATATTTTTTTTAAACCGTTGGGAAAACCTTCGAGCAATTAATTCTAGGATAAAAAATTTCGCGATGATATCGTTTGGAATTATATTATTCTAAATATATGTATATACTTTTTTTTCGCACTGCTATACTACCCATCGCGCGTTAATTTGAAGCTTGACAAAGTCGCGAATCAATTAACGCGGCAGGCTTTTCACCAGCGGCGAATTATAATAAACCTGTGATAGCCCGGCGCGAGGGGGAGGGCGGAGGGGTTGGAAAGGGGGAGGTGAGCAATATCTTTTTAATCGAGGGTTAATCGATATTTAGCCAACGCGCTTCGATGACCTCGGCTTGCTACGGGGCTGTCTTTCAACGGTTAATTGGATTTTTATTAAATTATCAGTCTGATGAAAAGCCGCCAGGCCAAAAACGCTCTTTTTTGCTCGTTAACAATTATATAGGTATACACATACCTATAATATATATATATTATATATATATATATCTTTGCGGTATTTCTTTTCAAGTACTTTTTACATCCCCCCTTTTATCCGGAGCCGGAGCTTCTTTCCCTCAATAATTTTTCTCCACTTCCTATCCGCTTTATTTCGCGTCAAATTTTTCTTATCACTTTCCCAGATTCTTTTCTCTGGTTCATTTTTATTATTATTATTATTATTAATATTATTATTATTATTATTATTAGAAAAAAGAGTACCCCTACCCCTAAATCACATTCGAATAATTTTTTTCCGAATTTCAAAAGACTCATAAGTCACAAAGTGTCTGCTACAGATAAAACTGGCTAACGTTTCGGTTTGGATCAGAATCTACTCAGGCGAACGATAAGCTTCGGTCAAAGTTTCGGAATTGCAACAGACGGGTGTGATAAATTTTCAAAAGACGGAAAAATGAGAAAATAAATGAAAAATACTATGACAAAAATGTTGAAAAGTTTATCATGTATTCATACGTTTCGATTTTTATGCAAGGTATAAATATGTTCACAGGGTTCTTTCTTCGCCAATCCATTCTCCCCCATATGAGTGAATTTTTAATTTCATCTTTCCCCCCCTCCCCCTCCCCCGATTTATTTCATATCTACGGCATCGATAACGTCTGTGAGACATAAGCACTGATTTTGCGAACCAGAAACTCGCAAAACATTCAATTTAGCAAATGTACGGTAGCTGGGTAGTGCGCCGAGCGGGTGCGGATCCAATTAAATCAAATGGGGTGAACCGCGCGGTGGCCTACCATCTCCGGATACTTCAGTACCCAGTTGCTGCTACCCCTGTAGGTCTTCTCTCGTATACTCTTGCCCTCATTTTCTCTCATCTAGATAGAGGAACGTGTACGTAACGTAACGTAACGTAACGTAACATACATACATACATATATTTCTCTTTCACCCCATCCCCTTGACATCAACGCACTTACTTTATACCCCACTATCACACCAATCCTTGTACAGGGGTTCAGGGTTCACCGTTCACATACTTCCACCTATTAATGCCACAAAGTTTTAATGCCCACATTTGTTTAGTAGGTTTCGGCTTCACCCGAACCCCTCGAGGACGAGTAAGGATCAGAATCAGGATCAGGATCAGGATCAATCCCATTCAAGGGTTTCCAAAGTCACGAGGCCGAGGGTCGAATGAACAAAGCGAATATTTTTATACACTGTAACAAAATTCGTAACAAATATACCATAAAATAATATGCTTTTATATTTTTCATTACGTTCAAACGGGGTGGCCACTTTCATCAAAAACATTACACTCACTTGTGCGGGATGAGGGTCGACTTTGGATAAACTTTCATTACTCCATTGCTGAAATTTTACTCATTTATAAACGAGTACGTGTGTGTTTGTGTGTCTTGTCAAGATATAAACACACCCTTGTATCTACTGTGCAATAAAATCTCGTTTGTTCGTTGTCATGAAAGAGAAACGAGTAAGAGAAAAGAAGCACGTAGACCTATATTTTGGAGACAATTCTCGTGGTAACATCCAAGAAACGAATTTCTTCCGTTTTGATATATATATTTGTCTGTAACAGGCTGCTACTTGGCTCCTTACTTCACTGCAGACTTTGATCAATGTGATATCTTGCTATTAAATTTCCCGGAAGTGGTATAATTTCATCGTTATACATCTCGTTGAACTTGACTCTTAATTACACCTCGGATCAAACATGAAAACCCTTTAGAATTCTGATGGTTCAATATTATCACACGTAATGTAAATTCTAATTATGGAATTTGGAATAACCGCGGGTTCTGATTTCCTTAAGTATTCCAAACCGCTGGAATTATGTAGAATTTTTATTCCATAAGGTAAATTCTCAATCCTTAACACCATAATCATATCTAAATCATGGAAATTGATAATGGGGAAAATAGACGGTTCGGAAATCGTGTTCAAACTGTACAAAAGAGGATTTGAAATTCCGTAATTACTGTGGGTTTGAAGAGTGCGTCGTTGATTCCTTCGAGGATACGGGAATATGGAATTATATATAGTTGAATGTAAAAGCAAGAAGAGGAAATCTCGAAGGTTTGAAAAGCCGGTGAATCATAGCAGTGAATTGGAAAACATTCAAGACTCGTTCGACCCGGAAAACCATCCTTCTTTGCATAATTCAGCAGAATCGCTTTTCAAATAGTAATTGTAAATTCCGGAAGTATCCATACCGTGAAAATAAATATCCATATCGATGGTAGGAGGTATTAAATTTAATTAATCGCTCGAATGAATTGAGCTGGATCGTTTTTATACCCATAAATATAGAAAATTTTTGAAAAGCGAATTAAGTTAGGGAATAATAAAGTTATTAGCAAAACGCCGAGTCGTAGGAATGAAATTTCAGTCATTTTATCAAACATAAGAATATAAGGGAATGGGGAAAAAGCTTGTGTCTAGGTGAGAAAGGACAGCACCTATCCATCTGATGAATTTTTAAAAATTAAAATCGCGGAGCTTGCAGGACAAGGCGATATCAACTACGATTTAAATTTCCCTTAGGTATATAACTGCGCAGAGAGTTGAAAGAAAGAACTAGAGGAATAAGGAAAAATCGTTATTTACTGGATTTCGCTGGTTATATTTTCCGCATTCAACATTGACTATATCTTTACACGGTGGTTCACATCCCCTAGTCGTGACCGGGCAAGTTGAATAAAAATTTAACAGCCACGGTATGCATGTGTAAACGTATTTCAAATCCTAAATAAAAGTGCTTCCCTTTATGGGAGGATTTTTTTTTTCTTTTTTTTTATTATCACAAACGGAAATATCGTATCGAAATATTTCCTGCTTTTAACCAGCGACTGAAATTAATTGCAAAGAATCCGTAGTGCAGTCGTCGGAAAGAAAAAAAAATAATTAATTAAATTTAATTAAATATCGATAATAATCTGTGATGGATTATTTTTTTTTATTTTTTTTTCTTCTGTGTGATGAATTCATTTGGGAAAAGAGTTTTTGGATTCAAGATAAACAGAAGAAGAAAAAAAAAAAAATTAAGTGAAAGTTACAAAAAATATACGGCGAGACTTTGGTCGACTCTAACTTTTGGATTGAGTCAAAATAACCGAGTGGAAAAAGTTTGGAACTTGAGTAAAGTCCAAAGACCACGAACGTTGGCCACGAAAGCTTGTTTGTTTCAATTAAAAAGACGCTGTATCTTAATTGCAAACTTTACCACCAGTTTATACTTATTATTACGTATAGGTACGTCCTACCCGTACTACCTTACATAGGAATTATAAGTAATTGTGAATATGTATGTAGAGAGAGCGCTAATTATCATTAGCGACTTGAATTCACGCCTCTAATTAGCTAGTGCGAGAAAACGAACCGACTGCAGAATTAGACGCGTGGCGTGAACCGGAGTTTTATTGAAAATTTCACGAAGTAATTGCATGATGGATTAATTTGATGATGTTAAAATACTATTACGTGTACCGAGGAACCATCCCTGTGTCGATTATCCGTTCAAAAAAATAGCCGTTCTAAAATTGTGCAACAAATTTTTTTTCAAATGTAACGAACGAAGACGTACTTAAATGTATAAAAAAAAACACCGAAACACCAGCTGAATTGAGTTGAAATGAAATAAAACTTACCGAAATTAGCTGTAAAACACGAAAATAATTGATAAAATAGACCGAAAGCTGACCAATCGAAATCAAATAGATTCAAAAAGTACCAAAATACGGATACAACGGGATGGATACACCTGGGAAATAACTACACTCAGCAACAAAATTAACGGCGCACCCGGGACTCGGCGAAATAATACCGATTTTCAAAATACTGTAACTCAATGAAAAATTGTCAAAAAAAATCATTCGGCAAAGCATTTTGAAGGTTGAAACTTTATCTGCAAGATGGTTTTTGAAAATTCATCTTACGGTCATTTCTGACCTCATGGCGTAGGTCTGAGTGCCGGGTTGCGAAACGCCAGAAAAAACAAGTTTTTCAAAGTTCTCTACGGGGCGTTAAAAAAATCGCAGAGAACTTTCGAGACAGCCATTTTGTAGCCTGAAATCTCCTCTTCAAAATCGTACCTAAAAATTTCACGCGCGATTTTTTTTCACCGAGTTATCCAACTTCTGGTGAAGCAATGTCAATAAGGGCAGGACTGACCAGTAGGCGTAGACTGATCTGGCGTTATCCAGGATGCACCGCGAGGAGGTACAGTCTACCATGCATCCCGTGTGTGTGTGTGTGCGTGTGTGTGTGTGCGTGTGTGTGTGCAGGCAGCGATCAGGACCCATGGCTCGTCACTTCCACGGTATTTCATGCCTCCAAACCCTCGCTGCACTGCGTGTGTGTGTGTGTGATGCTACGATATCTCAAGTTCAAAATCGGGTATTGCCAACCCTACTTCTTATCACCGCCTGCAAGTATTCTCCCATATTGATGCAACTCTAAATACGTGGGCACACACCCACACACACATACGCGTACACACACGCACGCACGCACACACACACACACACTCCTTACGCCTACTGGTCAGTCCTGCTCTTATTGACATTGCTTCACCAGAAGTTGGATAACTCGGTGAAAAAAAATCGCGCGTGAAATTTTTAGGTACGATTTTGAAGAGGAGATCTCAGGCTACAAAATGGCTGTCTCGAAAGTTCTCTGCGATTTTTTTAACGCCCCGTAGAGAACTTTGAAAAACTTGTTTTTTCTGGCGTTTCGCAACCCGGCACTCAGACCTACGCCATGAGGTCAGAAATGACCGTAAGATGAATTTTCAAAAACCATCTTGCAGATGAAGTTTCAACCTTCAAAATGCTTTGCCGAATGATTTTTTTCGACAATTTTTCATTGAGTTACAGTATTTTGAAAATCGGTATTATTTCGCCGAGTCCCGGGTGCGCCGTTAATTTTGTTGCTGAGTGTATTTACGAATCACTGATACGATTTAAAAAACTAGTCTATTGTCTCAGTATTTTCACAGCTGATTACTCGTATTTTTTTTTTTATACATAATTAGAAATTATTTAAGATCTTATGGACTTCGTTGTAGAAAAGATTGAGTCTAGCGATGAAGAAGTGGTTCTTGCAGGGTACAGGTCGTATCGTTGATCGAAGCTTTTCGAAATTCGTAGTAAATAATCTAAAACGCTATAATTTTGGAATAAACCAATAATATATAGCGATAAGATGAGTATTCTATCGTTTTTCTTCTCAACGTTTACAAAAAAGTGGCCTAAAGTCGAAAATTTTTTTTCACCTAAAAATGAAATCCATCGATTGTTATTGGTTTTTTTTTTTTTTTATCCTGAATGACATCAATATGTAGGATATTTGCGGAAAATTTAACGAAGTCTCTATGAACTATGAGACCCATAGCCTACGACAACCACTTTTTTTTTTCTTCTTAACCATCCTTTTCAGGATATCATACGGATAGCAGCAATGCAGTGTGCTAAATAACGCGTTAATCCTGGTGGTGGAGGTTTTCCCTCGGTACAAGGAGTCGTACAACCTGTACCCACCTACCTGCTGCAGCTAGAAGATATATAGGTATATCTTAGTACTTACCAGCCGTAACAGTAGCACGCACGTATATATATATATATATACGTACTTCATAATTAAGCTGGTGACATTTCAAAGCTTTTCTCTTAATTAGTTTAATCTCGTTTTGCGATCCGGCATAAAACTACGACTGTAAAGAAAATCGCCAAAAAACATGCGGTTTTAAAATACAGAATATTTCTACCTAATAAGATACGAAATATTATTCTACCCTATAAGATTCTAAGATTCAAATTTTTCTCTCAATTTAAAGGGTTGCGAATTTTATTTATACGCTGATTTTATTTATAGTCGATATTTGCGAAAATACTATGAACTGAGTTACGTTAATTGTTCAGAATTATTCTTTCCGAATTATAGCACTAAACTAATGGCAGATGAGATATATTGACTTATATTAGCTAAAATCTAGCGAAATTGGGTTAGTAACTAAAATAAACTACGGTTAAAATAATTTTCAATAATATAATACCGAAACGCGTTAACATCGGCACGGTTTAACCGCACTGCTGTGGTTTTCATCCTTTTCCCCCCATTACCTACTCGCCCCATTGGTAGGGAGTTACGAGAGGCGCATGTCATGCATGTATGCATTATACGTACCTAGGGGTAGGTATTTTCGTAGTTTGCGTGTGTTAGCAAACCGCAATAAATTACCAGTTCACACAGGGTGTTTTTGATCCATAGTAAAATCCCAGCTTTCAGAATTCTTCTGGTTTCTAAATAACACCATATTTTATACTAATTCGGAATAGGAATTCTAGTTCGATTACTCATTTGCGATTCACTTTTCATCAGCAAATTTCAAATTTACGAATTTCTACTTTTACGGCCTGATAAACTCTGCAAAAATTCTAGGATCTAGAGATCCGAATTAGAATTCCAAAAGTCCAGTTTGCGCCTAAACTTTCTCTAAACGGACATAACTCTCACTTTCAGATGCAAACCGGAATTTCATTCCATGCACAATCCTACCTCAAATTTTAGTTCGCACCTCAAAAGTCTTCGGTGAGAAATTTTAGAATGAAATTAGAATTTCTAGTCATTTATAGAAAACAACGATATGATTAACGGACGAAAATTCTTTTTTCACTCTGCAGGACATCAATTATACAAATTTTTGTAATTAACTACAGTTTCAAGGCAAAGGGAGTTAACAGCCCTGCACACATCTCCGGAATTGATGCCAGTGATATAAATAGAATAAAGTCGATCAGGTGATGACCAAGGAATTATTTCCGAATCAAATTCATTCAGAATTTATCCAACTTTCATAAATAATTCAACTGATGATGATAATTTTTTGATTTCGAACCCCTCTTCTGTATGAATATTTTTTTTTTTTTTTGTTTCAGTTCATCAATTAAAGCCACTTATCTTAAACTTTCTAAAGCTAGTACAATAAAACTATAATTTTTATCTATAGATAGACTCGAGTCAGCTCAGTTGATAAAAGTTCGAATCAAAATCACGTGGTGATAATAATTTATTGCCCGATTTGGCAAGGATGAAAAATTTGAAATTTAACACCCGTTTAGGTTTTATGTGGAAATTATTATCAAGTGAGGTAATTTTCGGCGGTACATACTAGTTTTAGATTTTCCCCTCTTTTTTTTTCTTTCATTCTTAGCTCCTTCTGCTCTATTTTTCCTCCTATTTTTCATCGGTAAAGGTAAAGAGTTTCGAAAGATGGAAGAAAACGGGTTGAAAATACTTGGCGTCGCGTATCAGCCAGGCACAAGGACGGAGACCAGGATGCGACGTAAACTTGGTGAGCATAGCGTATGGGAAAACGATTAGAGCTTTTAGCATGAGCTTTATCGCTCCTCGGTTAACTGCGGAGTACCGCAACGCCGCTGTGCTACAGATAGCAAAGAAAACCAAGTTGGGAAATTAGGGAGGCGAACTGAACTGAACTGAACTGAGATATAAAGAGAGGGAGGAATTCGCACGATCACACCGAAATACGAACGAATTTCTCATGCTGCTCCCTATACACCGAACTAGTATATATTATATAAACGAACGATTTTCGCACACGCTGCACGCACGCAAAAAAGAAAAAAATGATTCAGGTTTCCAAAATTCATATTGTTGGAAATTGAAGTTGTAAAATCCGAAAAAGAAAAAGGAAAAATCTGTTTTGTGACTATATTGAGGTATTTTCTATTTTGTTTAAATCTAATTTCCGGAGGAATGCGGAATCACCTTGTTGAAACGACTCTTTCAACAAAATGCTTGCGGGGGAGAATGAAGAACTATCCGAGTCTTTCGTGCCGCAGAATGCAGTTCGTGATTTCGGATTGTAACATCGGTTGTAATTTGCTGTAATTTACTACTATCCTCGTACCACCGTACCTACGAGTTCAAAGCTCAAAGCTCGGAACTCGAAGCTCAATTCTAGTAGCTGAGCCACAGTAGCGTGGCGAAGCTTTTAGCACTAAAGGATGCGAATATACGGTAGACTGGATACTAGTCGTAGATCACTTTTCATTTAGCACATTGTCAGTTCAACACAAACCAGTGGTCAGTTCTTTGACTCTCTTTTGAAAAACCCTAACCCAACAAATCCCTTCATTCATTCATTCATCCATTCATTCATTCATTGAGTCGTTTGATAAATATACCTACGAAAGAGAAAATAAAAACTTAGTTTTAAGGCATAAATATCATCTAAAGGACGAAAACTCTGCAAATTTGTTTTAAGGGGGTACATACACCTTTAAAATAATTTTTTTCAAATTGCTGCTACGCTCTGAGAAAACATTCTAGTGACTCAGTTTTTGTACAGTTGATTAGTGCTATTTTGATACATAGTTCATGATTTTTACAGATTTTATGTCCTCCGCTGAACATAAATTCAGCCCATCGAAGAAAAACCAGTTGTCGTAGGGTACAGGCTGCTGCGTTGGATGAAATTTCTTCAACTTTTAAGGAAATATTCTGTATGAATGTAATTTCGGACCAAACCAATAATATTTGATAGATTTAATTTTCAGACATAGAAATTTTTGGTTTCAAAACATTTTTTCCAGAACGATGGAAAAAAAATTCTTACAATCAAAAATTTCTATGTCTAAAACTTGAATTCATGGAATATCATTGGATTGGTCCGAAATTAAATTCATACAGAATATTTCCTTAAAAGTTGAAGAAATTTCATCCAACGCAGCAACCTGTACCCTACGACAACTGGTTTTTCTTCGATGGACTGAATTGATGTTCAGCGGAGGACATAAAATCTGGAAAAATCATGAACTATGTATCAAAATAGCACTAATCAACTGTAGAAAAACTGAGTCACTAGAATGTTTTCTCAGAGCGTAGCAGCAATTTGAAAAAAATTATTTTAAAGGTGTATGTACCCCCTTAAGGGTGTGTAAAGAAAAAAGTTTAAAAAAACTACCCTTTCGGTTGGTTAGTCAGTATCGTATAATACATGTGCGGATGGGTGATTGATAAAATGGGATAAATAATAGTTTTATTGGAATTTTTTCTTTCTTTATTCAAAAGCTCCCACACTATTCTCTCTACTATTTGTACGCAGGATGTAACCCCGTATTCATTAATAACTTGCGACCTGAGGACCGACAAGATGTATAGTTACCATCGACCTGTGGCGTTGGTTATTACAAATTAACGTTCAAGTTTACTTTGGGTTGGCTTAAACGCGCGTGCACAAACTTCACAGCCACAGGAAAATTTATAACTTTTAATTATCACTACTTCAGGTGGTTAGGGGAGGGTGGGGTGTTAGGGGATGGATGGATGGCCGATAAATTTCGTAACAATTTTATTCTTGGTATATAATAATGTGTACTTCGTCCTAAAAAAAAAAGAAAGGAATACCACAGATACGACAAATGTATATCAAATTTTTTTCACCATTATTCATATTTGCAAAATCCCGAAAGCATACTTCAGATAATTTCGCTAATTCTAACGCATAAATACCGCCAGGCCGTTTTTTCCTCCTTTACTTTACTTTACTTTCCTTTCCTTCCTTCCTTCCTTCCAATGTATATTTTCACTATTTACTTTTCATCTGGTTTTTCAGGGAAAAACAGTACCAAGCACGTATTGTTTACACGATAAAAAAAGAAAAGCCCACGTAAAGTAGCTACATGTTTCATTCTCTTTTCATTCAGCCATTTTTCAAACCTAACAAGCCGGTTTTCTTTTACACTTTTATCTCGCTTTTAGAGAAAATCAAATCGTTTAGTAATCAGGATAAGGAAATTCGCTTCAGATTAGAAACAGTACTGTGTAAAAAAAAAAAAAAAAATAGAAATAGAAATAGAAATTGAAATTATTAACGTTTTTTTTTTCTTTTTTGTCGTTGCGAAACTGTGAAACTGAAATTTTCCAACGGTGATAAATTACATTTTTTGTTTTCCCCATATAATGGCGTAGGTGTACCTAATTTGTTATTATAAAAATCGTCGATTTGCGTAATAAAGCTGATCTAAATGGGTCTCACGCTCTGTAAAATTCGTAAAATTGGAAATAGCTACGCAATTTCTGTATAGCCAATAAATATCTACTGAACCGATACACCAGTAACAAAGGTATAATAATTTTGTGCACGGTTCGGATGTAACGGGAAACTGACAAATCTAATTATACCGTAATAATTTTATAAATTTCATTTTATATAAACAATTTTCTAGACTTTGATGCGTGAAATACGATCGAAATACTCCAAAGCATCAGAGATATCAAGTTTTTTTGTTGTTTTTTTTTTATTTTTTTGTTTAGATAAATTTATACTACTAAGTTTTTTCGAATTTTGAATCTAGATTTGATTTAAGGAGGTACATACACCTTTAAAATAATTTTTTTCAAATTGCTGCTACGCTCTGAGAAAACATTCTAGTGACTCAGTTTTTCTACAGTTGATTAGTGCTATTTTGATACATAGTTCATGATTTTTCCAGATTTTATGTCCTCCGCTGAACATAAATTCAGTTCATCGAAGAAAAACCAGTTGTCGTAGGGTACAGCTTGCTGCGTTGGATGAAATTTCTTCAACTTTTAAGGAAATATTCTGTATGAATGTAATTTCGGACCAAACCAATAATATTTGATAAATTTAATTTTTAGACATAGAAATTTTTGGTTTCAAAACATTTTTTCCAGAACGATGGAAAATAAATTCTTAAAATCAAAAATTTTCTATGTCTAAAACTTAAATCCATAAAATATTATTGGTTTGGTCCGAAATTACAGTCATACAGAATATTTCCTGAAAAGTTGAAGAAATTTCATCCAACGCAGCAACCTGTACCCTACGACAACTGGTTTTTCTTCGATGGACTGAATTTATGTTCAGCGAAGGACATAAAATCTGTAAAAATCATGAACTATGTATCAAAATAGCACTAATCAACTATAGAAAAACTGAGTCACTAGAATGTTTTCTCAGAGCGTAGCAGCAATTTGAAAAAAATTATTTTAAAGGTGTATGTACCCCCTTAATGGATGAGAATTGATCGGTTATATAAAACATGTTGTGTGTCTTAAAAATTTGGTACACCCTAATATCTAAACTGTGATTTTCCACATGTCTAATTCCCATCTTCGTAGATTTCGTAAATTACCTTTAAATCGAAATCTACTAATTGAGAGTTCGTACATGTCTGACTATTCGAGAGGCTCGTGTCTCTGTCTAAGATCTCGCCCAAGTTCGAGACTAGAGTTTTAGCTCAATTATCAGAAGTTTCCTTCTATCTAGGTAGATGGGTGGGTAGGTACGGTACGTCCCATGTCTGTTCGGGGTGTTCTACCTTCTACCCTCTACCCTCTTACCTATTTTCTACGTCCTTCACCCTACGAGGTGTTCTAAAGAAACTAAAGACGTAGGGGGGAAGGGGGAGGGACAAACACATGTAAAAACTTCTACGCGTGTATTGTGCAGTCACGAAACATAGAATACAGGTGGACGACCACAACCCAAGACCTAAATTCTGAAAGTGGAGAACGGCTACGCGACGCTGACATCCAAGACGAGATACGAGTAGACGTAAGGTTGTCCCAATCGGCTTAAACCTGAGCCCCAAGGCTCGTAAGATTGTTACGACGGTCCTCGGGGCATCCTGGCTACTACCGAATACTCGAAACCATCGGTTTTGTAAAAAAAAAAAAAAAAAATAAAAAAAAAAAAGTCACGAAAGGAGAAGAAGACAAAAATAAACCAACAACCCTTACCGCCAAAAAGCGACCGGGAAAGATAAACGTATTCACGAAATAGTGGGCATAAATGTGGGCTCAAGGGCTTGAATGAATCGACAGAAAAAAAAAAACAGAAACGATCATTTTCATTTTTTTTGTCGATCTCGCATGACAATATGTTAGCCTAATTCGATATGGCGAACTCTGAAACCCTAGAACACTCATTTTTACGAAACACTGACCATTTTCAAATTTCTATTCGTCATTTTGAATTTTTGGTACTCTGTTGTTGAATTTGGATTTAACGATCCCCAAAAATCTATTGATACAAGTTTTAATGATTTTACCCCCCATATTGGATCTACTTTTCAGAATTTAGAAATTCTGGCATAAAATTTGGATTCAGAGATTCTAAAGATCGTTAAAATCGTACTGATCAAATTTTTTCCAACACTCAGCAGTCTAAGAAAAAAAAAAGATCATAACACTAAAACCCGTTTTTTATTAAAATGGGAAAATCAAAATTAAGAAAAATCCTTTGGTACCAATTGAACCACACGGAGGAATGAAATTCGAGAACGACCCTTTTATGGTGCAATACTCGTGAATTTTCGCGATAGGATCCGGGTTTTGTATATGTATGTAATCTCTATGTATAAGTTTTCATGCGAATGAGATTTGGTATCGGTAGAGAAAAAAGAAAGAAAGAAAAAAAGAAAGAAAAAATACAAAAACGAAACTTGTTGTGCCACAGCTGTAGATTTTGATCAAAGCTCGCAACGTAGGTGTAAGGCGAGGTATAGCCAACGAATGGCATCGTGTCGTAAACGAAACGAATTGCGGGTTGAAAGCGTAGGAGTGTCACGTGTCGGCTAGGACTCTGAACTATTCGTGTAAAGTGTGCGCAGGATGGAGTCGCAAGGAAGGAGGCCAACGTAAACGGGAAATGGTACCAAACTAGGTGCACATACTGGTATAAACCGGGACACAGGGGCAGCTAGGTATCGCGTTTTCTTGGCGGCTCGTTACTTTAAAAGAAACGAATTTTATTTATGTCACAACCTCTTTCACTTACACGATATCCTCTCCTTTTTCTTACTCGTCCTTTTCTTCTTCTTCTTATTCTTCTTAAACTTCATCCTCGTATTTTTCTTCGGCCTCGTTATTATCTGCTAAAAATCGGAGCACGTATACGAAGGTGAAACTGAGAAACGCGTTGTATTTCGCAGATAATTTACAAGGCTGATAATGTCGGAGCTTTTTTTTTTTTTTGCAGGATTTCAAAATCGCTGATTAATTCGTCTGAGCTTTAAATGTCAGGGTTTTGAAATTCCGAATCTGATTTATTACCGATTTGAAAAATTTATCAAAGAAGAACGCCAGAGCTTCGAAATTTCGAAAGGCAAAAGCTCTGGAATTTGAAATCTTGAGATGTATAGATGAAAATTTTCAGATTTTAGAGCTTTTCTGAGCTCTGGACTTTCGGAATTTTAATATTCTAAGCTCAAACATTTCTAAAAATCAGGAAAAACGAAAAACTCAAACGAATTCGGAATTTTGAATGTTCAGAGCTTTCAAAAATTCGGAACTTTAACCCACCCCCTTGTTTTTTTTTTTTTTCATATCGCGTAAAAGAGAAAGAAAAGAAAAATAAAAAATAGAAATAGAAATAGAAAAAAAATGAGAAGAAATGAAAATTATGTATGCAGTCGTGGTAAGGAAAGCTCCTCGGAAAGCGCTTGCAGAGTTATCGTGGCGTTTGATCAGAGACTCTAATACCGTCTCTCTTTACTCCCCTTACCTCGCAACTCGGATCACGAACCAAGGAGCCAGCCGTAGCTGTACATTAATTTTCTCCTTGAAATGCAAATCCCTGCTGAGACATGCGACGAGGTATGAGCAAAGGCACATGCGAAGATACAGCACGTTGTATTATACCAACTACGCTTGCACTCACGCGGTTACATATCTAATTATTTAACCATAAAATATTCCAATTTAACGTCTAGAGCTTAAAGCTCGAACGAAACAAACCCTAAAGCAATATTTTCATGGATTAATATAGTCGCAACTTATGGGATATAGGAAAGCTAGGTACATCGCAATTTGAATATCAAGCTTTGAAAATTTTCGAGCTTCTTTTCACCACTTTCGACTTTTACCAGTTTTCAAACGACTAGAATCGGCTGTTGGTACAGCTTTTTCAGTAAAAAAAAAAAAAAAAGTGAAATGTAACGAAAAGCTCCGTCATACGTCGTGCGAGAGAAGATATGGAAGAATTTCTTTTCATCATAGAATGACTGTCGATTTTTGTCCACACACTATCCCAGACATACGCAGTATGTCAGAAGCAAAGAACTTTTCAGACGGGGTCAAGGGAAAAGCTTACCATATCTTGTGCTAAGAGCTTTTATACCCTAGTGCAGTCAATGATTTGAATTCATTTTCACTATATTCCTTGAACAAGCATATAGCTATATTAATAAAAATCATTAGGGGTTGAAAAGGTGGAAGATTTTCGGAGTTAAAAGTTTGCCAAAGTGCTTTTTGCTTTGACTGTGTCTAATTCTGAGACCTGATGACCAGGAATTGGCTTTTTGACATTGACTAGATGACTGTTTGATATTTAATGATTCGGAGATGTGCTAGTCTATGCGAAAATTCACATCCCTTATTTCAGTGAAATTTGTTACTTATGGTTATTGGAGCTTTTTTAAAAACCACCATCGTATATCAAACTCCGTGTTAGACTGACAGTAATTATCAAGTAATTCTAAAACAAATGAAGACAGTAGCATATAGAATTGTTGTGGTTCACTGAGGAAACTGGAATTGTCGCTTTCTGAAACTACATTGCTGAACAGCAACCTTTGAAAATGATGTGGTGAAACTGGTGCCTTTGATTTTCAACAAGAGTGAGGTAAAACATCTGCATGTTAATGATGGCTCTCGTTATCCACCCTACGTTTATAATGGATAAGTTTAAAGATACGTCAGTAAATTCGTGTAAAAACCTCAACCTCAATCTCAAACGTTCATTCAGTTCGAAAAACAAAATTGTGTGTACGAATACGAATGCCATTGAAGCACTCAATTCAAAACCACCGAAAAGCTGAACCAGAATTAAACGAAAATTGACGAATGAATTCCGCGTCAAAAATAGTTGATTTTTCACAGACTTTTCAGAGACGTTGATCAGAATTTTAAATGATTATCATTCTATCCTAAACATAATGATATTTCTAAACAATGGAATTTAGGCTTCCGGGAAATGGAGAAAATAATTTTCACTTCGACTTTGGAGATCACAGTTCTTTACTTTCACCATGATTTTACCTTCAGGCATATCGTTAATCAGGCATTTGGCATTCGGCCATTTATTCCCAGCTGGAAAAGCTACGATTTTAGGATTCAAACGTTAGAAAGTTTTTTTTCCAGGTCAGTGTGAAACTGCCTCGGGGTTCAGAGGCTTTCAGTAAATTGCTACGTACGCATGTCATTACTTGGAAACACATTGTTGTAGGATTCCGTTAACTCTCAGAGGCCCTGTGGAGTTTCTGGAGTCTCTGGAGCTGCTGGAGTCGTTGGAGTGCGGACAAAAGCCTGAATAATAATTACGCGGCGTACCGAGCAAGAAAACCGTTCCCGAACACCTGCGGAAAGCTTCTATGTTTTCCCACTATCATATACCAATGTAATAAGTATATCCTACATTTATTTCTTTACAAAGAATATTTTCACACGCTTTTCTTTATGGCATCTTGATTTTATTCCATATCCAATCATTAGACAAATTATTATGTACTATCGTTTGACGAAAATCCCAAAGTGTTTCGTCCTTCAGAATTAAGTTTATTTTTATTTCATTTTCATTTTCATTTTCTTTTCTTTCTATTTTCAAACAAAATTCAGGTGTTTCGTGTAATTTTTAGAAAAGGGCTTGATGTCCTGAGCGTAGCTATATCGCCGGAAATGATGCCTTGTTAAGGGAAGCCCAAGAGACGGGGGTAGAAGCTTGAGTCAAACAAGATTCTTCGGGGGTTGGGAGGTTGGGGAAAGGGAAACATGACGCCATCGCACATCGGTGCTTCGTGTAAACAAAGAGTTTATTTTAGCGATAGTGTGGGTATAGAAATCCGACTCGATGCATGAGAGGGGGTGAATTTTACTTCGGCATAAGAGATCCTCGCTGCTTTGTGCGACGATAAAGCTAAGCTATTTCTCGGTCCTGCAGTATGTGGAAAGGTTGATATTTACAGAACTGTGTATTCCATGCACTCACATTTATTTTTAGGTCCACCAGCAACATATGAAGATAAAAAAAAACGCGAAAGACAGGAAAAAGAAGAAAAGAAAAGAGAATAAAAAATTGAAGAAATTTTTTGTACATTTTATTAAATTGGGTATATCCTGAAAATTGGATACTTTTGTCGGGGAATTTCAGGGACTGAGTAAACTATACACGCAGACATCCTGTTTTGAGCTTTTGTTCTATGTCATTTCACCTGCAAATATTGATGTTAGAAACCCTCGTATCTAACATAATGTTATTTACAAGCAAAGATTGAAATGACTGACATTTGTGAAAAAATAATAGATGGGAGTTTATTTGGAATTTTTTTTAAATACTTTTGAAAGATTTGAGTGACTTTACTTTCGAATCATTATCAGCTTTTTTACAGTAGAAATGATTTCACTGTATTCTGTTACAGTATATTGAAAAGCAGGTAAGATATGAAATTTTGTAAGTTGAATTTTTTTCGTCTTTTTTTAGGGGGTTGAATATTGATATAACGTTGCAAAATTTAAGGAAAAAAAAAAAGAACGAACGTATAAAGTACATAATACGGTTGAAAAATATCATCCCATTTCATCCACTGCCTATGGCCTCCTTTTAGCCGATGAAAACAGGGCGGTTGTGGAAAACAGATCGAAGAAAAATACGAAAGAGTAAAAGAAGCAAAA
Organism: Tenthredo notha; assembly: GCA_914767705.2. Taxonomy (NCBI): domain Eukaryota; kingdom Metazoa; phylum Arthropoda; class Insecta; order Hymenoptera; family Tenthredinidae; genus Tenthredo; species Tenthredo notha. The sequence goes on along the minus strand of OU611924.1, from coordinate 3,015,970 downwards.
AAGAAAGAAAGTAAGAAAAAAAAAAAAAAGAAAAATTATGGGAGGATGAAGTAAACTGGGAGCTAATTATCGTAAGTAGATAGTTGTCGAATGTGCGGTAAGTTTTCAACCAAGTTTCTTATGGCAGACAATCGAAACTTAGAACTTAACCAATCTTCTTGTATAGTCTAGACGCGATGCATCGTAATGAAGATAGTAAACCGTAAGTTTTACAGGTAGGTATGTGATAATGCGGCCTTGATTTGGTCATATTCAAATTTCGATACTTCCATAGGCAAAAACGTCTCTAAATACGTAGATTTGCCAAAGAATGTGACTAATATCAAAAAAACAAAAAAAATTTAAAAAAAATGGCTCACAGTTCTGGTTGTCAGATATAAGAGAGAAGGCTTTACGTTTCGAATAAATCTCGATATTTCGACGAGTAATGAAGTAATGGATGGTCTATAAAATGTGAATATGATAAAAGATGGGAAAGTACTTCATTTTTGTATTTTTTTATATATTTTTTTCCTTATCATTGTGGCAAGAATGATTATATGTTGAGTTGTGAATTAATTCACAGTATTATATGTCTAAGAAATATTAAACGATTGATTTGTACGCGTCACGTATCATTCATGTGTGATTGAAATTTGCTTTTTGAACTCCTCACTAGGCGTGAAGCAATTAGCAATTAGCAATTAACAATTAATGGTAACGCAAAGCCGATTACAGAGACACGTGGCTCGTTCAGCTAAGCGTTTAAATCAAATTAAGGTAACAATCCATTCGGATTTGGAATACTTACTGATTAATTGATACTAAATCTTCATGGCAAAAGCCATACTCATGCAATTGCGAACGTTATGACATTGAGAATTCATGGTGTTAATATCTTCGCCTAATATTAGCCGACGAATTTCTCCTACGTCACTTTTTTCAGGATTCTAAGAGCCTTGATGAACCGATTTCATTAATTAAGGGATGCTTTTTTTCCTATGACAATACCCCATAGATTGACCGTTGGAATTTTCAATAAAATCAAAACTACAAAGGAAGTACAAGAAAGTTTCGTAAAAAGGTGTAAAAAAAAATAAATAATATACATTCTTAATCGTAAAAAATTCCTTAAATTCTAAAATTTTGCGAATAAAAAGATATTTCCGATGATTATCATGCGCGAGATTATTCGCGGAAAAAAACAACCACCACCCCTTAAAAATTCTAAACGATAATACGGCACTGTTTAAATCCTGGCGTCGAATTCGTCGAAGAGAAATCCTTCCGCTGTTAATCGTCGAAATTGGCAATTATCAATGTCGTAACTTTTCGCATATATGTATAGGTAAAGGAAGTAATTATCGAGTAAAGTTAAAAAAAATAATGGCGACTTGGCACCCTCGAGTCTTTGTGAAAAGTGGTAAATTTATCACTAAGTAAGACGTAGAAGTAATTCGTCAAGGCGGGTATATATATACGGCGGTGAACGTTACGTCGTATTCGTAACAGGGGATGCGGGAAGGGATAACATTTTTGCGGAATGAGCCAACGGCCGGAATTTGTCCCGCTAACAAATTCGCTCTCCAATCTTTTCGCGCAACTTCGTAAATTCGTCGTGCGGACATTATCTGTTAGGTTAGCCACAACGCCGGGGCGAAACGGTCAGGCTACCCCATAAATAACGGGGCTAAATAACCGCGAGATAAAGATATTCAAAAAAATAAAAAAAATAAAAAAAAAAGAGGGTAAAAAGGGAGGAACGCAAGAAGGGCGCGAATCGCCTCCAGGAATTATGAAATCCTCTTACCCGGCTGGCCACGGGACCATCTCAGAGATTTTTCTCTACTTTCGTGATGGAAATCTTTTAGCTACCCTATATAACTGTGTTTCTATGAAATTCTATACGTGTACGAATTTTTTAACAGACGACCCCCAAATCAGTTTCAAATGATTCAAAAACAATTCCCTAATTTTTTTCACATTTTTATCTCAACTTCGAACCCATACTACCAAAGAGGGTGGTTTTTGAATGATTTGGAACCGATTTGGGGGCCGCCTTCTTAAAAAATGTAAGTCAGGACTAGGGGTTTAATTTCCGAAGTATTTACGACAACAGAAAATTTTTTGCCTGCTAGAAGAAGAGATGAGAAAAAAATAGAAGAAAGAAAAAGAAAAAAAAAAACACTGTCCTTTAGGGTGGTTTTTGGTCGTCATAGAGATAAGAGAGAGCTCCGTAGGCTTCAGCTCTTATCGTTGGGTCTGCAGAAAATTTTTGCTACTGCATAAGTGTTGTCGTAGCTGAGAGGACGCAATGTGGCTAGCCATTTCCCGTTACCACTGAAGGGGGATGAAAATCGAATAAAATAGTCGTTGACGAGTAGCTGCGATGTCCTCGAAAACTTTATACGCGATGTGAATAAAAATATTCCGATATCTCGAAGAGCTATAAGGCCACAGCCTTAGACTTCAAGCTGTTCTCAAAACGTGACAGTGCTGACTATCAAAATTACATTTTTGATAAAAGAAGGGGCTAAGGGAGGAATTATAAAAAGGATAAAAATGCCTCCAGCGATCTCCGATGTTATACTCATCAAAATTTCGGAACTTCTCGCGATTATTCTGAAGAAAAAAAAAAAAAAAACAGTTCACGATATTTTGAAAATCATTAAAATTATTCAGCGCTGAATATCGTCCTGTTTTTTAAATCTTTATCAAAGATCAGGCGTTAAAAATCGATAACAAAAAAAAAAAAAGTATCAAAAACAAAAGAAGATTTTTGAAAAATTCAACAGTCCTGTAATTTCGTAACGCATAAATATCGCCGGTGAATATCGCTTTTGAAAAAATATATCCGAGAATTCTATAACTTGGATAGGGACTAAGGGTTGGTGGGCAAAGTATTCCGTAGATATTTGGCACAAATAGCTCCCCCGTTTTGATAAGATCTACGATCTTGAAAACGGTCGATAAACCGGCCGAAAAGTTCGAGTTCGAGGTAGCACTTGGCCTTGTGCTGGTCTTTCACGTCTTTCAGTGTTTGGTATGAGGCAGCCTTCCAGTAAGTTGGGGTAGAAAGAAAAAAAAAAAAAGGAAAGAAGGGAAAATCATCCCTGGTACTAGCTGCCCACTTGGGCCACACGAAGGGAGGACAAAATCGTCTCGACAATTCGGATTCATGCGCCAGCCAGGGTGAACGAGATACCGTTTTAAAGGGAGCAGCGGGGATCGTGGAGAATAAAAAAATAAAATAAAAAAAAAACGGACTATTCTACTCCGGTTTTTCAACGTCTATAAAAATACGCGCACTTTTCAGACAGACTGAAGGCAAAAAATAAGAACCGCAACTCCGCGGTGAGAAATATACGACGTCAGATCCTTAGGTTGAACTATTTAACTCCAAACAAACACCGAGGAGGAGATCCCATGAAACGAGCCAATTTTTTGATACCATCAATTTACGACTCTTATATACGTGTATCTTGTCTTGACGAAGTGAAAAATCGGTGCGGAAATTGTATAGCGAAAACTGCAAGGCGATAATCAAAATTCGGAAATCGAAGAATCTGAATTTTTGCCGATGGAAAAGATCGGAGCCGAAGGATTTTGGAAATCGGATATTTCATCAAAACTGCAAAGAATTCAAATTTTGAAAACAGAAATCAAAATTTTAGAACTCATTCGAAAAATCCATACTGCAATGTGAAATATAAAAATTCAAGAATTCGGAGAGCGGGATTAATAAAATTTCTATGTCAGGATTTTGTTTTTCGAGTGACTGCAGCAGTTAGTAACGATACCGATTTTCTGTCAAAACCGCAAGTACACCTACCTGCAGAGTTTGTTAAAAAATTCATAGCTGTTTTAAAATAGTTGATAAATATTATAGAGAAAGAACGGCGGTCCGCGTCGCTTTCGGCTGAAGCGGCAAAATAAAAAAGAAAGAAAAGAAGAAAAAAAAAAATCTGTCGAGAAGCGTGGGGATCGAAAATTTACGGGGATTTCGGATAAAATTGACGAAAGCTTCGAGCGTCCGCCCGTCCGTAGCGAGAACATTTCGTACGCACTGGGGTTTTTTTTTGTTTTTTTTTTTTTTCCCCCGCGTTTGGTCGTCGAGCGTTTACCCTAGTTTTTTTTTTGACGTTACGAAAATCGCCCCGTATTCGCACTCCGGCCATCCCTTTACCCCGGAGCGATAGTAAAATCTGCATTTTTATCCTCACCGGTGACATTCCGGTAAATTAGGGCTCCATCCCTCTTTTTCTCTCATCTAACGGCGTACCACAACGCGCTATGCTTTTTTCCAAAAATAAACTCAAATCCAGCTTATTTTCAAACACAAAAGAATTTTCGTATATTTATTATCTATATAATACAGATATTAGGGGTAGTACTTAAATACCAACTTGAGAAGTCGAGCATTTCGAAAAAATTCTCACAAGTGCCTAAATAGGGGTGAATTTTGTAGGGCGCCCCCGGTTTCGGGTTTGATAAATCTAGTCCGAATCGTTGTGATTTTTTTTTTTTTTTTTCTCGACTTCGAAGTAATCCTCCCCTGCAGTCTAGCCGTGATGAAATAGTTAATTGGCTGAACAAGCGGGCGGAGTGAAATCTGCGGGCAACTTATGTATCACCGCGAGGAACTTTCCGAGGATATAATAAATCATAGGATATTGCAAGCTTGGTCTCTCGCCCCCTAACCCCCCTTACCACCCTCTCTTAACCCTCTCGCCATCTCGGCATCTCGGCATTTCGCCCTGTGCTTGAAATAAAGCTACCCCTATTTTTCCCCTTATTTCTCCTACTATGCTACCCGCTTACCTTCACGTCGGCCTGAACTTTTTCAAGTCTTTCAAGCTCACGAGGACTAAAGCTCGTTCGCCCAGTACTAGTCGGTAGCCAACCGTCCTAACTTATGCCATATCAAAGCTCTGGTTATTTTATATTCACCGCTTCTCTGCTCTGCTCTCGTATAACCATGACTTTTTTTTTCTCACACTTATATATACGTTTATATTCTCTTTTCTCACCTCAAACCTAACACATATCACAACTCAAACCTAAAGCCATTCTACACATCCTTCACAAAGGATTTTCAAATGAGAAACTCGTGCGGTAACAAGAACATTTCAAAGGACTTGCCAACCAACTACTTCCAAACGAAATTTATAAACGTTATTACAATTTCTTTTTTTTTTTTTTATTCATCACCTATCATCAATCATTTCACTCTGTTTCGATCATCGTTCAATTTTTTCGAATTTCTAACACTCGAATGAATGGGACATATGACTTCTGAATTTTTGTTGTTGTTGTTGAAGGATGTATGTCCTTGTTGAAATATTTCGATATCCATTTTTATGGAAGGTAAATTGGTAGTTTTCTATTTATACGCGTACCTTTTAGGATTCGAGTATAACTCGAGATTTGAAAATAAACGGGTGAGTATTTGTGGGAGTAAATAGTTATCGAGAAAAAGATGCTGCGGTTAGGGGAGGTGAATGCGGCGCGGTGGTATAGAGATAGGATTCGATATGTCAAGCAGCTTTGCCTCCCACGAATCGTAGAAATCACCAATTTTATTGTTACTGCTGAATTGAAAGTACGGTTGAAATAGTATGGGCTAGGAGGTTGCGAGATGATTGAAAGAATCGTAAATATGAAAACGGTATCTGCGGAACGGGCTTTGAATTTTATTAAAAATAGACTAAATTTACGATTCCTTTTTTTTTTTTTTTTCTTCTTCTTATGACCGCGTTGAATAAAAAATTTTCAAATCCTCCATCGCAAGTGCCTCCGAACCCTTCCATCATCGACATCTTCCCTCTCAAATCCTCCCCAAGATCGGTAGATTTATTATTAGCAAAATACAACCCCCAAAATATTTCTAATCATTCTTTTATTTTTTATTTTTTATTATTATTATCATTATTATGAATAATAATTTCAAACCTTGGTCTCAATTTCATGAGAATACCAGCATAAACTTTCTCAACTTCGACCAGGATATGCAAAAGTTTATTTACGATCAAGATTTCGAATTTGTTTATTCTCTCGCATTTATTATCCCCAACTCTGAATTCCTTTATCATATTCCGGTATCTCGTATTCATACACATATATATATGCATTGGGGTGGTTCTTAGATACCAAATTGACGAGTGAAGTATGGCAACCTTCAGACAAAAAATGAAATAAAAATTGTCCCCAAACATTAGATTTTTTTTTAAATTCTAACAGGTGCCTAAAGAGTCCTGAAGTCTTCTCGTTTCTTCTTTGTTTTTTCAATTTTCCTACCTTCCTCGTGAAATTTTACTTCGGAAACGACCTTCAGAATATTAAAAAAAAATCCCATCGTAAGGGTGCTAATCGAAAATTCTAATATTTTCGCGTAAAATTGTGCAAAAAAATCAGGCTCAGGGGCTAACATCATAGACAGATTGACCGAAGAAAATTTCCTTGATTTTTTTCTATATAGTGGAATTTTTTTGGAGCAAAATTGACCCAAAATCGAATGGGAAGAAAAAAAAATCATAAGATCCAATGTTATTTAAACGAGAAACTTCGAACCTCTTTAGGCACCTATTGGAATTTTTTTTTAAATCTAATATTTAGGGACAATTTTTTTTTCGATTTTTTATCTAAAGGTTGCCATGCTTCACTCCTCGAGTTGGTATTTAAGGACCACCCTAATATGCATATACACACACAAATTCATGCCAGTGATATTTACGATGCATTCTAAGGTTTTATTCAATCATTAAATATCCATGAATTTAAGTAAAGAAAGAAATAAGAAAAGAGAAGAAAATAAATAGAAATCACTTCTGAGACAAGAACAATGAAAAATCATCCCTTGACTTATCTAAAATCCCTCGAGCTTTTAGAGAAAAATAAATGCAACTCGCATTCACTTATGTGGGCAAATTGTTTCCGGAAATTGTTCATGGGGATTGTATGTATAGGGCAAAGGGATGCCTACAGTTTGTCGTCGGGTTTCTGGTTCCCTGCAGTTGGAGTTTAGATTAAATTCTCTGCTGCACCGTAGTATCAGGACTTTTTGCCACTGGGGGCTTTCTCTACCTCTGCTAATTCTAAAAGTTATCCGTAACCAGTGGACGGTTTCTCTTACTCTGCCCCTCAACCTTTGTCTCAAATTGTCTTTAATAAAACTCTACGCGATGGAAACTATGGTCAACGCGAAAGCCAAGAGAAATTTAAAACCGGAAATGAATGTCACAGACGTTTATAGTTACTGATTTATTTTTTTTTTTTTGATTCTATAAAATAAGGAAAAAGGGTTCTAACATAGAAACATAGAAAATCAAAGCCTACAAAAATCCTGCGTAGATATATAGCGGGATCGATTTTGAACTAGTGAATGGAAATTCTGGTAGTAACGAGCGAGCTAGGAGGGTGAGAATAAGCGGGTGAAATGTGGTCAAAGTACCGATGCAGTAATTTCAAATTGCTGGGAATCCGGGGCTTTGGCGTTGACATTTGGCTGTTGGTTGGAAGCGAATTGAACTAGACAGTCACTGGGCGATGGGTTTGAAAATCGAATTCCATTTACGATACTACTGACTATCGCGTTGTACTACATTATATTCCCTATTCGCACTTTGCAACTAGAACTGCAGACGGACAGACATTGAAAGTCGAAGAGAACTTGTGGCTTTACTGCAACTGTATACGGAAAAGCGTTAAATCTGATTGTGAATATACCCCTGACGCTACTTCCGTCTCCGTTACTGTTATAGGCGTACCTTACTCTGCACAGATGGTGTTTTAATGTCACCCTTGAATATTTAACCCCGTTCTTGCTATCTGACAATTGGATTTTCTCGTATACCTAAAATGCTAGTTAAAAATTATTACCCAACCATTTTTTTTTTTTTTCTATATAAAATATCAAAGTTTGGTATATTCTCATATAATACACAAATGTCGTTCGAAATTTCTCACAATCGATATATAGGATATGATACGAAGAATAGAAAAGGAAAGAAGAAGAAAAAAAAAATGGGAATGTAAATGAAAAATGAAAGAAAGAAAAACGAAAAACGAAAGAAGTTGGTAAATAGTTTTACTTGTCACAGTAGGGTATGTAGCAACTGATCGAACGATGGATAAAAAAGAGAAATAAGAAGAATAAGAACAAGTAGAAGAAGTCGAAGTTGTAAGCCAGATATTTTCCACTCAATCTACCAGCCAATAGCTCGTACCAAACTACTTGCTGCAGCTTTTATATTCAAAGAACGTTGAGACTGGTGCAGGTTTTGAAAAGCTAACAGTTCAGCCTAGTGATAAAAAGAAGAAGAAGAAAAAGAAGAAGAAGAAAAATAGAAAGACAATTTCGCAAAAGAAATTAAATACCAAATTTAATACTGCAGGATCAGATCCTTCCGTCTCTCGAATTTGAATTCCGTGATAAAATTCTGACGTATATTATAATATTTAGGAAAATTAACGATTTGAATTTTGAAAAATAATAGAAAAGAAAATAAATACCAATTTTTCAAAAATTACGTCGATGACTATATTGTGATATGCATTAATTTATTAATTTGCATATTTTTTAACAGACAATTGTACGTTTGTATCTTTTGAGAATAAAGAACGATCATGGACCGGGGGATTTTAATCTCGTTGAATATAGCAGCAGGAAGGAGGAGTAGAAGGCAATGAGAAAAGAAAGAAAAGAAAAAGAAAAAAGGAGACAGATGAGAAATATATAAACGAATATAAGAGAATGAAATACATCAAGCCATCTCATGGGACGGTAAAAGCGAAAAAATATATACGAACGTTCTTGGAATTAAAAAGAAAATAAAGGAAAAGTCAACTGGGATAAACAAAACGGGCCAAATACGAGGTAAACTTCTTCCTTGTTCGTTCATTATTTTTCCTACCTTACCCTATGAGCAGCTTTCTTCAAGAAAAAAAGCTCTCAGACACTCAAATTTAATGAAAAACCTATTCAACTATTATTGCGAACGAAGCACTTGACCAACCAGTCTCATACTTTAATGGTACTAAAGTTTCAATTTTCATGATTAAAAACTTCAAGATCACTGCTATAAGGGAACAAATAATAACTTCAATACGAATCCTTCTATGAGAAGAGACAAATTTTCATTCACGTCAGAATAATTTGGTAAGGATGTGGAATGAAAAAAAGAATTCAACGATCATTTGCGTCGAGTAGTTCTGCGCTCGCCGCTAGGCGGCGAAATTTCGCGCTCGTTCATAGCTATGCGCTTGATTTTCTCGCAGGAATAAATATGTGGCGTAAATAAGACATATGCATGAACGAGTTTTTACTATACTGTTAGAATGGAATTAATTAATGTAAAAACTATATCAAGTAGATAAATAGGAATTAATTTATTGTTGAATAATAATAAATGAATAAATTTTGTTCCTTATTTTTAATTTTAGTCACTACGTAGTGAGTTATGATCATAAATCTGTGAGTATAAATGTATAATGTACGTGTTTCGTCTTTTTATTAACGCAGCTGCAATAGCGGAGATTCGTTTAATTAAATGAACTACAGGCGGTTAAAATGATTCTCTTGAGAAGTTCTGAAATAATATGGAAAATGAGACTTATACCAGAAGCTGCTGACTTTCGTCGAAGTTTATACGCGTCCGGTGGGTAAGGTTTGGTATATATATATATGTATGTATATAGTATCACTATACATAGCTAGTTCTCTAATTAATTAATTAATTAATTAATATTTCTCCCTTTGTGCAGAGAAATTTATGGATACTCGTATATTATATATATACGTACATGTTTTCGCAAGACCTTTCCTTAATTAGAGGACCTACGATATCCTCGTATCTGTTATTATATCCGGGAATTTATAATCTAGAGAATAACAGGTTTCCTATTCCTTATGGAAAGTTTTCCCGTCCTCGACGAAGCGGCGCGGCGCGGATCGTAAGCAGATTGGCAATCAGACAAAATGTCGGCTCGATAGGCCTAACGGGTATAACTTTCCGATATACCTACGTGTTTCGAAAAGAAAAACAAACTGAAACGAACTTGAGAGAAGAAAAAGTAAAAAAAAAGAAAAGAAAAGAAAAGAAAAGAAAAGAAGAAAAAGAAAAGACGAACTTATTTGGTTCTTTTTTCGCTCCGAGAAGTATGAGATAATTTAAAGTTGGTAGCCTTGATTTTCACTCCAATAATAGCACCGAGCCCAACCTCTTTCTCGTTCACTTTTCTCTCTTACTTTCATCCCCTAATAATATATTACAACAAAACAGAAATAAAATGATAAATATCCGAAACGGTATATATCTGCGCGAGGAGAGAAATTTCTCTTTCCTCTTTCATCTGCTAAATGCCTTCATTTTTTCTTATTTCTTCTTCTTTTTTTTTTTTTTTGCTTTGCTTTGCTTTGCTTTTTTACGCCTTTCAAGAGTAATTGGTTATACAAGAAATGTGGAGACTATAAGATAATAAGCTTGAAAATATTTATCATAGAACTTATTGTGCTATTTCATGGGCAACAAAAGCAGCAGTAGCAGCATTTGCAGTAACTTACCAGATTTTTCTAATAAATCCACTAAAAATCACTAGAAAAATTTAGTAAGTTACTAAAAACATCTATAAAATTACTAGAAACATCTAGTAAGTTACTAAATTCCTGCTGCTACTGCTTCCGCGATAATTCCGCGATTTCTCAGATGATAACTGAATCTGTAAAAAAAAAGAAAAGTTCAAAATTTTCAAAAAACGAAATATCCAGTAACTTTCTGCCAAAACGAAGCAGTAATCCTCGTAGTTTTATTACCATCGGTTGTGTGGTGTGGGACAAACTATAAATCGCGTTTTCGAGGTGTATCAAAAGCGCGTTAATGGTGGAAAATAATTTTTTTCATTGTTTCTCTGATTTGGTTGAGATTTTTTGTTGTTTTATTTATTAAAATAACCTTCGGAGCTTTTCATATCGAAGTCAACCTTTAATATACAGCGTGAATTCCTATCTATTAGACAGGTGAACTTGAGCCAAATTTCCGAACAAGTTCCGAGCGCACGCAAATTTTGCATATTTTCAGTGCGGCCAACTTCCGACCAAGCCGAACTGTCAAAATATTGGGGAGTTATACCCATCACAGCTATCTGTCAGTAATAAATGAAGTTAGCCGCACAACAAATTTGCCTGCGCTCGATGCGCAATTGAAAACTCAGATCAATTCAGCTCAAGTTCACCTGTCTAATAGATAGGAATTCACGCTGTATATATGTATCTATCTGGCGTATTAAAAAAAAATGATATAATCCCAAGAGTATATAGAACGCAGTAGATCGTAAGTTACAACCCGGCCATGTGAGTCTCACGACCCTTTCAAGCGCACCCCGTGATATGACGTAGTAGGCGATGTGCTCGGGTAGACTAGAAAGGCGGATATCTAATAAAAAGACGTGACGTAATACAGGAGACACCGAATTGGTTTTCTCTCAAAGGCTCTCTTCCCCGAAACCCTCAACCCCTATCTAGTTCACCCTTAGCTATCCAACGCTCGTTCGTGCCGATCCCACGATTATTCCTAGTTTGCATCGCAACGCAACGATCTTCCCTCTGCATCATTTTTTTCTTATAGCATCGAGTACTCGTCTGCAATAAACCCATGCCCACGGGGTACTTCCCTACAATTTACAGCCCCTTCTCAAAGTTCCCTCATTTTTTAATTCACGTCTGTCCTTCCCTCTTCCCTCTTCCCTCGCAGAATCGCAACACCCGTATTTAACGACATGCTAGTGCTTTCACCATCCGGGTAAAAAAATCGCATTCTAAAGTTTTGGGTAAAAGGCTTATAGCTTGCAGGATCAGTGTGCAGGACCAGCCCAAAAATAACAGGATTCACACGGGGGTGTATGGGACGAATAAGGTTGCAGCCATCACCCATACTGATCAATCATGTATCATTCCTCAATCTTCTACGACCCGAAGGGATAAACGGATGAAAACGATGGGTGAGGGGTGGAACATTTACCAGACTCGATCTACGACCCTTCATATACTGTAGAAAATATTGTTTTTTCATACGTCACCAAGTTCTGTGCGGATCTTTTAAATTACATGGAAAATTCTACACGAGTGCGCTTTCAGATTTTATATTTGAAAAAAAAAAAAATCTTGTATTTTATTGCCTGTTCGATTCTTTCACCCCATTCATCAACCCTCTATAGTTCCGAAACCTTAACATGTAGAAATTGGAAAGAAACCAGCGTCTTTCATCATTCCAGAGTCTAAAATTCAAAAAACTTCAAAAATGACGTGCTGATAATATTACCGCAAATATTCTCCGAGCGTCATGCAAGCAGGGGATTAAAAATGCAGGGTGGAATATGGCTCGGGTTGGTAAGCAGGGCAAAAAGCGGATGCTAATTATCGAACATTCGAAAAGTTACCTGAGGGCATTTGCAATTATCCATTAAATTACCCGACGGACAGTTTCCTTGTTGAGGCGAGTGCCTCCGGCCGCAAGAAGGGAGGAAACAAGGGTAGAAAAAATAAAAAATAAAAAAGATTTTTCACCGGAAAAGACGACTTTTTGACCTCAAGATATGCCATATCCAATGGTTAAAGGAAAAGAGGATCAATTTTCAAAAATATCGACAAAATTTTTATCTATTTTGATGCAGTTTTTTGTTTTTTTTTTTCGTTCTTCTGGATCTTCTGTACTTTTAATCAACATTTTCGAATCATATTTTGTACGAAATGTATGTAAAATCCATGTTTCGTCCTGGCGGTGTATCAGCCATTGTCCAGAACTCGAGGACCTGGTAATCCCGCAGCAAGACCTGGAGCTATACTAGTCTAAATAATTCCCAGCGTATATCCCCGGGTAGCTCGAGATGAAATTAGGTTTCATGGAGTGCGGATCAACCGCAAGGAAACAGAGAAATAAGCGCAAACGTCTCGCTGGTTTTATAATAGCTAGCTAACGGCAAATTGGAACTGGCACCGCCTGCCCGTACGGGTTTTCGGATGAAAATATTGAAATATCGTGAGCCAACGATACAAACTATTGCCCGGGCGAAACGTGGATGAAATATTGATATATCCACGGGCATGGAGACCGGCCCGAACGTCCTGCTGTCGCTCCCTTTCCAGAAACAGAAACCAGGAACCAGGAACCGGGATCTACGACTATGTAGGTAAATATCAGTATCCCACTGTTCGGTGTGAAACGCAGGAATATAAATAGACAATTTTATCACGAACCGAATAGTGCGACGTCAAAGAGTTCCTCACCACACTGTGCAGTCTTCCACAATATTGCAGAAATTTTATGGGACTAGCAGCAGAACCATTTTTTTATTTATTTTTTTTTTTCTTATTTTCCAACTTTCTGCTGTGACAAGGAACGTTTTTTATGCTCAGAACTAAAAAACTGAAACTACCTATGAAGAATGTTCTTTCACTCGCAAAAACGTTTCCGAATATTTTCAAAAACGGATGTACAAACATTTTTTTTCTATTTTTTTTTATTTTTTGGTTCACCCCGATCCTGGTAGAAAATTATCCAGACTTATATTATCCAGACGTGCATAAATTAAAAAAAAAAAATTCTTGTATGAGAATATATTTCTATTAATCTATAGCTATATATGTAAAAATGTACATATTTAATAAATTAATCTATATCGTACATCGAGGGTGTTTAACACAGTATGATCTATCTATCCGTCGATTTTATCTATCATATATACTATGATCAACGTATATAGATGTTTCGTGTGTAATTCCGTAGGTCAGGCCACAGCGGTAGTGTTTTCGCGATACAGTTTTACAACCCTTAACAAAATGACACGGAACTGTTTCGTTACGTAGTAAAAAATAAAAAAAAAAGAAGTAAAGAAAGAAAAAAAGAAAAAAAAAGAGTAAAAAAAAAAAAAAAAACCATTAGACACGCAATCGTCAGCGCTCCCTTTACTGCTTGTCTGCCAGAAGTCGTTATATGCTTATCTTTACCTATCCACGATCAACCTGCCCCAGATAAGAAGAAATAAAATAAAAAAAAAAAAAAAACCCGTAGCATAGTTATCTTCGTCCTTTAATTTTTTTTTTATTTAATCTTTTTTTTTTTTCTTGTTTTAATAGCTTTTTAACAACCTTATTACTGCAGGATATCATTAATACTTTATTACTGTATAATTCAGTAAAAAATTTTACGTTTCCCTTCGCACGGATAATTAACATAATAATTATTACCGATTACTTGAGGTATATATAGTATAATACATAAATATAGGTATGGTGCATTTCATACCGAATCGAACGGGGCCTGAACCTCAATCCCTCGGATTCGGTTTACAATTTTTTATGTTATCGTCCCAACTAACTGTAAAAAGTACTCGGAATGTTTTTTTGTCAAATTAATCAAAAATTTTCTGGCTATAGTTATGATTTTTGAAAATGCACAAGCATCGTTAACCATAATTTCAAAATCTGGGAAAGTTCTGAAAATTTATTTTTACTCGATTATTTTTTCTGTACGATTATATTACATTAATCTATACGAAATTTTTATCATAACCACCCTGTCGGATCCATCTGACTAAAAACAATAATTTAGGGTAAAACCCGTTCCGATTGACAAAAAAATGAAAAATGGAAAGAATGAAAAGCTGCTGAAATAATTTGGGAGAAAATGAAAATCGGTGTTTTTGGTCTCGAAATTCCTGAAATAATTACTGGGGTCAAAAGTACTCCGAATTGTTAATCCAGTTCAAATGATTTGTTTCAAGTTTCTGGTGAAGCTAGTGCGCATTAGTGTGAATTAGCTAAAGATTCACTATAATCTACGTATTACGAATAATTAATTATATTCGTATAAACTGTGTTCCAAGTACTATAATCGAGAGTTCAGAAAATAGAATGCTGCAGTTCGTGAATTGCGCTATAATTCCATTTAATATAATTGACCCGGAAACGTTAGCTTAAGCACTACCACCTCGACTTGGGAAGCAAATCTAGTAACGTTGGCTACTATAGGTTTAATAATTCTACTCGTGTTTCAATCGGCGTTAATTTTACACAAACCGTTTATATTAGTCAGTTTTATTATTTCTAAATTCGCGATGCGATTTTCACCTTAATTTAGAAAAAGGTAAAAAAATAAAAAAAAGAATGAAAGAAACTGCGAGAGCTGTTCACCCAATTAATTATCTCGTTAAATAAAACAGCTGCAATACCTAATTGTCTAGAAATTATTATTCTATGTATACTCACATGAGGTTGAAAAATGTATTTTTTGAAACTCACCTGAAATCAGATAAAAAAAAGAAAAAAATTACAAATAATTAACGGTTTCAAAATCGCGTGACGAGAATTACATAATGTATTGCTTTTTCTTCTTATTATATACTTCGTTATACTATATTACAAGATTTCTTATCTGCTTACGTCGAAGTAATAAGAAAAGAAAACAAAGGTTGACACAACGAGGGTGTAAATTGAGATAGGCGTTAGTTTATTTTGTAAAAGGGGTGCGAGGGATGAAGAAAGGGGTGAAAAGAAATGTCGGTTATTTCTCGTGCCGTATATAACCCGTTTAAAGTATAAACTTTACCAATATAAAACAATTAATAGAGTGAACTGAATAGAGGAAAGGGGTAGATAACGGGGAATAGAATGGAGAGCCGAACCCATTATTATGAGGAAACTTGAAGCTTTGTGAACTTAAACACACTTGACATTCTTGTGCTTGCTTGCCCGGGTCTCCCGGGTAACTCCCGGGTCTCGGCCGGGCATCAGGGAGAGCTCTATCCCACACGGAGAATTTCAAAATGTTTTATACAAGAGGCGGGGGGGAGAAACTTGCTTGACAAACTTGTCAAACTTGACTAAACGCCGACACCAAGAAAATTCGTATTGTATATGGGGTGTGAATCAGAAATTTTAACACCCCTAAAATAACATCACGAAGATCCGAGAGTTATGAATTTATTGACCACACATCGA